>CM077646.1:193758919-194096419 GCA_039707465.1 Rhabdophis nuchalis
AGCCATTTGTCTGAAATGGTATAGGATTTCCTGCCTAGGCAGGGAGTTGGACTAGAAGACCTCCAAGGTCCCTTCCAAACTCTGCTGTTGTATTTGTATTTGTGTTTGTAAACCATCTTTCCAAGCAGCCTCCATGTCTCCAGTGTCTTTTTTCCCCACTTGGAGCCGAAGCCAGAAGGACATTTCTTCCAGCAAAACAAAAGGAGATTTCTTCCAACAACTGGTCCTCCGAACTGCTTAGAAAGTTAACAACCCATTCTCCCGAATAGGTGCGAATTGGCTGAATCCCACCAATGGGCTTATTTTAACATTCAGTCTGAATCTGCCTTGCTAGAATGCCTCTCATTTGGGGATCTGTATTCTGGAATGAAAAACTAGGATTGGCCCTCTTTTCCATAATGGGTCTCTGACCAAAAATAACAACGGAAGAATGAGTTTGTTGGACAGAGATAAATCTTTCACTCTCTCCCACCCCTTAAAAAGTGGAGCCTGGATATACTGTAAGGGTTTGCACATTCCTTCAACTGAAATCAGCCCCCTCCCCCCTTCTTCCGAGGTTGAAGGATATTGCAGATCCTTGCTGTTTCCTGTCACCCAGAATCTCCCATAGGATCTGTGCCTGCCTCTTCACTTTGCATAACGTTACGGCCTTGAATGAATCTATATTCAATTCACTATTGTGACATCACACATTCCAGGTGGGAGCTCTGTCAATGAAAGCAATTCATAATTTTTCCGGACTGTACCACTTTTCACACAGAATAGGGAAGGGTGTGTGTGTGTCTGCAAAATTGAATATCCCTGAACTCCATCACAGAGAATTAGAACGTTGGAGGAAGGGCTGAATTTGAACTCTTCTGCCTGTCTTCTAGTCGTTCCTCTTTGGATGCCTGAGTTTTCGTTCACATCCATTTCCTGCCAACACCCCCAGCTTGGAGCCTGAAATAGTAATCTCAAAGAATAGTTTCATTTCATCACATCAGGAACTGAGTGCCTAAAGAAGTATCACCTCACATATTACCAGGACCTGCTTGGAGTACAGTTTGGAAGTGGAATGAATTGTACACATTTGTCTCTGGTCAGGAAAGCTATGAAACCAATTCCTTTGCATCACTTGTATTGAAATCAAGTAATGTGTGAAATGATCCCTGTCAATCCTAAACGCTGGTAGATTTTGTTAAAATTGCACAGGATTAAATGTCAGTGTATGTGTGTAAGCAATTGCGAAAGGGAGGAGGAGGAGGAGGAAGAAATGTATGGAGGTTTTCAGTCCGCCAGGTCATGGTTGCCCCAAAGGTGCTTTTTTTAAGAGGCAACTGGACTTCCTGGTTTTTCTTTGAAGACATCTCGTTTCTCATCCAAGAAGCCTCTTCAGCTCTGAAGCTTCTTGGATGAGAAGCGAAATGTCTTCAAAGAGAAAAACAGAAAGTCCAGTTGCCTCTTGAAAAAGCATCTTAGGAAAAGGAAGAAGCTGAGGAAGAGGAGGAGGAAGGAGAAAGAGAAAGGAGGAGAGGAGGAGGGGAGGAGGAGGAGGAGGAGGAGAAGAAGAAGAAGAAGAAGAAGAAGGAGAAGAAGAAGAAGAAGAAGAAGAAGAAGAAGAAGAAGAAGAAGAAGAAGAAGAAGAAGAAGAAGAAGAAGAAGAAGAAGAAGAAGAAGAAGAAGAAGAAGAAGAAGAAGAAGAAGAAGAAGAAGAACCCAGTTCCTCAGGGTCACCCGTTTTACTTGGCTGGATCTTGGCTGTCACATGAGTGCTTCTGCGGGAAAGTTGGCATTCGGCAAAGCAGCTGGCTCCTTCTCCTGTCACTGGGGCTCTTTCAACACTCTGGCAGCCTCTGCTGTTGGGCAGGCATCCACACCCCTGCAGATCAGCCAAACACATGCTCTCTCCCCTTGGCTTTTGCCCCCAAGCTGCTGCTGTTAAATCAACATCCCTTCCGCCCCGGAGACCGAGGCGGCGCTGTGGCCAAGACACCATCCTTGACATTTCCCTTTGATGTGTGCATTTGTGTTTGTGTGTGTAGATTGGGGAGGGATGGGATAACCAGGCCTGGGACCTGGATTTGGACAGTAAGATCAGAGCACAACTGCAATGCAGGTGGCAGGAAGGAGACGTCTCCCAAGAACAGTTGGAAATCTTAACTTGGTTGCTGCTTGTTTAAAAAAAAAAAAAAAAGCTTAATTTTGAGAATCCCAGTTCTCTAAATCAGGGGTCCCCAACCTTTGCAACTTTAAGTCTGAAGGACTTCAGACTTAAAGTTGCAAAGGTTGGAGACCCCTGCTCTAAATGAATGCAGAAAAGGAACCAATGGGCTGTGTGAGCCTTTTTGCTTGTATAATCATCGTTATCATCATCATTCAGACATTAATGGGTTGAAATGGATATAGATGGTACAGCATGTAAGGACCTGGTATGTATCCTTTGCTTAAGTGGGAAATGGACTGGAATTTGCTGGGTATTGTAGAATGCTAAGAGTCTTCTGGGAGGAAGGAATAGAAAAAAAATGCCGAGACTTGAGCCTGTTCTCTAAGAATGCAACGGCAGCATCTTTTGCACAAAACTGATTAACTGCAGCCTTGTTCACATCCCTTCCAATCATTCTGAGAGGAAAAAGCTGTCAACTCTGTTGCAATCATCTAGGTGTAATTTCAACACCGGTAAGGCAAACACCAGGGCACACAGATTTCCAAGGGGTGGGGGAGTGGGGGGGGGGGGAGGTGAGGCAGCTAAACAAACATTGGCTTACTTTCTAAAACCTAGGACCTATGGACTCATAAATTCAGAATTGAAATTCCGGTCAAAACAACGAGGGTTTAGCGATGAAGCTGGTTTTCATGGTTTGGCTTCAGTGTAAGTCAATGTGCCGTGATTATAATATTGGGGGCATATTTAGACTGGCTTTTTTGCTTAACAAAGTAAAACACAACTAGGGCCTGTAGGAAGTTATCGCCCAGCCCTCTCCCAGAAAAGTGAAATATCCTAGGACAGTGATGGCGAACCTTTTTCGCCTCGGGTGCCAAAAGCACACATGCTCGCGCTATTGTGCACGTTCATGTGCCCTCCCCCATAATTTAATGCCTCCCATGCCGTGCCCCCTGAGCATGCACACGTGGCACTCCCTGCTGCCCCACATGTGTGCACGGCTTTTTTGGAACCTGGGGAGGACAAAAATGACCTCCCCTACAGCTCCAGAGGCCAGAAACAGCCCGTTTTCTGACTTCCGGTGGGCCCGGTAGGTCCATTTTTTGCCCTCCCGAGGCTCCGGAGGCTTTCTAGGAGCCTGGGGAGGGTGAAAAAAGGCCCAGCACACAAACTGGAAGTTCAGGAATAGATTTCCAGGTTGCCCGTTGGGCCATTTTTCTCCCTCTGGAGGCTTCAGGAGGCCAAAAAGTGGCTGAAAATCAAGGCCAAAAATCAGCTGGCCAGCATGCTCATGCTTGCTGGAGCTGACAGGGCAATGCCTCGCGTGCTGTCAGAAATGGCTTTGCATGCCACCTGTGGCACCCGTGCCATAGGTTCGCCATCACGGTCCTAGGAAATATTGAAGAGGCAGAATATTATATTTCGCTGGATGTGTAAAGGAAGACACATGTTTTAAAGGCAGAGTAGCTCCCTGCAGCTTCCTGCCCCCACCCCCTTTGTCAATGGGCCACTAAGAAGCCCAAGCCAGTCCCTTTACATAATAAAGAGTTCTCCCCTTCTTTTCCAGGGTGATTGGATTAAGGCACGACTAACCTTTTCCCACTCACCACATGGCATCTGAGAACTCAACCAAACCTGGATTCAAAACACAGCCTAGAGAGTTGCCCCTGTATGGCCCCATGGGAGTCTGACAACCAATCAGAATACAAGCTCAAGATCAGAGGGTGCATAAAACCAGGGACTTTCAGCATCACAGCCCTTCCTTCTCTTCTCATCAACATTGAAGCATGGGTGTTGAGTCCCCAAGCCTATGTCCCAGACAGCTCGTCTGGTAACCTATGAGTCACCGCATTCCGGAGCTGAGCCAGCAGCTGCAGTGATTAACAGAGACAAGCTGTCTGGAATCTGTCTGGAAATGTTGCAATTGCATTGCTAGGAGTTTCCTGCCTGGTAACTCTATATAAGAGGTTGCCAGAGAAGAAACCTTGCCAGTTGAATCTTGTGTGTGTTGTAAATAGTGTGAATAAACGTTCCTGTTGTTTTGACCATGCCTGAGTCGGAATCCTTTGTCTGATCTAACACTGGCGACGAAGGTGGGATTCAGGCCGTGGCCTTAGAACGCAACGGGTAACGAATACTTCAACAACAGAGCGCAGCGCGACGCACAGCCTCACCATGGCTACGGCGACAATGCCTCCGTTTGCACCGTTCGACCCGATGAAGGAACAATGGGCTTCCTTCTTAGCCCGGTTCGAGTGCTTCTTGATAGCCAGCGACTACGGCGAACTCGCGCCTGCCAGGAAGCTGAGCCTATTCCTCCAGTGCGGCGGCCCTGAATTGTTTGCTACCGCCCGAACCATAGCAGCACCCGCAGCGGTGCACGAAGTGCCGTGGGACGATCTCCTGGGCCGCCTGAGAGCACACTACGCGCCGGCGCCTTCCCGCATAGCGCATCGCTATGCATTCAGGCAATGTGTGCAACAGCCGCAACAGTCGGTAGCCGAGTTCCTGCAGAAATTGAGAGCGACCGCAATCCCCTGCGAGTTCCCTGCTGGCTTCCTGGAGGAATCCCTACTGGAGCAGTTTGTATGCGGCGTAAGAGACATCCGCCTAAAGCGCCGCTTGCTTTCAAAAACTGTCCTGACTCTCGAGCAAGCGGTGGAAGAAGCACGCGCGACAGAATTGTCGAAGATCTCCACATCCGACATGGGCCGCGCGCGCCCTCCTCTTTTCCCCACTCCGCGAGCGTGTCTGGTAGACGAAATAGCGCCGCTGGATGAGCTGGAGGAGGAAGACCGTGGGGACTGCATGAGGGTGACCGGGCGCGTGCTGAATCGCGCATTCACACCGCAGCAGAAGTCCGGGAACTGCCTAGGCTGCGGAGGGGCCCACCAGAGACCAGAGTGCCCATTCAAGGCATCGGTGTGCCGCAGATGTGGCAGGAAAGGACACCTAGCAGCTGTGTGCCGTGCTGCCACTCCAGCGACAACGCCAGCTGCCGCCTCCAGAACCGTTCCACCAGGACAACGAGGGTCGCAGAAGTGTTCAGGACGCTACCAGCCACAGCCGACCGACTGCTTCGCGCTGGCGGAGATGCCCCCAGCTCTAAGCTACGACCAGGCAGAGAGTAGGAGACTGTCAACAGTGGTTTGCTTAGAGGGGGTGGGGGTAAAAATGGAAATAGATTCAGGGTCCTCTAGATCACTCATGTCCTGGGCGCATTTAGTTAAGCTTTGCCCCAAGCTCAGGAAGCGGGATCTCGGCCCCACAGCGACGATCCTGAAAGATTACCAGGGCTCACAAATTCCCATTCTAGGTCTGCACAGAGTGAGAGTAGACTACGGCCCCTTCCACGGATCCCTTCCCATCCTGGTAGTGGCCAAACCCCTAGCTGCCTTGATCGGATTGGACTGGTTTCCAGCCTTGGGACTGTCAGTCCAAGGAGTACACAGCGTGCCAGCCAGTTCTCCGGTAGACGAAGTAATCAGAGAGTTCAACGACGTCTTTGATGGCAGCTTAGGAACGTACAAAGGCACTCCAGTTTCCCTAAATTTGGACCCCCAGGTTGCTCCAGTCCGCTTGAAGGCCCGCAGGCTGCCGTTCGCGCTGAAGCCCAAGGTTGAAGCGGAATTGGATCGATTGGTGGCGCAGGGCGTGCTCGAACCCGTCGATCAGGCGAAATGGGAGACCCCAATTGTGGTCCCCATTAAGCCCGACGGGTCCGTGAGGATCTGCGCCGACTATAAGTCGACGATCAACCTCGGGCTTCAGGCGAACCCATACCCGGTTCCGGTGGTGCAAGACCTACTCCACTCATTGGGACGAGGTCGAGTGTTCGCGAAACTGGATATGGCGCAGGCCTACCAACAGCTCCCGGTGGATGACGAGGCTGCGGAAGCGCAGACCATCGTGACCCACCGTGGGGCTTTCCGCTGTCGCCGTCTCCAATTCGGCGTGTCCGTAGCCCCGGGGATCTTCCAGAGCCTCATGGAGCGACTGCTCCATGGGCTCCCTGGCGTTGTACCGTATTTTGACGACGTCCTGATTGCTGCTTCCAGCATATCAGAACTCGCCAAAACATTACGGAAGGTCCTCAGAGTTTTCAGGGGCGCGGGTTTAAAGTTGAAACGCAGCAAATGTACGTTTGCTGCGCCTAGGGTGGAATTCCTGGGTTTCATGATTGACGCCCAAGGAATTCACCCAACCCCCTCCAAGGTCGAGGCCATCCAAAAGGCCCCCACTCCTGCCTCCAAAACGGAGCTGCAGGCATTCCTCGGCCTTTTGAATTTCTACGCGCCGTTTATTCCCCATAAGGCATCGCTAGCCGAGCCGCTGCATCGGTTGCTCGACCGATCCGCGGCCTGGCACTGGGGCAGCCGCGAAGCACACGCGTTCGCGGCTGTCAAAGCCATGCTCACGTCAGATGCGGTACTAGTCCAGTACCATGACAGGCTTCCTCTGACGCTTGCGTGCGATGCCTCCCCTTTTGGCCTGGGGGCTGTCCTTAGCCACGTCTTTCCAGACGGCTCGGAAGCCCCCATTGCTTTTTACTCCCGGACAATGTCTCAAACGGAGAGAAACTACAGCCAAATCGACAAGGAGGCTTTGGCTGTAGTGTCCGGGATTAAGAAGTTCCACAATTACCTCTATGGGCGGACCTTTTCTGTTGTCACGGACCATAAGCCGCTCCTTGGGCTATTGGCCGGTGACCGTCCGACACCCCCCATCCTGTCGCCCAGGATGACCCGCTGGACGGAATTCCTGGCAGCGTATGACTATACGCTGCTATACCGTCCTGGCAAGCAGATAGGGCATGCTGATGCCCTAAGCCGCTGCCCTCTCCCGGGGCCGGATCCGGCCCCTGTGCCTGCTCTCTCTGTCCTGATGGTCGCGGAGTCGGACTTGCCCCTGTCCTCTTCCGCCGTTGCCGCTCACACCCGCGCAGACCCCGTCCTCGCCCAGGTCTGCCGATGGGTGCTGAGGGGCTGGTCTTCGGGCAGTGTGGCTGAAAACTTTCGGCCTTACAAGTCACGCCAGCTGGAGCTCTCGCTCCATTGCGGGTGCTTGTGTTGGGGAGATCGGGTCATCGTCCCTTCCCCTCTCCGGCACATGGTTCTTCAGTCGCTCCATGCCAACCACCCAGGCATCGTCCGTATGAAGGCATTGGCCCGGAGCTATGTCTGGTGGCCCGGCATGGACGCTGAAGTGGCGGAATGGGTGGCCGCCTGCTCCTCCTGCCAATCGTCCCGGCCGGCCCCGCCGGTCTCCCCGCCGAGGGAGTGGGACGCCCCCAGGTGCCCATGGTCCAGGCTCCACTTGGATTTCGCGGGTCCCTTCCATGGCCAGAATTTCCTCGTGGTGGTGGATGCGTTCTCACGCTGGGTGGAGGTGATTCTCATGGCTTCCACCACAGCGGAGAGCACGGTGCGTGCCTTGCGCCGTCTGTTTGCGACCCACGGGTTGCCGGACGTCGTTGTGTCCGACAACGGACCCCAATTTCAATCCTCCACCTTCTTGGACTTTCTGGCCACCCAAGGGATCCGCCACGCGCCGGTCGCCCCTTATCACCCGGCGTCTAATGGACGCGCGGAACGAGCCGTGCGCTCAGCCAAGGAAGCCTTGGCCCGTTTGGATAAAGGGGACTGGCAGGCAAGGGTGGCCGCGTACCTTTTGGGACAGCATGTCACACCTTGCCCAGCCACAGGGAAAAGCCCCGCGGAGCTCTTGATGGGCCGACGCTTGCGGACCACTCTGGACAGACTGCACCCCGATTACGACGGGTTGCAGAGGGGCAACCTGCAGATTCCCACTCCTCGTTTATTTGAAATTGGGGACCTGGTTTGGGCAAGGAACTTTTCAGGGGAGCCGCGATGGATTGCCGCAACCATTTTGGACGTAACCGGACCCTGTTCTTACAGAGTCGGCCTTCAGGATGGATCCGAGTGGCGGCGCCACCTGGATCAACTGAGGCGCCGCCTGCCCGAAACAGCAGTCACCACGCCAGGCCGTTCCTGCCCGTTGGCCCCCGTTGGGCCGTTGTTCTCTGCTCAAGCCGAGCAGTTGTTTGGAACCCCGGAGTCCCTAGCCGGTCCAGACCTCGTATCGGCGGGAACAGCACGGGGAGACCGCCAGGACCTCACAGCCCAATCTGACTCTCAGCTGGGGGCCTCGCCCATCGGGGAACCACCCTACCAGAATAATACTCGCCAGCAAATGCCAACTACCTCAAGCCCGGTCGCCACGCCCCCTCACCCGGACTTGCTAGGGTCGCCATTGCCGCCTACGGCGACTCCACCTCCGAGGGCAGGCCGCGATGACGTAGGCGAAGGCTCCGTGTCCCACAGGGAGGAGCCTCCTCAAGAACTAAGGCGGTCAGGGCGGACCCGACACCGCCCCGCCTATCTGAACGACTACGCGTGCGCATGTACTGTGTTGGACAGAGAACCTAGACACATGCGCACTGACTATGGGGGAAGGAGTGTTGAGTCCCCAAGCCTATGTCCCAGACAGCTCGTCTGGTAACCTATGAGTCACCGCATTCCGGAGCTGAGCCAGCAGCTGCAGTGATTAACAGAGACAAGCTGTCTGGAATCTGTCTGGAAAGGAGTCACAATGTTGCAATTGCATTGCTAGGAGTTTCCTGCCTGGTAACTCTATATAAGAGGTTGCCAGAGAAGAAACCTTGCCAGTTGAATCTTGTGTGTGTTGTAAATAGTGTGAATAAACGTTCCTGTTGTTTTGACCATGCCTGAGTCGGAATCCTTTGTCTGATCTAACAATGGGGTCACCTTTTCTGTTCAGGACTCAAGCCATGCGGTCCTGTCCAACATTAAATCATCTTTCCAAGCAGCCTCCATGTCTCCAGTGTCTTTTTCCCCACTTGGAGCTGAACCCAGAAGGACATTTCTTCCAACAGGCCTTTATTTAGCCATGGTTTTCAATTCCTCATCCTCCAGAAATAAATCTTCCAGTCCTGAAGATGCAACTTCCTATGCAAATATGAATCCCAACCACAAAGATGAAAATCCTTGTCCCAGTGGATACTGCCCCAGATACTGGGAATCAGGAGAATAAATTATTATTATTGGTTGTTTTAGCTCATGGGTGTCAAACTCACAGCATCACATTGTCGTCATGCAACATTTTTCCCCTTTGCGGGGGGGGGGTGGGTGGCCCGCAGGTGATTTATCCAGCCTGCAGGCCACCAGTTTGACACCCCTGTTTAAATTTAGCTCAATGATTAATACTTTTAGTTTTGCTTTTTCTTTAAACATGCTTGCTAGGTATTTTAGAATTATTGTCATTGTTTTTTGCAAGCAAAGCTATAGAAGAACACATGCACAAACACACTCGTTCGGGCAACACCAAAATTATAAAAGCAAGGAAGAAAAAAAATAGAGGGGAAGGTTGTGCTAGGCCATGGGGTCAAATCATTACCATTTCAAAGTTCCCAAAACCCACAGGAAACCTTGTGGGAGGGGTTAGGTGGAGTTGAAGAATTCACAGCTAGTTTCCTTTTGCAAATGTGTGAACACATTATTCCAAGGCTTGCAGATTCACAGGGAGTAACTCTTACAATATTTGATATAAACAGTGGTTTTATAGAATATACATGTACTGATTTTTATTATGGTTGTAAGGGGATGGTTAAGAAGTTAACTGTTCTGCACTTAATTCTGTGCATGATCTAATTGATTGCATTATGTTTTCATTAATAAATAATTGGTTATTTAAAGCAGTGTTGTTTAAAAAGTGTGGTCTATTGAGGTTCCCCAAGACTCTGTCAGGAATCTGCAAAATCAAAATTATTTGTCAGATATCAAAAATTATTTGCAAAAAGTTAAACAGAGTGACCGTTCTCATTATTTTTTTATCTGTTAAAAATGGGGGGGGGGGGATGAAAAAATATTTTATTTCTGCTAATATCTACTTGATTTAATGTGGGGTTGTTGTTTTTTTGCTTTATTCAGCAAATAAATATTCTACAAATGCATCTATTTTCATTCATTCATCTATCTTATATAAATAAAAATGTAACTATGAGTTTGTTCAAAACTGCTAATCTCTGAAAGGACTGCACCGATCGCTTCCAAATTTTCACACAATGTTTCTTTCAAGTACAGCACCAATGATATATATAGATTGTGTAGATGTCACACCTGTACCAGGCACACGCAATGGAAATGTAAAAAATTGTTAAAAAAGGTAAGTAGATGGATAGAGAGAGAGCAGTGGGCCACAGGTATTATGTCATAAAGGATGACATAATACTCTGTCCTTAAGATTCAAGGAGAAATACAGTAGGTAGGTAGGTAGGAAGCTATAGGGATAGAGAGAGGGAGGGAGAAATACAGTAGGTAAGTAGGTAGGTAGAGGGATAGAGAGAGGGAGAAATACGGTAGGTAGGTAGGTAGGTAGGTAGGTAGGTAGGTAGGTAGGTAGGTAGGTAGAGGGATAGAGAGGGATAGAGAGGGAAAAATACAGTAAGTAGGTAGGTAGAGGGAGAAAGGGAGTAGGTAGGTAGGTTGGGGTTATACGATGGTTGTGTGTACGTGTTTGTGTGTGTAGGTGTAGAACTACACACAGATTGGTTGGCCATTTAACCAGACTAGGCCACAGCAACGCAAGGCCGGGAACTGCTAGTTTTTAATAAAATAAAATATTGATAAATATATTTCTATATACAAACAAAAACCTCTTTGGGGTTTTCCATCATTTTTAAAAGTGGGAAAGGGTCTATAGAGATTCTCAGTCATCCAGGTCATGGCTGTCCCAAAGGTGGTTTTTCAGGAGGCAATTGGACTTTCCTGTTTTTTTTCTTTGAAGACATTTTGCTTCTCATCCAAGAAGCTTCTTCAGCTCTGACAGGATAGTAGGGAATGGAAGGATTTCTATTCCTTGCAGGCAGCTGGTTATTTGCATCCTTTTATTTAGAGGTTGAAATACTTGGAGGTTTATCTGTGCCCTCAGGGTCACCTGAGTAGTGCAAATGGTTCCTGCAGTCTGCAATTTCTTTCTCTGGAAATCCATTCTTACTCCCACACACCAATCAAAGGGTGTTCATCCCAAATTATATAGCTAAAAGTCTGTAGAGATTCTCAGTCATCCAGGTCATGGTCAAAGGTGCTTTTTCAGAAGGCAACTGCACTTTCCTGTTTTTTCTTTGAAGAGAGGGTGGGAAAGAGGTCCTGAAAGCAATAAGTTTAAGAAACAGTGATTAAAGAAACCTATCATTCCACTGGCATGATGTGTATCTACATCTAGCTATCCTTTCTATATTGGAAGTTCCTGCTGAAACCAGTGGAACATTAAATGCTTTCCTTTGGCTGGAGTGATGCAACCTTTTTGTTCTTTCTCAAAACAACTCAGCAAATTGGCCGTTCTTATTTTATGGTTTACTAGGTCTACTTTATGAATGGCAAACGGCAATGAAAAAAAAATATGGGCTGTTCCCAGTTCATAATATTACAGGCCCCCCCCAAAATAGAAGCCCCTAGCTGACTTTCATTGATTTGAGAAAGCTAAACAAGCTCACACCTGGTGAGGACTTGGATGAGACGCCACCAGGTAATGCTTGCGCAGTGGGCTAGGCTTAGAGGGGGAAATGCATCCTGGGAAAAATCAGTGGCAAATCACATCTATATTGTTAGCTAAATGTGACATGGGAAGTGTCTATGAAGTTTCCAGGCATTAAACTTCACTAAGATTTTATCGGGTAACACCCAAGGACAAGAGAAAGCAAAATGTACAGCATACTTATAATACAGTCACTAGGACTCCTAGTACATCTTTCTCTGACGGTGTGCCCTCCAGATGTATTGTCATTGCCGTTCTAGAATTCTAGGAGATGCACCTGGAGAGAGTCAGGTTAGAGAAACCAGACGTGAGTTCCTACCGGTTCAGCCCAGTTCGGGCGAACTGGTAGTGGTATGGCGGCCTGGGTCGCTGGAACCAGCAAGTGGTCCAGATCTGCCAAGCCCCCGAACCTGATCCCCGGCTGCCACCATCTTGTATTTAAATTTTGTGCATGTGCAGAACAATTTTAATTGAACTGTGCATGCATGCGCACAAGCAAACTGGCAGTAAAGCCAGACGGAACCCACCCCTGAGAGAAACCTGTTAAATAGATTATTGATGATTCTTGTTAAGTGGGTTCAAGGAGGAGTCCAAGGCTGGTAAGATTCAACGGCTTTTATTACAGAAAGACAACCAGAACTATCTACAACAAAAAGCGCGCGTTCCCTGTCTGACAGCTATTTATAGTAGAGCTGTCAGACAGGGAACCAATCGGCGCATCTCCCGCTCTCGGCTGCAGCCAGTCGCGTCTTAGCCAATCAGACGCGACTGGCTGTTGCCGGGGATTTTAAAGGAGCGTCAGTATGCAACAATTCTAGTCCCTGTGGCTGAAATTTTGGCTTGTCTACCACTTGATGATTCAAAGCTAGCTGAATGGACAGAGTTTACACCAAGGATCCTAGGCACACCTATTCAAAAGCAAGTACTACTAAATTCCACCAAGCTTTCACCAGAGTTAACAGCATTATGATTTAAGTTGAAATCCTATGTATTCTAAATGTAAGCCCCGGGGGCTATGTTTGCATCCTCCTGACAGGCAGGATCTGTCTGTCAATTTCTGGATTGGCAGAACATTGGTGGAACATAAACTATATTTATGTTATAACAATATAACATGCAAACACAATCCTGGGGGGGGAGGGCCGCTCTCTGCCAAGTGATCATTGCGCTTTAATGCAAGTGAAAGAAACAAAACTTTATTGTTTTCAATGGGCCTTAGAATATATTTGCAGGTTCAGGACTTGATCCAAATACTGTAAATCTACATAGTTGCATTTGCATACAGTTTATGCCTGGAGTTCCCTCCCGTGCTGCTATAAGGGAAACCCAGACAATGCAGTCGAAGGAAGAGACGGCTGCGCCAGCCCAGGCAATACAACTTTCCAAGGAACAAGGTGTTTCCTTCGATTCTGCCAAGGGCACGACATTCTGTCTCCAGGAACTGGTTTGGAGCCAAGGGAAAAAATACATGACATGTGTGCCTGCTTAGCAGGGCTGTTTGTTTCAAGGCTTGTGTTTATGTTCCCTGCCCTCAATAAAATGACAGAGCGTGGCTCAAGATTCCTTCTCAGAATAACGCAACGTGGAGATCGTCAGGAAGCTGGCTGGGGGATTCTGGGAGTTGAAGTCTAGTTCAGTTCCAGTTCCCAAGCTTGAGAAACACTGCTTTTACCAGTAAGGCTTTGGTAACCAGCAGTGGTGTATTAACCAGACTAAGCGCCAGAATGATTAGGGGGCTGGAACACCTTCCTTACCATCTGAAACTGCAACGGCTGGGCCTCTTCACTCTAGAACGACGGCGCCTGAGAGGTGTCCTGATTGAAGTCTATAAAGTCGAAAAGGAAAAGCTGTTTTCCCTATCGCACGACACTAAAACTAGGGGGCACTCCATGAAACTTTTGATAGCTAGACCTCAAACAAATAAGAGGAAGTACTTTTTCACCCAGAGGATCACTGGTCTATGGAACTCCCTGCCAGAAGAAGTGGTGACAGCGGTGAGCCTCGACACCTTTAAGAAAGGATTAGACGACTTCATGGAGAACAAGGGTATCCATGGCTATCATTATGGATGCCTAAGGACACCCTCCGGGTTGGAGAGAGAGGCAGGATGTCTCTCAATGCCATTTGCAGGGAATCATAAGCAGGTGAAGACATCTGCTTGGGAAGACCCTGAAGCAAATGGGGAGCCACTGTGGGAGACAGAATGCTGGACTGGATGGGCTGTGGCCTGTTCCAGCAAGGCTGTTCTTATGTTCTTAAGCAGGTGCTTAGGGCACCAAGCCCAAGGAGGCACCACAAAGTTGAGAAAGAAACAAAAACCAATGAAGATTTGTATAGTATGTACAAAGGAGGGGCCCATCAAGATTTGTCAGTACTTAGCAGTGGTGGGTTCCTACCAGTTTTGACCGGCTCGGCTGAACTGGTAGTAACTTGGTGGCCTGTGCCGCTGGAACCGGCAGCGACCCAGGTCTGCCACACCCCCGAACTCGTTCTCCCGAGCCTATGGCGCCACCATATTGTTTTTTGCTTCTGCACATGCACAGAGCAATTTTAGTTGCATTGCGCATGTGCGCACAATGTGGTGCGATCCTGAGCAAACCGGCTGTGGTGTGTGCTAGAACCCACCCCTGGTGCTTAGGGCACCAGTGAGCCTTAATCCGCCACTGGTAACCAGACATAATGATGCAGCTTGGGCAAGACCACATCACATCCACGGCCGTGTGTTTCTGTTGGTTGCAGGACTGCTATCTCTTTGGAGAGAGGCAGAGGTAGATGAAGGGAACATTTGCTCCGTTTGTGCCCAATCAGATCCTCACTTGTACTCACTTGTCTCCCCTTGTGGGGATTATCCCAAAATGCCACTACCTGATGGGGCGGCCCTGCAGCTGTGTGCCCCAAAGCACGTCACCTCACCTGGCGTAATGTGATCTTTCCTGAGAGCAGAGTGGAGGATACGATGGGGGCCGCCTGAGTAGCGAATCTCTCTTGCATGGAAAGCCTGAAGGTCATTTTGAGTTCTGAGGGAATGTTTCACTTTGGGGGTGGTCTGTTTAGAGAGGGCTGGTTCAGTATTCCCAAGAGAAATGTTAATGTGCACATTTCAAGACTCCTTTAAACAAATGTTGTCTCCCCCCGCCCCTCCTCAACTTTCCTATTTCGGGAGCAAACTCTAGTGGTTAGGACAAGGTTGCCCCCTAATGGCAAAGTCCTGTTTGCGTGGCTCAACATCACCTTTCTGCCTCCACACAACGTAAGTCACAAAAGGGGAGAGAGATAACTTTCCCCAGGAACAACCCCAGGAAGTGCGATCGATTTTGTTAGGGGCATTTTTATTCTCTCCTCCACGGCAAAGTTCCAGCTGTTAAAAATTGACCTTCTTTGGAAGTCATAAAACATTAGGAACCGTAACACAGTGTTCTTTGGTTCGAGTCCAACAAGATCACGTGAAGTGTTAATACCAATTTATAATGCCTTGGTAAGGCCACACTTGGAATATTGCATTCAGTTTTGGTCGCCACGATGTAGAAAAGAAGTGGAGACTCTAGAAAGAGTGCAGAGAAGAGCAACAAAGAGGATTAGAGGACTGGAGACTAAAACATAGGAACAACGGTTGCAGGAACTGGGTATGTCTAGTTTGATGAAAAGAAGGACTAGGGGAGACATGATAGCAGTGTTCCAATATCTCAGGGTTTGCCACAAAGAAGAGGGAGTCAAGCTATTCTCCAAGGCACCTGAGGGTAGAATAAGAAGCAACGGGGGGAAAGTAATCAAGGAGAGAAGCAACTTAGAACTAAGGAGAAATTTCCTGACAGTTAGAACAATTAACCAGTGGAACAGAAGTTGCCTCCAGAAGTTGTGAATGCCCCAACACTGCAAGTCTTCAAGAGGATGTTGGATAGCCATTTGTCTGAAATGGTATAGGGCTTCCTGCCTGCGCAGGGATTTGGAGTAGATGACCTCCAAGGTCCCTTCCAAACCTGCTATTGTATTGTATACTTGAATTAGTGACGAAATGATAGCCAGTGTATCAGGAATCAGGGAGACCCAGGCCTCAATCCATCTTCAGCCCAAAAAGCTGACAAGGGGACTTTGGTCAGTTATTCTCTCTCAGCTCAGGCTTCTTCTTACAAAGAAAAGAGGATGAAGGGAATGCTCTTATATTACCTTGAGGTCTTTGAGAAAAAGTGAGGCGTACAGGTAGTTACAACCATAATGGAGCCTGTCCATTACAGTTGTGACAGGTATAAAGCAGCTCATCCATTTAACCAATCTGATTTTATGATTTTTTTTGTGGCAGTCGTTAAATGAATGCCACGGTTGCTAAGTGAACTACTTGTTTGCTATTGGCCAGTTTTGCTGAAAACCAGAAGTAAATGCTGAATTTTGGCAAAAACATCACAAAATGTGGTCATGTACTTACTATCACCAATGGTGGACTTGTCCCCAAGCAGGCAAATATTGGTCAAAGATTAGGAAATGGATCATAGAGGCTACAGGTTATGCAGTCGAGATAAACCAGAGGTCTTTTTATTGGGAATGAAACCCGATAAAATAAACAAGGACAAATGGTATCTGACCCTCCACATTATTACAGCAGCTAGGATATTATTTGCACAGGAATGGAAGAACGAGTTGCTACCCTCAGAAAGTAAATTGATCTGAAAAATTACAGAATGTGCAGAAGCAGACCGTCTAAATTATTTAATTTTAGTTTTAACTTTTGTAGAATTGTATATTGTTTGTATTTTTAGATTTTTAAATTCCTGTGCGCCGCGCTGAGTCCCATTTTGGGAGATAGGGCGGGATAGAAATCTAATAAAATAAATACATAAATAAATAATGAAACTACTCAGGAACCAGAAGGATAAGGATTACTACAACTGCTGGGTCTATGGTACAATTGGATGAAACACAGAAAAGGAAATCAAAAATAGTCCTAATTACTCGCTGGAAGTTATTGGTTTTGCAGGGGTCTGCAAAGTCGGCTCTTTTAAGACTGGTGGACTTCAACTCCCAGAATTCCCCAGCCAGCATGGCTGGCTGGGGAATTCTGGGAGTTGAAGTCCACCAGTCTTAAAAGAGCCGACTTTGCAGACCTCTGGAATGGATGTATATTCACACACGCTTGTTGCAATATATTGTTGGAGTATGCATAACGGAAAATCTGTTTTTTTAAAAACTTGTAAATAAACTTATCTTTAATTTTAAAAAAATGTTGCCATGTGACTGCGGGACATTGCAAATAGCCATAAGTTCAGGCTGGTTACCAAGCAACCAAAATGTGATCAGGTGACCATCGGATAGGCAGGCATCAAAATTCAGAATGAGGTCTTAAGTATCCTTAGGAGAATTGTTGTAATTTCAGTCACTAAGCAACTGGTTGTAAGTCAAGGACTACGTCCACATTTTACAACAACATCTCCTCCTACAAATGAGTTTAGTTTAGTTTAGTTTATTGGTTTTTTATACCGCCCTACTCCCGAAGGACTCAGGGTGGTGTACAGCCAAAATAAAAACAAATATATAAAGGTTAAAAGAAAGCTTTTAAAAGACATAATTAAAATATTGGCCGAAACGTGGAAAAAACCCAAAGTAACCCTGATTAAAATAATAAAAATTTTAATTTAAAAATTTTTTAATCCTGTTTTATGCCAGCCCGGCTTGTTGAAAGAGAAAGGTTTTGAGACCACGGCGGAAGGTGCGTAAGTCAGAGATAGTTCTTAATTCCAGAAGCAATTCGTTCCAGAGGGCAGGTGCTCCCACGGAGAAGGCTCTCCCCCTGGGTGTCGCCAGTCGACATTGTCTAGCCAACGGCACCATGAGGAGACCCTCTCTATGGGAGCGTACTTGCCGGTGGGAGGCTCTCGGTGGCAGAAGGCGATCTCGTAGGTACCCAGGTCCGAGTGACTTCACCTCACACTTTAACAGTCCGCTTCAATCCCAAATCTTTCTGTAACACAAGACGTTGAGTCAGACAACCAAAAGACCAGTTAGGACAGGGAAACCAAGCAGTGGAACTTCTAAGTAAACATGCAAAGCTCTTCTTTTGTTTTTGTTTTACAAGATGGCAAATTAACAGCAACTGATTTCTCCAAGGCTACCCAATTAAGATGTGGATTGTTTTATCAACAGCATCTTGAAGGCATCCAAATCTGGCATGTGCTTGGAATTCAGACAACTTCCTGATTGTACATTCCAAGCTGAGTCCTACCAGAGAGTGCCCTAATGTCTTGAAATGCCCAGGAGAATTACTGTTGTTTTATAAGGGTGTTCTATCAGGACTCGTTGTTTTCCTAATGATGTTGTTTTGTTCATGCCTAATATTTCCGGATTGGATTTCTTTGTGTAAATCTTGGAAAGGTCTGGATTAGATTCTCCCTCCTCCCTCCCTCTTCTCCAGTCCTGAAGTGTCTGGCTTTGTTTCTGTTTTCTTGGCATAAATTTTCCCCAGCGTTGCCAGCAAAATCTGGTGTCTATTGCGTCTTCAGCTCATGCTTAACTTTTCCCTCATGTGCTCTGATGTTTTGGGCTGGAATGCTGGGACTTGGAGTCCTTCAGAGACGTGCATACAACCAAGTCACGTGGCTTTCTGTGCTTTCAAAGGCAACACTTTTCTTGCCCTTCCCCTCCCCACTTCTCTGAGTAGAAATTGGTGGCATCTTGGGTCTGCTTATCCAGCGAAATTAAAAATATCGCTAAATGTTTTTACCTCCATACTTCCCACTATTCTTGATAAAAAAAAATCTTTGAAAGTTGGCTTATTCATAACTAGCAGTTCCCGGCCATGCGTTGCTGTGGCCCAATCTGGTTAAATGGGCAACCAATCTGTGTGTAGATCTACACCTGCAAACACAAACAGGTATACACAACCATTGTATAACTCCCAACCTACCTATCTACTTTATTTCTCCATCTCTCCCTCTACTTACCTACCTACCTACTATATTTTCCCTCTCCCTCTCTATCCCTCTACCTACCTACCTACCTACCTACCTACCTACCTACCTACTATATTTCTCCCTCTACCTACCTATCTACCTACTGTATTACTCCCTCTCTCTATCCCTCCACCTACCTACCTACCTACCTACTGTATTTCTCCTTGAATCTTATGGACAGAGTATTTTATATCATAAAGGATGACATAATACCTGTGGCCCACTGCTCTCTCTGTATCCATCTACTTACCTTTTTTTACAATTTTTTACATTTCCGTTGTGTGTACCTGGCAGAGGTGTGACATCTACACAATCTATATATATCTCATTGGTGCTGTACTTGAAAGGAACATTGTGTGAAAATTTGGAAGCGATTGGTGCAGTACTCTCGGAGATTAGTAGTTTTGAACAAACTCATAGTTACATTTTTATTTATATAAGAAGAAGAAAAGAAACATTGCTTTGTTCACTTTGAAATGATATACGTTCTCCTGCTCAAGCAGGGGGTTAGACTAGAACCGTGATAGTAAACCTATGGCACGTGTGCCACAGGTGGCACCTGGACCCATTTGTTAGGCCACATGAGGCATTGCCCTGTCAGCTGATTTTGGCCTTCTTTTGAGGCTATTTTTCACCCTCCGGAAGCTTCAGGTTTCCCTGAAGGCTCCGGAGGGCAAAAACTGTCCCTATGAGCAAACTAGAAGTGACTTCTGGTTTGTCTGTAGGGCCATTTTTTGCCCTCCAGAGCCTGCAGGGAAGCCTCCTGAAGCCTCCAGAGGGCCTCTGGGGGTGGGCACTCTTTTCGCCCTACCCGGGCTCCTAGAAAGCCTCTGGAGCCTGAGGAGCAGTGGTGGGATTCAATTTTTTTAGAACCTACTGTACTCTGTAGGTGTGGCCTATTTTGTGGGCGTGGCTTGGCAGTCGTGTGACAGGGTGGGAGTGGCCACCTTTTAAAATGTGGTGAAACTCATTTAACAACGCTCTTGCTTAGCAACCAAAGTTTTGGACTCAATTGAGATGATAAATTCTTTTCTTTCTTTCTTTCTTTCTTTCTTTCTTTCTTTCTTTCTTTCTTTCTTTCTTTCCTTTCTTTCCTTTCTTCCTTCCTTTCCTTTCCTTCCCGTTGGGTTACTGGCAGTGGCGGGCCAGATTTACTTCCAGGTACGCCGGTGGAACCCCCTCTCACCGGTTCTCTAAATTTCACCAACCGGCTCTCGCGAGTAGGTGCGAGCCTGCAGAAACCCATCACTGCTGAGGAGGGCAAAAAAACCGCACCAAAAGCAGGGGTGTGTGTGTTGCGCTGGTTGCACACGCATGCACGCTGGGTTGTGCATGCATGCGCACCGGGTTGCATGCATAGCATTATGGGGGTGGCACGCCCACGCACGACCCCCTCTGCACTCCCCTCGCTTTTGGCACGGGAGCCAAGAAAAGTTAGCCATCACTGGACTAGAAGATCTTTGAGGTCCCTTTCAACTCTAGTATTCTATGTTGTATACACTCTGTATCATGTTCTAGAATGAATTGACAGTGATCCTTCACTTCCTCAAAGACCATTAAGAAGTTACAACTGGTCCAGAATGTGCTGCACCTCTTCATACAATGCCTGTACTATGTGAGCTACACTGATTGCCTGATGACCATCAAGTACAATTGAAGCTGTTGAGGGTTCTTCATGATTTAGGGTATCAAAGCATTTCCTGGTATACATATCAGCAGGAGCACCCTTCTCAAATGATCTCTGCTGATCCTGTAAGATCTGATAAGGGTGGCATGCTCCAGGTCTCATCAACAAAACAGTGTCATTTTATAAGATTCAAAAGAAGTGAATGTGCCTGGTCTTTGGGATGGCACTCTCCCTGAGGTCCATATGATCTGACCCCTCCTGACCTTTAGGAAGGTCTTAAAACCCTAAGTCTTCCAGCAGGTACTGGTAAACCATTTTTTTTTTCTTTTATCTTATCCTGGAATGGTTGTTGTTGTAGCTTTGACAAGAAATTGCTGAACAAGTTAATGTATTATTGAAATAAAATCAGTTCCATCCCTATATATTCTCCAGGGATCCCTCAAGACCTGGCTTTTATCCTCAACCTGGGGGTCTCAGGGGACAGGTGAGATCTTCAGACCTTCGGACTATCACCGACCTTCGCCTCTTCCGCCGGACTTTAAAAACCTATTTCTTCCATATGGCCGGCCTGGCATAGCTGCTACAACCATATTTATTAGAGCTGGGTTTTAAATTAATTGTTTTCTCTTTTTAGCACGGGTTAAACTGTTTAATTGTAGTTTTAAATTTTGTAGATCTTTATTGTTTGTATTTTTGGATTTTAAGTTCCTGTGCTGAGTCCCTTTGTGGGAGATAGGGCGGGATAGAAATTTAATAAAAGTAAAAGTAAAGTAAAGGTGGCTCTGTTGCTGGTTGAATCTTGTGTGGGTGGGTGTTTTTTCTATGTTTGGCAAGTTTGGGGGGGTGGAGGGGTTGTACTTTTTTTTTTTGGGCTATATACCATTCAGAGTCAAGACCTGTAAGATGGGAGATAGATAGATAGATGGGTGGGTGGATGGATGGATGGATGGATGGATGGATGGATGGATGGATGGATAGATAGATAGATAGATAGATAGATAGATAGATAGATAGATAGATAGATAGATAGATAGATAGATAGATAGATAGATAGATAGATAGATAGATAGATAGATAGATAGATAGATAAAGGTAGGTAGGCAGGCAGGCAGGCAAATAAATAAATGAGGTATCATGCTCTCTGAGTTTGCTTGTTTTCTTGCAGATATTTCATTACCCAAATAAAGTAACACCATCAGTGCTAGTAGGGAAATGGCATTTTCTGTTGGTGTCAACTCATTCGGTGGTTTCTTGATTGGAGTATTGTGTATTTCTTGATAGTTAGTTTGATGTTAATCTTGGTGTTAATCTCTGCTCTTCTGGATGTTGATTGCCACTGGGAAGGTGTTTTGGTTTTTTTGTTCCCATTTTGGCTTGTTGATTGTCTCTTTTGAATGGTATGTAGAGGTTGTTTATGTCTATGCATCTATTGATGACTGATTTGTGAGAGTGCCAGGAATTCTATAGTGTTTTTGGACTTGGCTCAGTCTAAGATAGTCACAGTTTCCCAACTGAAACTATGGTTAAGTCTGTCCATGAAATTAAGGAGTTTTCCTCATGCCTTCTGACTGCTGGTTATGTTTATGGATGCAGTCCACTCGTCTTTTGACTGTTTGTCCTATACAATGGCTATTGCTGTCCTTTCACTATATGTTGTAGATGATTCCTGGGTTTTTTTCCTGGGGCTGTTGGGTCTTTGGGATGTTTTGGAGGGCTTTAGTTGGTTTGGGTACTATCCTGATGCTATGTGGTTCTAATAGTCTGTTGACCAATTCTGAGATTTTTTGGTATATGACAATTTTATCCTTTTTACAAGATAATACGGCAGTGATGGTTGTGCTATTTTTGATCTTTTTGATGAGGTTTGCGGAGATATCCATTTTATTGGAAGATGTTCTACAGAGAACTGTTTCCTTTTATATATTCCTAGTTGATGTAGTGTGCTTATCTAAATAGTGTTCTTATACAGCTTTTCTTGTGGGAGGTTGGGTTGTTACTTTGATAATGGAGCACTTGGTTGGTGTGGGTGGGTGGGGTTTTTGTTTGTTTTTTGTTTGGTAGATTTGTGTTTCTAGTTTGCCATCATTGTCTTTGCTGATACGTATATCCAGGAAGGGGAGCATGGTGTTGTTTTCTTATTCTTCATAAACAAACAAACACATAACTATTTCAACTGTCTTGAACAGCATCCTGAATTGCTAGCTGATTTGATATCCCTATAATTCATAATAAATAAATACATCTGACACGTGCCACATCACCTGTTCTCTGTTAGGAGAAAGTGTTGAGCCAGTTCCTAAGAGAAGGGCATAGATGAAATGCAACGAAACCTGCAGTTTGTTCTACTTTTGTCCATAAATTCAGCTTCTGCTGTTTTTGCTATACATCTATTTCAGGAGGAAAGGCATGACATAGATAGACAGATATCGGTAGTATTGGGGAAGGGTAACTGCTGCTGTCCCTCCCCTTGCAGAATCCCACTGCAAGGCAATATATGAATGGTGCCTACTTTCCTGGGGTTCAGGAAGGCACTTTACTTGGTTCTGTTTCTGTGCCTGAAGTTAACTGTTTTAATTATATATTTGGATACTGAAAGCTGCCCATATTCCTTTGGAGAGGGCAGCCAAAATAGAACATGAGTTAATTATTATCATTCAGGATGGACTAGAAGACCTCCAAGATTCCTTCCAGCTCTCTTCTCTCTTCTCTCTTCTCCTCTCTTTTCTTTTCTTCTCTTCTCCTCTCCTCTTCTCCAAACTTGGCAATTTTAAGACTTGTGGACTTCAATTCCCAGAATTCCGAAGCTAGCGTGGCTGGCTGAGGATTGCTGGGAATGTGAACTCCACAAGTCTTAAAGTTGCCAACAAGTTTGGAGACCCCTGGCCTAGACTTAGGGAGCCCAATGAATATCAAGGGGAGAAGCAGGGTCCTTCCAGACATCTCTCTCCAGACCAGAACTTAAGACATCACCGTCAGGATTCAGACAGAAATGACTTTGAGTGACCCAAGAAGACATTTTCAGATTCCAGATTTGAGACTACCTGAACATTTCCCTCAACCATTGATTGCAGATAAAGTGCCCTATTTCAGTCCATCGTAAAGAGGGGCAGGATCGCAATAGCAATAGCACTTAGATTTATATACCGATTTACAGCAGTTTACAGAGTGAGCGCCATTGTCCCCAACAATCTCGGTCCTCTATTTTACCACTACCAGGATGTCTGATAATGAGGCTATTTGAGAAGAAGGCCAGTTCTGCAAATGACGGCTGGTCACATTCAAAGGCTTCCCAGTATTAGGCTGTTAAAAGGAATGTCCTTCTGGGTTTGGCTCCAAGTGGGGAAGAAGACACTGGAGACATGGAGGCTGCTTGGAAAGATGGTTTAATGGTGGACAGGACCACATGGCTGGAGTCCTGAATAGAAAAGGTGCTTACATGCTTCAATGTTGGTGGACAGGAAGAGAAGGGCTGAGCAAGGGGCTTGCAGGGCTTTTTATCAACTGTTCGGCTCCACCTATCTGTTTCTTGTTCCTGTGTAAGAACTGTAATCTGATTGGTTGCCAGGCTCCCATGGGCTGAGTCCAAATTTTGTAAGGCCAGTCCTACCTTAATCCCATGACTCTGGAGCTGAAGAGGAGAACTCTTTATTATGTAAAGTGGACTAGCTCAGGCCTTAATGGCCCATTGACAAAGGGGGTGGGGGCAGGAGGCTGCAGGAAACAAAACATGTTTCTTCATTTTCACATCTAGGGAAATATAATATTCTGCCTTTTCAATATTTCCTAGGGTATTTCATTTTTCTGGGAGAGAGATGGGTGATAACTTTCCACAAGGCAAAACAGATGAGGAATGGGAAGGAAAAGAAGAAAGAAAGCAGCAACAGATTTTTCTGTTTGGGGAAAGAACATGCCATTTGCCTTTTCTCTAGTGAAGGAGATTTATTTGCTGTTTCCCTGTTGGCCAAAGCTATTTCCTGCAGCACCTGGTTTCGTTGTAGAGGGTCCACCCGTAAAGATACTCTAGAAATGGAACCAACTCCCCCTTCCCTCCAATTCCAATTCCCTGCTCTTTTTGTTACAGCAACTTTAGCATCACCAATCCATGTGTGTTGGTCAAACCTCCTTCTCTAAGCCCCACCCGGGCTTTTTCTTCCCCCACGCCTCTGGGGAAGGGAGAAGAAAGCATTCCCGCGTGGGCCGAGAATCGGAGGCAGCCAAAGGTAAGCAGGCTGCCAGCACTCCATCTGCTTTGCACTTCCCCAGCAGAATGAAGAGCATAAATCCAGCATGACACGGCTCTGGCTGAGAGGAGCCGCTTTCCTCGGCCTCCGAAAGAGCAAACAGATGTCGAGGGAGAGTCAGTCCATGTAAGGGAAAGCCCAGGGGGTGTTGATGGTGCAGAATATGCCTCTGTAAAGGTGAGCAGGGTCCCTGTGACATTCCAGTGGGAGATGGCAAGGCGGGAAGGAGGAGGTTTCCTCTCCTTTCTGTTACTTGAATGTAGGGCTTATTAGGATCAAGACTTTCAACCAGGGCTCTACCCCGGCTCTGTTTTCTAATTCCAATTGGAATTATTGAAAGGGTCTCTGAACAGGCGCAAGGGGCAGTATGCGTTGCAGGTTAGAACAGGGGCAGTCAACCTTTTTATATCTACCGCCCTCTTTTGTATCTCTGTTAGTAGTAAAATTTTCTCACCGCCCACCGTCATGGTGATTTATGAAGTAGGGAAGTCAATTAAATTAAAAAAAAGGAAAGTGCTTCAGTATTGGACAAAACCCCTACCACCCACCATGAAAGCTGGAACGTCCACTAGTGGGTGGTAGGGACCAGGTTGACTACCACTAGGTTAGAAGGACTTTCAAGTAGAAGTGCTCCTTGCAGTAATTCCTAAACCCTTCACTTTCTTTCTTTTTTTTAAAAAAAAGAATGTATTATGGACAAGGGTGAGAGGCAGCGCATACGTTGCTCATTCCATTTTGTGGAAAAGGAAAACTGAGGGGGAAGATAGAAATGCTCAGGAAGAGAGCTGGCTTAAAGGGATTCCAAGGGAGCGTGTGAATACTTTGACATCTCTGCAACAATGCCAAGTGCCAAAGCTCTTGGTCGTGAAGTGGCACTGGAATAGCAAAAGCCTCCATCACACACACACACACACACACACACACACACACACACACACACAAACGTGTTTGGGTGTCAATGCATATTTTACACGCCTGAAAATCTTTCTATTTGCGCACAACGCAGATCACCCACCTAATTTGAACTTGGAAGGATGGGAAATATATGCTAATAGAGCAGCACACAAAGATTGGTGGGATGGTTAACATTATGGGATATTTAAGGTCACATCCTGCCTCATAAATTTTCCTGAATCTTATTCACCCAGCTGCCAAACGTTTCTTAATTTTTCCTCCCTTCCTGTCAAAAGGCCCAGGGGAGGAAAAAAAAAAGATTCCTCCACCCCTTTATTCTTGGTCCTGTCCCTTGACTGTGAAATTCAGTGACTTTTTTTTTTTTAGAGTTTCTGACTCTTAGCGTGTTTTGCTTGGTTCCAAATCTCAGCATTTTTCACAGGAGGCAGAAATTTGACTTGTAGCTTTAACTCTGATGGAGAATTTTTAATGATGACGGAGAATGGAAGCAGTGCTCCGTCCTAGGCCTCTTCCCAGTGGTGAGATTCAATTTTTTTTTTTACTACCGGTTCAGTGGGCGTGGCTTGGTGGGCGTGGTGTGGCTTGGTGGGCGTGGCAGGGGAAGGGTACTGCAAAATCCCCATTCCCTCCCTTTCGGCTGGGACTCGGGAGGAAGAGAATAGTTGGGGGCAGGGCCAGTCAGTGGTGGTATTTACTGGTTCTCTGAACTACTCAAAGTGTCCGCTACTGGTCCTCCAGAACGAGTCAGAACCTGCTGAATACCACCTCTGCCTCTACCTTATCTGACAACCCCAAAATGCAGGGACTTTTCTAATATTCTCCAGTGGAAGACTTTTTCTAAAGGTGTTTTTTTTTTTTTTTAGGAAGGGGAAACTTAGCCTATCATAGCAGCTGCCTGATTTTTTTTTTCTAAACATCTTTATCTTCTGCTGGCATTTGAAAAAAACAACTCTGTTGCCAGCCTGTCCTCCATCTTGCAATTACCACAAAACTCCCAGATTGGGCATCAGTCTGGCGTATCCCATGAAGTGCCCAAAGGCCACCATTGAAGAATGAGGAGAATGTTTTCCAAAATGGTAATATTCTTCAAAGTGGGAGACATATGAGAGGAGGAGTAGGTCGACTCTAGAAAAATATTGTCACCATATTGTCTAGCTCAGTGGTTCTCAACCTTCCCAATGCTGCCACCCTTTAATACAGTTCCTCATGTTGTGGTCACCCCCAACCATAAAATTGGTGTCTCGGTTCCTAAGACCATTGAAAATATGTGTTTTCCGATGGTCTTAGGCGACCTCTGTGAAAGGGTTGTTCGACCCCCAAAGGGGTCCTGACCCACAGGTTGAGAACCACTGGTCTAGCTGGTGGTCCTTTGCCATTCCTAGATTTTTAATTCCTAGAGTTGTCATGGTCTATTTCAAAGAAGGGCAACCTCAACCCATGATCTACAAGAAGCTTCTAAAATCCCCTTTTGTGGCTTCCAGAATCCTTTTTAAAAATCCAGAGAGTGGCATTTTTTTGCAATTTCAACATAGTGATGTAAAGATGGAAATGGGCTTGCTTATCAGCTTACTATCCTACCTTTCATTTATGGGCTAAAGACAACACACCTTGTGCTCCCTTGTACTTCTCTCCCCTCCCTCCTTCCATGACCCTTTGTGGTAGAGTCAACTATGAATAGCCAGCTTGCTTTCCAAGACAGCTGTCTCATGCCAGCTGGCAGCACACGAATATTGGAAATAATAATATTCTTTCATCCTCCAAATTTGCATTTACAGGGTCAGTCATATGCCCTGGATCCCATTGCCAAAGGAGATTCCATTCACCCTCTCCCTTTCTAAGTGAGGACTTCAGGGAGAAAAGAGGCAAAAGGTTGGTAGCAGAGGGTGAGATAAGAAAATAGGTATTTTCCCCCTCCCAAGCAGTTTCGGAATTAATCGACTGAATCATCAGAAATTTGGAGGGAGTTTAGGAAAAACTATGAAAAGTTTTTGTATGGGAATTTTTTTGGGACTTTCAAGTCAGTGTCAATGTCTGGTGACTGCCTGGAGTTTTCTTGAAACCAATAAAAAATACAACAATGATAACCCAAAATCAAAGCAACTGCAATAAAAACAGATAAATACATAATACCATTTTATATATTTGTTTACTTATTTGTGAGGGACACCGTGACTCAGTAGCTAAGACGCTGAGCTTGTCAATCAGAAAGGTCAGCAGTTCAGCAGTTCGAATCCCCAGCGCCGTGTAATGGAGTGAGCTCCCGTTACTTGTCCCAGCTTCTGCCAACCTAGCAGTTCGAAAGCACCTAAAAAATGCAAGTAGAAAAATAGGAACCACCTTTGGTAGGAAAGTAACAGCATTCCATGCGCCTTTGGTGTCTAGTCATGCCGCCCACATGAAGACGTCTTCGGACAGCGCTGGCTCTTCGGCTTTGAAATGGAGATGAGCACCGCCTCCTAGATTCGGAAACAACTAGTACATATGTGGGAGGGGAATCTTTACCGTTACCTTTTACTTATTTGTATTCCATCTTTATTATGTTTACAAATAGATCTAGGCAGCAAATATTTCCAAAATGTCTCCCTCCTCCTTTTTCTGACAACAACAACAACAAAAAACCTTGTGAGATGGGTTGGGCTTGAGAGAGAGAAAGTGACTAGCCTACAAATAAACACACTATTAATATTACACAGATCAGTTTCTGTTGGGCTACATGGGAACATCACCCCCTTTTACCTCACCACTTTACCCTGCAGCCCTCAGCCTGATTAAGCAGCACCAGCAGGCCTAAAGTTGTCTCCCCCTCCCCTTCTTTTGCTTCTTGAATATAAGTGTGAGCATGCAGAAACAGAATTACAGTGTTTCTTCCTGGTTAACTGCTAGGGAGTTTTAAAGAGAAAGCAGGAAAAGAAAATGTTTTAAAGCAATTGATGCGTGGACGCTGGGGAGCGCATAGCTTTTAGTTGAGTGGATGGGAAAGGCGGCCGTTTGCTTCCAGTGAAAAAAAGCAGGCCTACCCACAAGCCTGACCATCAGTCTAGGTCAGACATTCCTGTGTAAAACACATCACTGTTTCCTGCCACAGAGAATCAAGTCAGGGGCTGGAAGTGGTTAATGGAGCCACCAGCTGCAGTTTGACGGGACCCTTCACCCTGCCGTTATTATCTCACTGCAGAGATGCTGTCCAAGCCCAAACAGCTGCTGTGCAACCATTTCCCGAACTTCCCAGGTCTATTTCCTCGTGCAGCAAGCTCGGCCTGTGGAACAGAGCTGATTAAGACTTTGTTCCATTTCGCTCTCTTGTTGTTTTGGCCTGTGGGTGTGTATTTCAAACAAATTCTGATAAAAATGGTTTGAGCTGTGTGAAAAACAGTTCATTATGACAATGAAATCTAAACCATGGGCAGGGGCGTTGCTTCAAAACCAAAGCCTATGCCAGGGATGTCCAAACTTGGGAACTTTAAGACTTGTGGACTTCAACTCCCAGAATTCCCCAGCCAGCTATGCTGGCTGGGGAATTCTGGGAGTTGAAGTCCACAAATCTTAAAGTTCCCAAGTTTGGACATCCCTGGCCTATGCTGTATTGAAAGAGATAGCAGCCCAACCTCCTTAACTTAGCTTTATGCTGCGGAATATTTCTTCCATTGTGGAAGCACTGATCTTTTTTGTTCATTCGAAAAATGTTTGCTGATATCAGTGATGGGATTCAGATTTTTTTTTTACTACCAGTTCTGTGGGCATGGCTTGGTGGCCATGTCTTGACTTGGTGGGTGTGGCTTGGTGGGCACGTGCAAAATCCCCATTCCCTCCCAATCAGCTGGGACTCGGGAGACGGAGAATAGATGGGAATGGGGCCAGTCAGAGGTGGTGTTTACCGGTTCTCCAAACTACTCAAAATTTCCACTCCCGGTTCTCCAGAACTGGTCAGAATCTGCTGAATACCACCTCTGGCTGATATCTCAGAAGAAACTCCAGCTTTAAGATCTGTTGCTTATCTTGTGGATATGCCACAGTATATCAGGTACAATTCATGGGGCTAGATATCTCCTGTAAAGTCCTTCATGGCATGGTGTTGGGCTACTTGATAGACTGCCTGACTTCAATTGTTTCTATCTGGACATTGGGTGCTTCAGGTCCCCTCAATGAAAGAGAGCCATCTTTGGAGGATTTAGGAAGCACGTCTTCTCTGTTACACCCCTGCCTCTAGAACACTTTCCACCCAAGGTCCCACCCTGGCTCCCACCCTGATGATGCTTGGAAGTCCATGAAGACCTGGCTCTTCTCCCAGGCAACAGTGGATGTTGAGCCCTTGTGGGTTGTGCCCCCCTCCCATGTTCTCTGGACATGTGTGGTCCTTTTTTTCCTTGGTTTTATGTTCCTTTCTCATTTTTTACTTGCAAGCAGCCCAAAATCATCTGGAGTTGGGTGGCCTCTAAATATTGTTTGTATTAAGGAGGCCATCCAAAGTCATGATAAATTAGGGGGGCTTATTTTTTAAATACATACATAAATTGGGAAACAACATGCTGCTTCTTAAGAACAATGACAAGCCAGAGATTTTATGGCAAGAAAGTTGATCAAAGGTCCTTCTCCTTGGCTCTTGCTGCCAGTAAGTAAGGAGGCCACAACATAAATATTGCTGCATCATTCATTAGGTTACCTGAGGAAATTGCTAGGCCACGTTGCTATGCGGCCTAGGTATCTCTGCCTTTAGACCAGGAGTGGGGAGCCATGGCCCTTTGATGACTTGTAGACTTCAACTCCCAGAACTCCCATACTGACTCAGGAATTCTGGGAGTTGAAGTCCACAAGTCATCAAAGGGCCATGGTTCCCCACCCCTACTTTTATATAATAATGAACAAGTCACGTGCATTATGACTCCACTTGAACCTAACCATGACAAATCAAGGCCCGGCAATACTTATTTCATCCCATGCCACTAGAGTAACAGCATCTCATCTCAATCTGGGAGCAAGATAGGGCTAAGCCATCTTAAGCCAGCTGTAAGGTAAAAGATAAAGGTAAAGGTTCCCCTTGCGCATATGTGCTAGTCATTCCTGACTCTAGGGGGTGCTGCTCATCTCCGTCTCAAAGCTGAAGAGCCAGTGCTGTCCGAAGACGTCTCCATGGATATGTGGCCGGCATGACTAATGCCGAAGGTGCACAGAACGCTGTTACTTTCCCACCAAAGATGGTCCCACTTTTTCTACTTTTTACATGCTTTCGAACTGCTAGGTTGGCAGAAGCTGGGACAAGTAACGGGAGCTCACTCTGTTACACTGTGCTAGGGATTTGAGCCACCGAACTGCCGACCTTTCTGATCGACAAGTTCAGCATCTTAGCCACGGAGCCACCCTATCCTACTATCTTTAGCTGTACCTTTGACAAAGTAGGGTTTATCTCATTACTACTCTTACTTAGGGATCAGTGTGAATGCTCTTAGTTTTTGTCATCTATTAGCTCAGTGTTTCTCAACCTTGGCCACTTGAAGATGTCTGGACTTCAACTCCCAGAATTCCTCAGCCAGGAAATGCTGGCTGGGGAATTCTGGGAGTTGAAGTCCAGACATCTTCAAGCGGCCAAGGTTGAGAAACACTGTATTAGCTTATAGGAAGTCAAGGACTGTATTGACTGGGAACAAAAGCAAAAGCAGCAGGGTATGTGGATTGACAATGGGGAGAGCAGATCTCACGCTAATTCATTTTTGTGCCAAGTCAAGGATGGGTGGAGCGCACATTAGCTCAGGACTAGGGGAAGCTCCTTAATCCCACACATGGATGACTTTGCATGCACTGTTCTCTGACCAGACTGTATCTTTGATCAATCAAGTACCCCATTAAAGTATTGGGTGTAAAGCCATGCCAGGAGAGAGGAGTATTAAACATCCTTTTTTCAGGATCAACGGTCTAATCAAACTGATGGTCCCTCTCGCTTACAATGCCCTGCTCAGTAAAAATAATGTTGAGAGAAACAATCACACACTTCCTTCCTAACCCACAATTTTGCTGTGTTGGGAGTTGCAGTCCACAACACCAGGTTTTGAAACCACGAGAAACTGTGTATGTCTTCAGTTTAGAAAGGCAACCACATTGCCCTTAGCAAAGAACTGCAGTTTATTTTCAACAAAGCATCTACTACTTTTTGGCAGGCTTGAAGCCTGTTTATATTATAATAACGAATGAACCTCACCAGATAAAGATGCTGACTTAGCAGACTGGCGCACACTCAGTGTCCTGCAGCAGGATAGTGAGACACAGGCTGGGGAAGGGGAAAACTCAGCAGCTTCCACCTACGTTGTTTGCCTTGTTTCTTTGGAATGTTCTAGCAAGATTAAACAGTGTTGCAGATGTCCTCATCAAATGTGGTCCAGCCAAGCACCTTTGCTTGACCATTTAATGTGTTTTAAAACCACATTTCAGACATGCATGCATGCATACATACATACATACATACATACATACATACATATATGTAGATTTTCATGGGTGTAGGTATGCTGGTCTTGTATTCGGGTCTTTTTCTGTGTATATATTAATTACACGGAAAAAGACCCGAATAAAACAAGACCAATATGTGTGTGTGTGTGTGTGTGTGTGTGTGTGTGTGTGTGTGATGTTTGTGCTGATAAAATAATATATATAGACACATAAGTATGTGTCTATATATATATTATTTTATCAGCACAAACATCACACACCCTGTCACAACACCCTGGTAAGCCCCAAATATGGGAGGCAGCAGGGCTGCTTTCCTTTTCTATTTTTCGGCTACTTATTCCCTGGGCTCAGCTAATCAGGAGGAGAACCTGTGGCCTAGTGGCAATTACAACTGCCTCACATGTAATACTGCCCTGGTTTGAATCCCAGTAAGGGTATGGCTAGCTGATGGGAGCTAAATAGCTTGAAATAGATCTATACTAGTCTCCCTTATTTATTTATTTAACAGCACAAACGCAACACAAATGTAAACAAAAGGCGGGAGAATGGCAGAGCTACTGCGCCAACACAACAGGAGGTCTTTAAACAGCAGAGACCCCGGTTGATCCTTTGTTTGCCCCCTTGGTTCCATAGGAACCTAAACTGTCCTGGGGGGATGGCAACTGGGAAGCTGGCTTCGCTGATCACAGGGGTCTCGCAAAACCCCTGTTTGACATGAAGGGAAAGCTTCTGAAGGGCGACAAAAAGGCATCCCCCCCTTGCGGGTGGACAAAGCGTCAGAAAAACTCCGCAATGAAAGGAACTGCTTAAGGTGAAAGTGTAACACTGGGAAGGTATTCTATCTTGCTTTTTGAAATACTTTGCTAAGAAACTTTTTTTTTAAGTCTTGAATTTTGAAACAAGCGGAGGATTTAAGTGAATTAAGAGGTTTCTGCTATTAATAGAACTCTTTGAAATGGCGGACTGAAGTGTGAGAACAAAGAACAAAGCCATTTCCGTTTGCACTGAAAGCAATTGGATTATTTCGGACTTTTTCTCTATTATTTTGTTTTCTTCTTTCTAATCTACTTTACTTAAAATCTTGAAATTGGGATTACCCTTACAATTTTAATATTTGTTTTTGAAATTTTATTGAGCATCTTTAAATTTAAATAAGGACTATACTTTTACTTTTGTTTGTTTCTGTTTCTCCTTCAACTAAGAAGATTGAAACATCTTTAATAAGACTGAAACATTCTTAATACTCTGTTACATTGTATTGCCTCTGAAAATTGTTGGTGGAGATTTATGAGCAGTTAAGCTCATAAGAAAAAGAAGAAAAAATAAGCCAACAAATAGGAAGGTAATCAGACCTAACTTTCTATATTTTGGATTTGGAATTGACAACGTGACTACATACATAGATGAGAATTATATAGAAAATCAGAAACTTCTGGCTCAAATCTTGAATGAATTAAAACAAAAAAATAAAAGAATTAATGACATATTTGACAGAAAGCTATTTACTATATGAAACGAGGACCAATTGAAGACTTCAGAAATTAAATAAATTAAAGAAAAAGAGGAAAAGGACCAAGATAATGAACTTAAAATAAGTGAAGAAAATGATGATGATATTAATCCATTAAACGCTGGAGACATAGAAGAGGGGGAAATCCCAAAAGAGTATCTGGAACTTGGATCCCAACTTGACCGTCAAGGAGAAGAAATAAGAAAAGAAGAAAAAGGAGAAATCTCTCCAGGAGCAACCATGATACTTAAAAACAAACAATATGTAAGGATAGGAGCTGGTCAGCGTTATGATTTGGTAGTTAAATTGGATAACAAAGTGCCAAAAAAAGCTGATGAAAGACTCGGAAAAAGAAATATAAAGAGAGGGAGACCACAAATAGCGAAAGAGATAAATTTAATTTACTACTGGAAAGACACTGGCTGATAAGGAAAATTACTATCCCCTGATGATTAATGACCAGTCGGACTGTGTTCAAACTATCATCAAAGGACTATTGGCTAATTTGATAGGCAATAACAATTATAGACATTTATAATAAGATTAATCTACAATAAATGTTTTAGTTAACGATATATATTTACTTATCTAATTACAAGAACAGAAATTTGAGTCATATTAAGAGTAATGGGAAAATGATAGTTAATACTGATTGATAATGAGAATTGTTATATTTGGCTGGCTCCAAGAGGTTGTCAACGCATCCTTAAGTGAGGGTTCCTTGCCTGCTTCCCTAAAAGAAGCTATGGTGAGGCCCCTCCTTAAGAAGCCCTCTTTGGATCCAGCTCTTCTGAACAACTATCGTCCAGTCTCCAACCTTCCCTTTTTGGCGAAGGTTGTTGAGAGTGTGGTGGCACAACAGTTTCCCCGTCACCTGGAGGAAGTTGATTATCTAGATCCGCGCCAATCCGGCTTTCGGCCCGGGCATAGCACCGAGACGGCATTGGTCGCGTTGGTTGATGATCTCTGGAGGGCCAGAGATGGGGGTTGTTCCTCCATCCTGGTCCTATTAGACCTCTCGGCGGCTTTCGATACCATCGACCATCGTATCCTATTGCATCGGCTGGGGGGGTTGGGGGTGGGAGGCACCGTTTTACGGTGGTTCTCCTCCTACCTCTCTGGCCGATCGCAATTTGTGTTGGCAGGGGGGCAGAGGTCGACCGCGAGACCCCTCGCATGTGGGGTGCCTCAGGGGTCGATCCTCTCGCCCCTCCTGTTCAACACATACATGAAGCCGCTGGGTGAGATCATCCGTGGTTTTGGGGTAGAGTACCACCTGTACGCTGATGATACACAGCTGTACATTTCTACCCCAAACCACCCCAACGATGCCGTAGCGGTGATGTGCCAGTGCCTGGAAGCCGTACGGATCTGGATGGGAAGTAACGGACTCAGGCTCAACCCGACCAAGACCGAGTGGCTGTGGTTTCCGGCTGCCCGATTCAACCAGCTCATTCCATCGCTGGCCATAGGGGGCGAACATCTTGCCCCTGTGGATGGGGTGCGCAATTTGGGCGTCCTCCTGGATGCCCGACTGTCCATGGAAGATCATGTGACAGCCGTGGCCAGGAGGGCGTTTTACCAGGTTCGCCTGGTTCGCCAATTGCGCCCCCTATTGGATCGGGACGCCCTTCGCACAGTCACTCATGCGCTCGTGACATCCCGACTGGACTATTGTAACTCTCTCTACATGGGGCTCCCCTTGAGGTGCACCCGGAGGCTTCAGTTGGTCCAGAACGCAGCCGCGCGAGCAATAATGGGGACCTCTAGGTTCACCCACGTAACACCGCTCTTGCGCGAGCTGCACTGGCTACCTGTCGTCTTCCCGGTGCGTTTCAAGGTGTTAGTTATCATCTTCAAAGCGCTCCATGGCTCGGGACCTAGTTACCTGCGGGATCGGATCCTGCCCCATACCTCCTCACGGCCGATTCGCTCCCACAGAGAGGGACTTCTCCGGGTGCCGTCCACTAGACTCTGTCAGCGGGCGACGCCCAGGGGAAGGGCCTTCTCTGTGGCGGGCCCAGCCCTCTGGAACGATCTTCCCCCCGATATTAGGACAACTACGGACCTCCACTCCTTCCGTTTAAAATTAAAGACACATCTTTTTCGCCTGGCCGGCCTTGGGTAGTCTCTTTTAAAGTAAGGGGTTTTAGGGGCTGTTTTAATTTAGTTTATGGGTTTTTAGCGCAGGAACAATTTAATTTATTTTTAACCTTGTATTTTGTTGTGGTCTTATTTGTGTTTTAATTTGCCTGTGCCCCGCCTCGAGTCCCTTTGGGGAGAGAGAGCGGGATATAAAATTAAATTATTATTATTATTATTATTATTATTATTATTATTATTATTATTATTGATTAATTAATCACTTAGATGGTTATAGAATGTTGCTGAAGAATTATTAATTAGTCAATAACTATTTGTAAAACTTAAGATTGTTTTATACTTTATTACTATGGAATTTATATTGATATATTGGGAGCAAATAAGGGATGTTAAACAGATGGTCAGAATTTAAAGATACTTTTAAGAAGAAATAGATCAACGTTGAAATATTTGATAAGAACTGTGGGATATTGATAGTAAGGTATATGATTAATTCTCAGATTTAAAATTTATAAAATGAGATTACTTATGAATAGTAACTATTTTAGAGAGGCACAGAATTTGTGCTAGCCCGGTTAGCATGTTTTTTAGAGGATACAATTTAGATTGGACTTTTGTTTTTTAATTCTATTTTTTTGTTCTTTATTGGTTTTATAAATAGAATGTCACTACACAGTCATACTTTACATATAAAAGGATGTTAAAATAACTAGTAAGATTAGGGTCAAAATATAAGAATTGTAATAATTCACATGAAAAATAAGTGATACTATTGAAGAAACTTATAGAAATCGGTGATAAATTAATAGATAAAAATTGGTAACTCATAATGAAATATGGCTTTTTGATGTGGTTTTCTGTGAAATGTGTACTACTTGTGTTTATGAAAAATAATTAAAATTATTATTTTAAAAAAAACAAATGTGAACAAAAGGCAATGAAATAATAGCTTCCTGTGGTGAGCCGAAAGACAGAAAAGGAAAGCAGTTCTAATTCCTCCCATATTTGGGGCTTACTAGGGTGTTGTGATACAAGTATATACTTATTCCCCTGGCTCAGCAGATCAGGAGGGGAACCAGTGGTCTAGTGGCAATTACAACTGCCTCACACGTAATACTTCCCTGGTTCGAATCCCAGTAAGGGTATGGCTAGCTGATGTGAGCTAAATAGCTTGAAAAAGATCTATACTAGTCTCCCTTGTTTATTTATTTATCAGCACAAACGTAAAACACACGTGCGCGCATACACACACACACACACACATATTACACAGGAAAAACCCGAATACAACAAGACCAGCATACCTACATCCGTGAAAATCTATGAAAACATATATACGTATGTATGTATGTATGTATGTATGTATGTATGTATGTATGTATGTGTGTATGTGTGTATCCCAGATTACAGAACGAAAGGTATCTCCAGTGTGTAGGCTACCCTTGTCAAAACTCATGAGTGGGGCAGCAATATCTAACTTTTCCAGATAAGCCTCAACATTTCTGGAGAGAGCACCAGGTTTGGGAAGGCTGCCGTAGAATCAGAGCTGGAAGGAGCTTTGTACTTTAACTCCATCCCATTCCCATTAATGCAGATCTACAATGAATTAATGAATTCTACTGTCCAAGTTCTTTTATGACAAATCCAAGCTAGGAGGTTCCTTTTCAGTTAATAGCAATGTAATTAGGGTAACCAAGACTATGCTTTGAAATGGTTCAATGGGTGGGTCTTTTATTTGCTGCCTTCAAGTCAGCATTTCCTGGATCAGTCCTTGCAGTTTTCTTGACCAAGTTTTTCAGAGGTGGTTTGCTTCCTAGGGCTGAAAAAAAGGGAGTGGACCAAGGTCACTCAGCTGCCTTGGTGCCTAAACCAGAACAAGATCTCATGATCTCATGATTTCTAGCTTGATGCCTTAACCATTATCCCAAATTGGTTCTCTTTAAGATTATAATCTTCAAAAACATGGCTTGATGCTTATTAGTCATCTCCTAAAGTTAAAAGAATGCCAATTATGGATCCACTCCCTTTAGAACAGCTAAACATATTTCCCTTCTTTTCAGTAAGTCTTTGCATTTCTTTTAACCTTGACATTTTCAGAAGCCTGCTGACTGTCTCTTACAGATGAATTATGCCGTTTTGGCTACAAAATGATCCACCCTTGGAAAATACATTTGGAATAGGTAAATTCAAAACAAAACAGTATACTAAAAAGGAGTTGGATATTTTGCATTTAGCAAGCTGCAGGAATCTACTTATTGTTAGACCATGTTATATGATCTAGGGCAGGGGTCTGCAAAGTTGGCTCTTTTAAGATTGGTGGACTTCAACTCCCACAATTCTGGGAGTTGAAGTCCACCAGTCTTAAAAGAGCCAACTTTGCAGACCCCTGATCTAGGGCAACTTCTTAAGCCACTTCTTGTTCGGGATAGCATGATTGTGAACACAGCAGACTTCTTTTGTTAACCAAGATTTGATGTGTTTTGTGAACTTAGCCTTGGAGTTGGGAAGGGAGTTTAAGACCCCTTGTTCAGTGCAGAAAACTAAATTAAACATCTTTGAGAGATAGCTGTCTAGCTTTTGCTCAGATACACCATTACTTTTTTGGAGTAATTATTTCCACTTTTACTGTAAATATGTTTTCCCTAGCATTTAACCAGACTCTGCCTTTCAAGGGTTTTCCCAGTTGCAATGTATGGCTGTGAAAGTTGAACCATAAGTAATGCTGAGCGCCAAAGAATTGAGGCCTTTGATCTCTGGTGCTGGAGAAGACTCCTGCGAGTCCCTTGGAATGCAAGGTGGTCAAACCGGTCAGTCCTAGAGGAGATCAACCCTGACTGCTCTTTAGAAGGACAGATCCTAAAGACGAAACTCAAATACTTTGGCCAACTAATGAGAAGTAAAGAGTCACTGGAGAAGAGTCTAATGCTGGGAAAGATTGAGGGCAAAAGAGGGCTAAAGAAAAACAGAGAATGAGGTGGCTGGATGGAGTCACCAAAGCTGTAGGCTTGAGCTTAAAAGGACTCCAGAGGATGGTAGAGGGCAAGAAGAACATTGTCCATGGGGTTGCGATGGGTCGGACATGACTTCACAACTAACAACAACGATGACTGCCTTCCTATAACTTAAGACCACTATCCTGTTTCCTACAATCGGGAATAACATTCTGCTGTTTGCCAAGAACATTAGATAAATGATAGATGAAGAGTATATGAGTTTCCCCCTCCGTATCCTATCTTACAGTAGCTCAGAATTATTTTTATTCTCTGTTCCAGTTCACAGCTTCAGCACAAAAAGAGACATTCTGTAAAGAGGGAAGTTGTTTTGAAATCAGAGCTGGCTTTTTCAAGAGAGCACAGATGATGAGCAACCTCAGCCCACAGACTTAGTTATGGTAAGTCAATTCCCCTGATGATGACCTGTTCAACCCCGAAGCTGAGGAGTTTGGGGTCTTCCCACGAGTCCAAGCCAGATGCTTTACTGTGGGTGGCTTGAACCACCTACACATGTTTTCGGCTTGCCAGCAAGTGAAGTAATTGTGGGAATTCTCTCCGGATAGGCAGAAAACTGCTGTGTCATCTCTTCCTCCCTCCTCATCAACGTGCTGGCGAGGACTAGCATCCATGATTCAAAAGAAAAACATGCCTGCCCTTTCTACAGAACCATAACTCTGTCCTTAAGTAATTTTAGCAGTAATTGGTAGCTAGATGCTGCTGAGGGCGGGCAATGGTGAAGCAAAGTCATTGCTGAGAAAAAAGACCAAAATCCATCTGTTCTTCCTTTCAGTCCTCCAGTCAGCACCAATTTTCCAATCCTTTTCCCTAAATTACTTTCCTCCCATGCTGTCTACCCCAACGGATAGGAATGGAACTTCCTCCTCTGAGTAGTGGAATTGAAGGACTAGGGGTGATGTCATAGCAATGTTCCCATATTTGAGGTGCTACCACAAAGAAGGGGGGGGGGGTGTTCAACCTACTTTCCAAAGCACCAGGAGGCAAGTCAAGAAGCAATGGTTGGAAACAAACCAAGGAGAGAAGCAACCTAGAACTAAGGAGAAATTTCCTGACAGTGGAACGACTTGCCTCCAGAAGTTGTGAATGCCCCAACACTGGAGGCTTTTAAGAAGAGACTGGATAGCCACTTGTCTGGAATGGTCTAGGGTCTGCTTGAGCAGGAGGTTGGACTAGAAGACCTCCATGGTCCTTTCCAATTCTGTTATTCTGAGAGAACGTCCAACTAGTATCTGACAATAAAGGGAGAAGAAAAGAGAAAGTGAATGAGGGACTAAAATAGCAGAATGGAACTACTGGTGATGAGCTGCTACTCCCACTTGGTATCTCCTTACTACAGCTCTAGGAGAGAGCATCTGCTTTACAGTGTCACAGGTTTCATTTGTAGCCTCTTATATGGCTAGGAAAAACCCAAGCCTTGGTTTGGTTGTAGCTTCAACAAGTTACACCTGCTGGATTCAGACATAGACACTAAGCTCTATACCACAGGGGTGTCAAGCTTGCGATGACACATTGTCATCGTGTGACATATCACAACGTTTTCCCCCCTTTGCTAAACCGGGGTTGGGCATGGCCAGCACCTGACGCATCTGGTTCGCGGACCACGAGTTTGACACCTGAGGGTAGAACAAGAAGCAGTGGGTGGAAACTAATCGAGGAGAGAAGCAACTTAGAACTGAGGAGAAATTTCCTGACAGTTAGAACAATTAACCAGTGGAACAGCTTGCCTCCAGAAGTTGTGAATGCCCCAACACTGGAAGTCTTTAAGATGTTGGATAGCCATTTGTCTGAAATATTATAGGGTTTCCTGTCTAGGCAAGGGGTTAGACTAGAAGACCTCCAAGGTCCCTTCCAACTCTGTTATTCTATTCTATTCTATTCTATTCTATTCTAGTCTAATGACTCATGAGAACTAATTCATTAGCCTGAAGGATGGGACACTGAAGCCTCTTCATACATAAATACAAAAGTAAATTGTGGATGAAGAGCATCCCAGGGGCCTTCAAACATACATTTATTTAAAAAATGTAAACACGCGTACCAGAGCCAAGTGCAAAACAGCTGTGAAACAGGACCATCTCACTTTGGCCACTGAGCTGGCAGCAGTTTTATGCTTATGCATTTTATTAGAACGCCAGTATTTTTTTTTTATTACTGGGTTTATTTTAAGATCGTCTCTCAGAGATCTAAATTAGATAAACCATCCCACTAAGAGCTGACCACCAATCCTGTGTTTTTCTCTTTTCTTTTTTGGTCTGCCTCATGATCTTGTTTATTGTTCCTGCCCCTGTCTCCCCTTGCCCAGCTGATCCCATCCTACATTCCTTAAGGGAGTAGTGACCTTGCTTGCTCTCCCACACTCTCTTTTCCTTGCTTAGCACAGAGATCCTTGCAGTGGGGCGGCCAGATCTCAGCCCTCCAGATCTTAGCATCTCTTTCCTTTCCCAGCCTACTTTTTTTTGCCCCGTTATCTCCACCTGGAGAAATCCAGGACCATCCTCAGGTGTAGCACTGCCATGGAGTACAGAAGCAGCAGGGTGCTCTCAGAGAGCAGCATTGATTGGTGCAATAGTTGGTGAGGTGAGGCATAGTCAACTCACCTCAGGAAATCCATGTGGATTTGCTGAGGTGAATTGTGAGCCCCCCCCCCAATCTTTCCGGAGGATTTCTGTGCTTCTCAGGGCTGTGGTCTTCCTAGGCAGCCTCTGCAGAGCCTAAAAACTATTGTTCCAACCTACTAAGAATTACTTGGAGAGTTTACCTGTAGTCCAGAGGCTACAGGTTTGGGCCCCTTACTACAGGGGTCTCCAACCTTTGCAACCTTAAATCTGAAGGACTTCAGCTCCCAGAATTCTCTGGCTAGCTGGAGAATTCTGGGAGCTGAAGTCCTTCAGACTTAAAGTTGCAAAGGTTGGAGACCCCTGCCTTACTATAAATTGACCCAGTGCCACTTTGTACTTTAATTCACTGAGGTATTCATTAGTTGAATAGCTTTCATATGGTCAATTGACGAATCAATAAAGCTACAGGTAGTGACTGATGACCGTTTTTCACATGTATGACCTTTGCAGCATCCTTATGGTCACAGCAGTGGTGGGTTTCAAAATTTTTTAGAACCTCTTTTGTAGGTGTGGCCTGCTTTGTGGGAGTGGCATGCTGGCCATGTGACCAGATGGACGCCATGTGACTGAGTAGGAGTGGCTTGGCAGTCATGTGACTGGGTGGGCATGGCCAACTTGTAAAATGTGGTGAAACTCACTTAACAACACTATTGCTTAGCAACCAAAACGTTGGCTCAGAAACTCTGGCATTTGAAGCACGCAAGTCTTAAAGCTCTCAAGTTACAAGACCCTTGCACCCCTAACTCTTCAGAAAAAACCAACCCAGGGGTGTTCAAACTCGACAGCGTTAAGACTTGTGGACTTCAACTCCCACAATTCCTCCTCTCGCTCTTCATCTTCATGATGTGCGGATAGGCGGGGGGAGGGAGCTGGAACCGGTTCTAAACGGCACTGTAGATTTGTGGGACCTCTTCTATAGAAGAGGTTAGAACTGGCAGGAACCCACTCCTGGGTCACAGGATCAAAATTCGGACACTTGGTACCAGCTTCATACTTACAACCGTGGCAGTGTCCCAGGGTCAATCTTCTGACAAGCAAAGTCAACGGAGAAGCCAGATTAACCTAAGGATCATGTTGCTAATTTAGCAACTGCAATGATTCACTTAACAAGAAAGATCATAAAATGGGGCAAACGTCACTTAACAACTGTCTTGGGCTCAGTTGTGGTCATAAGTCAAGGACTACCTGTATACCATTAGACAAATCCATAGATAAACCATGATCTGTTATGTTGCACTTCTGTGACATTTCTGCCCCATCAAAATCACAAGAATTGAATATTGAACCTATTGGTGGCCTGACTTTCACAGTTACAACAGTGATGAAAAAAATACCTCAGCAACGAATCCTTGCATTAACAACTTTCACAGATCTATAAAGCAAAAGAAAAAGCTGAAGTTGGACCATAAGCACAGTTGCGGTCTTACTTAGTGCCCACTTTGCTTAATGACCAAGTTGCAGGTCCTAATTGTGATACCTAAATGAGAAGTATTTGTGTGCCCTTCTGCTCTAAAGCAGGACTGCTCAGTGATGTCTGCCAGCCTGCTTTATCCTGCAGTTGTTGGAAACTGCAAGGCTTGTTAAAAGGACATCATCAAACATTTCTTTGCTCCCGGTTGCAAAATCTAAAATTGATTGCAACCATAAGGCAGTAAGAGGAAAACAAAAGGGAGGTTTTTTGGGCTTTTTTGGCTCCTGAATTTAAAAAAAAACAAGAATCGCGTAAGACTGTGTGAAAGGAAATTCACACCAAAACAAATTGCCTCTCTAGCCCAGTGTTATCTACTCATATTAGTAATAGCGTTCCAGGATGTCAGGCAGGGATTTTCCAAGTCTTGCGTGGAGATACTGTAGATCAAATGCCAGATCTTTTTCAGACAACCCACGTGGTTTACCCCTGATTGTAGCAGAATGTTCCAATGTCTGGAGCTGAAAATAGGGCTACCTCCATGATAGGGCTACCTCCGGCCAGGCAATGCCGGTTGGCGACGCCCAGGGGAAGAGCCTTCTCTGTGGCGGGCCCAGCCCTCTGGAACGACCTACTCCCCGACCTACGCACCACCTCGGACCTCCGCCTCTTCCGCCAGCATCTTAAGATGTATTTATTCCAACAAGCCAGCCTAGCATAGCCCCCCGTTTCTGACTTTTATCTATAAATTTTAATTCTTAGGGTTTTAAATGGGTTTTTAGCACGGGACTTAATTTAATTGTTTTTAATAATGTATTTTGTCATTTTGTTATGGTTTTTAATAATGCCTGTGCGCCGCCCTGGGTCCTAACAAGGAGAAGGGCGGGGTATAAATTTGAAAAATAAAAAATAAAATAATACTAAGGTCCCTGTTTGCTGTCCTCCAACAACTGGCCTGATATGGTAGGCCTGCTCATGGGAACAATCCTGCCTTCCCATTTTCCTTAAACATTTTAAATTTTAAAAATTTTAAAATTTTAAAATTTCCATTCCTATTTCTGCTGAATGTAATGCAGAGGGATGCCTCTGCTGTCCTCACATTCAGGACTTCTTGACAAAACTTTCTCAACGGTGCAGGAATTCAAGAGAATGGCCACAACACTTATTTATTTATTTATTTATTTTATTTATTGGAATTTGTCAGACGAAACAAGAATAAGAGAATCAAAATACAACGACAGGGATGATAGGCACGTTAATGCACTTATGTACCTCCCCGCCTCTACTGACTACTTAAGTATGACGCAAGATCCACGGAAGTCAATTCGTAACTGAAACTGTGAAAATTTGTAGCTGAGACAACCAAATCAGGTAGGGCAGGGGTCTGCAAAGTTGGCTCTTTTAAGACCGGTGGACTTCAACTCCCAGAATTCCCCAGCCAGCCATGCTGGCTGGGGAATTCTGGGAGTTGAAGTCCACCGGTCTTAAAAGAGCCAACTTTGCAGACCCCTGAGGTAGGGCATTCCAGACTTTGACAACTCTATTACAGAAATCATATTTTTACAGTCAGGTTTAGAACGATTTACACTGAGTTTAAAGCGGTTGTTTGCGCACACATTATTGCGATTAAAACAGAAAAAGTCATTAACAGGTAAAACATCGCTACGTATAATTTTGTATTATACGTAGGTCTAGCAGCAAGCGATGCAGTTCTAAGTTATCTGAGAATTTCGAGCCTAGCAGCATAAGGAATTCTATTGTGTACAGAAGAGTGCAAGATTTTTCTCATGAAGTACTTCTGAATCCTCTCGATGTCAGATATATGATGGGGATTCCAAACAGTTGAATAATAGTCTAAAATTGGTCTAGCATAGGTTTTATAAGCTTTAATTAGCAATACAATGTTTCCAGAAAAAAAGCTTCACAAAATTAAGCTTACAACTCTTAATGCTTTTTTAATGCTGTTACAGCGAGCTTTGGAGTATATGTCGTCAGAGATAAGCACACCTTAACAGAGAGATATCTGCTAGATCGATGCCACCTAGCTTATACTTGACATTCTGATTACATTTGCCAATTTGTAAGACAGAACGTTTATTAACCAAAATTTGAAGTTGCCAAATAGATGGCCAGATACATAGTTGAGATCACTTTGCAAAACAACAGAATTATTTGTAGAATTGAATAATTATATGTCATCGGCAAAAAGAACGCAATTGCTTTTAAGTTGATCACATAAATTGTTGATATAGAGCAGGGATGTCCAAACTTGGGAACTTTAAGACTTGTGGACTTCAACTCCCAGAATTCCCCAGCCAGCTATGCTGGCTAGGGAATTCTGGGAGTTGAAGTCCACAAGTCTTAAAGTTCCCAAGTTTGGACATCCCTGATATAGAGCAATAAAAGTGTGGGACCTTAAATGCTGCCAAACAAAACGATTGAGGCCAATCACTGATGCAGAATTAGACAGTGAGTTCCCTATTTTGACTTTCTGAAGTCTATTAGATAGTAAAGCAGCAATCCATTTGTGCAAAGGTCCAGAAATGCCATAAGAGTTTAATTTCAAAAGCAGTTTATCATGTGCTACTGTATCAAAAGCCTTACAAAAATCTATGTAAATTGCATCAACTCTTTACCTTGATCAAGACATGTAGTCCAGATGTTTTTACAGTGCAAATGTTGTAATTTACAGGATGAATTTTTCCTAAAGCCAAACTGTTTGTCGGATAGCAAATTATTTGCCTCTAAATAGAGAACAATGGATTGGTTTATAATTGATTCCTTAACTTTGGATGTAAGACAATACAAAGAAATTGGTCTATAATTTTCAAGTGAACTAGGGTCATCCTAGACATATACCGTTTCCTAGTGCTTTACAGCCATCTCTAAGCAGTTTACAAAGTCAGCATATTGCCCCCAACAATCTGGGTCCTCTGAAGAATGGAAGGCTGAGTCAACCTTGAGCCTGTGAGAATCAAACTGCTGGCAACTGGCAGGCGGCAGAATTAGCCTGCAGTACTGCGTTCTAACCACTGCGCCACCACGCCTCTTTATAATCTAAATAGGTACCGTATTTTTTGGAGTATAAGATGCACCTTTTTCCCTCAAAAAAGAGGTTGAAAATCTGGGTGTGTCTTATACACTGAATACAGCATTTGTTTTGCTTCCTGAAACCCTGCCCCCTTCACCAAAATGGCCATGCATAGCCTTTAGGAGGCATCCAGAGTGCTCCTGGGGGCTGGGGAGGGTAGAAATGAGCGAAAAACAGGCCGTTTTTGGCTCAATTATGCCCCCCAGCCACCAGAACACTATAGCTGCCTAAAGGCTATGCATGCCCTCTTTTTCTTGACAAAAACTGTGCCGTTTTTTGCAAAAAACGGGCCATTTTCAGCAAAGTGCAAAACCTTTTTAAAAAAAATTTGCCTCTTCAAAATCTTGGTGCATCTTATACTCCGAAAAATACGGTAACTAAATCAACCTGGCTGAAATTTGATTTGAATCATTCTGATGTTTCCATTTCCACCCAGATGTTTTTATCAGAATTGTCTGAATTTATACAGCATTTCCAACTACTTACTAACCACAGCAGCTTTGTTGTCCCCTTTCCTATCTGGGATTGGAAAAGAAATTTTCCAGTGAGGAACACGCCTGCTTGCTGTGGTATGGCAGCTTTTGATTTAGCAACCAAAGAAGCTTAAGCATTTGTTCTCGATCCCGGGGGAAGTTTCCTATTATAAAGCTTCCCTAATATAAATAAGTAAACTCAGCAATCCTAGTTAACTATTTCTCCAGGGTTGGTTTTACAATAGCCCCTGTAGAAGGAAAATAGCGCTGCGCTGCCATCTATCGGCAGCCTCCAGAACTACATCACCTTCTGGCTCCAATTTAGCCCCTTTTAGACTGGGGGATGCATAAAGAACAAACAAAACGATTGAGGCCAATAAATCCCACCGTTCTCCTAAGCTTCCGTGCAGCTGCACGGAAATAGCTTCAGCTCAGCCAGCCATTGCTTTTCCTCCAAGCCCTGCAGGAGAAAGCGAGTGCTGGAAAGGATAGAGACACAGAGAGGAAACTGCAGCCATGGCAGCTGCATTAAGCTATTGATCTGATTGGGGAGTGGGGAGGGAGATCAATAGCTATTAAATATACAATGAAAGCAGGAGCTAGGAACGTCCATTGAGAACAGTTGAGCATCGAGGAAATAAAATAGGGAAAAGCAACAGGCAGCTGTGCCAGAAGCTCTTTTGGGGGAATGAATGCAGGAGAGCAGCTTATTGGCTTTGTGCTAGGTATGAAATTACGGTAGGCCTCACTTACTGATTGCCTTGTTTAAAAGCTGTTCAAAGTTATGATGGTGTAAAACAAAAACAAAATCAGTTTTGCAGCCAATTCTCACCTTTAGGACCCTCGCAGTGTCCCGTGGTCACATGATCCACTATCTGTGTACTTCACAACAGGCTTCCAATTTGCAGAATTAATGGGAAATGCAAAACAAAATTGTAAGTCACAGTTTCATGATAGCTCATTTAACAACCAAATGGGAAGTGAGATATCATAAGGCCATCACAGTCACATGATTTTCCTCTTAATGACACTTAGACTGTGGCGCTTAACAATTGAATTGCTTGTCCCAATTGTGATTGCTAAGTAAAGTATGCAAATCTCCATCTACCTACCGGTATGTCCTACCCCCACAACATTTGGCTTCAGACATTGCAGCATCAATACAATACAATAGAAGAGTTGGAAGGGACCTTGGAGGTCATCTAGTCCAACTCCCTGCCTAGGCAGAAAGCCCTATAGCATTTCGGACAAATGGCTCTCCAACATCTTCTTAAAGACTTCCAGGGTTGGGGCATTCACAACTTCTGGAGGTAACTTCTGTTCCACTGATTAATTGTTCTGTCAGGAAATTTCTCCTCAGTTCTAAGTTGCTTCTCTCCTTGATTAGTTTCCACCCATTGCTTCTTGTTCTGCCCTCAGGTGCCTTGGAGAATAGTTTGACTCCCTCTTCTTTGTGGCAGCCCCTGAGATATTGGAACACTGCTATCATGTCTCCCCTAGTCCTTCTTTTTATTAAACTAGACATACCCAGTTCCTGCAACCGTTCTTCATATGTTTTACTGTCACGTCCCCTAATCGCCTTTGTTGCTCTTCTCTGCACTCCCTGCATCCTGTGGTCATGTGATCAAAATTTGGACACTTGGCAATAGGCTCATATTTATGACGGTTGCAGTATCCTGGGGTCATGGACATGGACCTTCTGACTAGCAAAGTCAATGGGGAAGCCAAATTCACTTAACTGTGTTACTTCATTTAATAACTTTAAGTGATTCATTTAACTATGGCAAAAAAGATCATAAAATGGGGCAAAATTCACTTAACAAACGTTTCACTTAGTAACAGAAATATTGGGCTCAATTGTGGTCGCAAATTGAGGACTTCAAAATACTATCTTCTATGTTGTTATGTTTTGATTTCAGGATCAGAATCTTTAAAAAGTGCTTTAAAAGAGAAAGAATAAAAGATACAATACAGATTCCTCCCCCCTAGTTTTCAGCCATCCAAAGGAAAAATAAGGGAGGGGGGAATTCTCCTATGCATTCTTTCCCCTTTTCTTTCTTCTTCAGTGCCTTTGTTTCTCTAATTCTATCCTTTTCCAACTGGCTCAAGTCCTGAATAGAACTGGGCCTTTGAGCTCTCCCGACAGAGTCACTGAGAACAGGTGATGAGTATTTTTATCCCACTACAAATAGCATTTCTGGTAGGAAATCAAGTTTAGATGGACATGAGGCAAAGGCTTAAAATCATCTGGCCATCTATATATCTTAAGTTTGTTTTGAGCATCTTATATATTATTGTATTATTGTATTACTAGCTATACCCGGCCATGCGTTGCTGTGACCCAGTCTGGTTAAATGGCCAACCAATCTGTGTGTAGATCTACACCTGCACACACACACAACCACCATAAAACCCCCAACCTACCTACCTACTGTATTTCTCCCTCTCTATCTATCCCTCTACCAGGGGTGGGTTCCTGGGGGCTCGCAGGGGTTCGCGCGAGCCCTTTCGTCAAATTTCCGGATCCCAAGCGAGCCCTTTGGATCGTGGACCCGGAAGTATCTAAGGAACACGTGGCTCGCTCGTGTATCCCTAGCAGGGAAAGTTTCAAGACCCAGGCGCTTTAGTTTTGAAGCTGCCGGGCTTGCTTTCCCTGTTGGCGCGGGGGGCGGGGGGGGGGTTCGCGCAGCCTAGCGCGCTCTTCCGCCCCGCCCCTAGCCAGAAGGCTTCAAAGGCTGAGCCCTTCAGCCAGCGCTCGGCCTTTAAAGCCCCTCTCTGTCTCTGTGTGTGTGTCTGTCACTCTCTGATTCCCCCCTCCCTCCCTGTCTCTCTCTGTGTCTGTGCCTCTCTCTGTCTGTCTGTCGTCGTGCCCGCCCGCCCGCCCGCCCGCCCCGCGGAGCCTCTTCATCCCGGGGCCGCTGTGCTCACTCACCTTAGCCTGCCCTCTCCGCCGCCCGGCCGCCTGCAGCTGAGAAGCGTGTGTGTGTGTGTGGGAACAGGGAAAGTTTTGCCGCGAGTGGCGGGGGTGGGGTGGGGGTTCGCGCAGCTTAGCGCGCTCTTGTTCCGCTGCCCCTAGCCGGCAGGCTTCAAAGGCAGCGAGCCTGCCGGCTAGGGGCAACAGAACAAGAGCGCGCTAAGCTGCGCGAACCCCCACCCCACCCCCTGCCACTCGCGGCAAAACTTTCCCTGTTCCCACACACACACACACGCTTCTCAGCTGCAGGCGGCCGGGCGGCGAAGAGGGCAGGCTAAGGTGAGTGAGCACAGCGGCCCCGGGATGAAGAGGCTCCGGGGGGGGCGGGCGGGCGGGCGGGCGGGCACGACGACAGACAGAGAGAGGCACAGACACAGAGAGAGACAGGGAGGGAGGGGGGAATCAGAGAGTGACAGACAAACACACAGAGACAGAGAGGGAGGGAGGGAGAGAAAGAGAGAGACGCAGAAAGTGATTTAAGTGCGTGAATGCGAGACAGACACACACACACACAAACACAGAGTGATAGATGGGTGGATGAAGGGGAGAGAGACAGAGAGAGAAAGAAAGAAAGAGAAAGAAAGAAAGAAAAAAGTGAGAGAGAAGAAAGAGAGAGAGAAAGACAGAGAAAGAGAGACAGAAAGGAAAGAGAGAAAAAAAGAGAGAAAGAAAAAGAGAAAGCGAGAAAGAAAGAAAGAGAAAGAAAAAGAGGGAAAGAAAGAGAGAAAGAGAAAGAAAGAGAGAAAGAAAGAGAGAAAGAGAAAGTGGGAAAGAGAGAGAGAAGGAAAGAAAGAGAAAGAAAGAAAGAATGTATGACCACAATTGAGCCCAAAAGTTTAGTTGTTAACCAAGACCATTGTTAAGTGAGTTTCACATTTTCCAAGTTGGCCACTCCCACCCGGTCACATGGCTGGCAAGCCACTCCCACCCAGTCACATGGCCAGCAAGCCACTCCCACAAAGCAGGCCACACCCACAGAACCTGTTCCAAAAAATTTGAAACCCACCCCTGCCCTCTACCTATCTACCTACCATATTTCTCCCTCTATATCTATCCCTCTACCTACCTACCTACTGTATTTCTTCCTTTCTCCCTCTACCTACCTACCTACCTACTGTATTTCTCCCTATCTATCTATACACCTACCTACCTACCTATGGTATTTCTCCCTCTTTGTCTATTCCTCTACTTACCTATCTACTGTATTTCTTCCTTTCTCCCACTACCTACCTACCTACTGTATTTCTCCCTATCTATCCCCCTACCTACTTACTATATTTCTTCCTTTCTCCCTCTACCTACCTACCTACTGTATTTCTCTCTATCACCCTACCTACCTACCTACCTACTGTGTTTCTCCCCATCTATCTATCCACCTACCTACCTACCTTATTTCTCCCTCTCTATCTAATCCTCTATATACCTACCTACTGTAATACAATAATACAATAGCAGAGTTGGAAGGGACCTTGGAGGTCATCTAGTCCAACTCCCTGCCTAGGCAGGAAGCCCTATATACCATTTCAGACAAATGACTATCCAACATCTTCTTAAAGACTTGCAGTGTTGGGGAATTCACAACTTCTGGAGGCAAGCTGTTCCACTGGTTAATTGTTCTAACTGTCAGGAAATTCCTCCTCAGTTCTAAGTTGCTTCTCTCATGGATTAGTTTCCACCCATTGTTTCTTGTTCTGCCCTCTGGTGCTTTGGAGAATAGCTTGAGTTCCTCTTCTTTGTGGCAACCCCTGAGATATTGGAAGGTTGCTATCATGTCTCCCCTAGTCCCTCTTTTATTAAACTGTATTTCTCCCCTCCCCCTCTCTCTATGGGCCACCTGGGAGTTTGCTATCCTCTGTGCCTTGTCTTGGCCCTTTTAGGCCTCCGTACAATGTTCTTGAGGAAATGACTGTTGGAAATGCCAGGTGGGTGGGTGTACAGGGAGGTGAAAACATGATCAGTGGGTACATTTTACATTTGTGTACCTTGCACATAACACACGTGTGCTGGGCACAAAATGAGTATGTATTCTATTATCGGACGTCCTTGGGAACATTGTGTCAAAATTTGAGGTAAAGCGGTGCAGTAGTTTTTGAGATTAGTGGATTCGTACAAACTATTTTACATTTTTATTTATATAGATTGTATCTTGCAGCTATTACCTCTAGTTAAAAATCATTACGTTAATTGCTTCGTGTAATTCATAAAGCAAGATTGAGGTAACAGTGTGGGAACATCACTTCCTCTTTTATTTTTATTTATTTATTTTATCAAATTTATACCCCGCCCTTCTCCTTGTTAGGACCCAGGGCGGCGCACAGGCATTATATAAAACCATAAATACAATATACATCAATTAATAATATATTAAATTAATTAACCCGTGCTAAAACTCATTATTAAAACCGTAACCAAATTATAATTTATATTTAAAAGTCAGAAGCGGGGAGCTATCCTAGGCCGGCTTGTTGAAATAAGTACGTCTTAAGACTTCCTCTGTCTCTAGTGGTGAGAAACAAGCAGGATGAGAGTGTGCTTTTGGGAGTTCAGCTTTGTTTCATAGTCCAATGCAACAAAGACAGTGATGGAATTCCAAATCTTTTCCTATCACACGCATTCACACCTCACGTCAGCACCGGTGAGCTATGTTTTAGCTCAGCTGAGGCATGGCAATCAGCTGCACGAATCAGCTGAGCTTAAAAAATGAGGGAATATAGGACAGGGAATGATGGGTGCGTAAGGGTGGGGCCACCAGAAGTGATATTAGCTGGTTCTCCAAACTACTCAAATTTTCTGCTACTGGTTCACCTGAACCGGTACGTACCGGCTGAATATACCACCTCTGAACTCAGATGCATCTACTAGAACTATAGAAGTGCTTCTTATAATGGCATGAAGCATTTAAGTATTTAACTAGTGCAATTTTCAGAGCTGGCCTCCTCCCTTGATCTAGGAGCAAATTCAATGTTTCCTGCTTTCACATTGATTGAATTTCATTGCAATGAAACCATATTTATGAAATGTTAAAAGTTTATGGCTCTATTCTGTCCACTAAGCAGGCACCTCAGTTTCTCACCCAAATTCCAGGAGAAAAATAATTCAGGTTTATGGCAATGGAATGCTGAAAAACTTGGTGGCAGAAAAGGCCGTGCGCATCAGGAGGTTAGCTTTTGTTAGTTTGGCCATTTCTAAGACTAAGAGATTGGACAACCATTTTTAAGACTATAGTGCTGATACAGGGTCTTCTTCTTGAGCAGGGGTTGAACTAGAAGATTTCAAAGGTCCCTTCCAACTCTTTTATTCTGTTATTTTGTACTAGAGTCTGATGTCTGGATCAAATAGGGTGGATCTTCAAATTCCCCATTAAAGAATATGATAAAAAGAAGCTGCATTTTGAGCAATGCATCTAACAACAAAATCTAGTGACAATAAAAAAAGTAATGTTGGATATGTTGCCACTAAGTTTCTACAGATTCTCTTCCTCATCTACAAGTATTTCGCTTCCATATACAATTAGAACTTTTGCTGTTAGTTCGCAGCACCATCTCTTACACATGTATACATGCTGAAAAGAGTTTTAGTTTCTTTATTAACAGATCATGACAGCATCAGCCATTCAGCTAGTAAGATCCTAATTTGAGCAAGAAGAAAGTTTAGGAATTTACCTCTTGACTCCCCAAGATGTACATCCTCAGCCCCATGTAGACTCCTTGGAAAATATCAGTTCAGTGCCTCTCTATACTCTTAACCATCTCTGGATTTTGAACATGTTGGAAAAGCAGATCTGCCATAGTTGGGTTTTAAGGATTCTATGAATATGGAGTCAAATGATCTAAATTTGATTGAAATGAAGCCAGATTAATCTTACAGCAGACAAGATAGGCATGCTTGCATCTGTAACTCAAGGCATTTTAAAGAAAACTCTTACTACCCTGTTTTCATTCCTGATGATTGACATTTAGCTAAGAAACTAGCAAAACTCTTAGAGAATGAGTTAATCTTCTTAATTATAGTACTATGTGTTCCAATTATAAAACAACTGGGAAAGTCACTGAGTAAGTTTTTTGGAAGAATCGGTAATTTGACAGGATAATGATGATGAAGAGGATTTGCATCGGCCCAACCTAACTAAATACTTCAAGTAGCGATATTGGCCAGTGACAGAGAATACAGTCGGCCATAGCAACTGGTGATTGTATTGTGGATGGAAGTTGTAACGTGTATGAATAAACATGGTCAGGAAAGGCTACTGTACAGCCCATATCTATGACAAGCCCAACCAGACTGAAATCACAAATCAGGATATGGCATTATAAAGTGTCTGCCAAGGTCAATGTCTCTACATATTCCCATGGCTGACTGAAGTTTTCTGCTTTTGTAGACACTCTTCCTTGACATTTCTGAATGTAAGCTTAGAGCTCAAACTTGTTTTAACAATGAGTAGCAGCCTCCTGACTTGCCCTTTTCCTTTTGAGGAGCAGTGAGAATTAAATCCACAAAGTTATGAACCAATGAGTGACAGCAAGACTAGGTCTCACAGGCACCTTTCCCCAGAGTTCCCACATCTTGAGTCAAAATATGTCGGTTACAGCTTATAAACATATTCTTATTAAACCTAGCGGTCTCAAATTCTGCTTGTGTGTGAATGATAATGCCTGTGGCCCTGGAGGCTGACTTTGTTTGCATGGCAAGCTTAGGAGCACAATGCAAGTTACTTTCAGCTTCTATTATTCACCCATTATTTATATCCATACCTAATCACATACCATATCTGAAGTTGTTTTGTACTGCCCCAAGAAACTGTGTATTATTTCTTTCTTATATCCACCCCACCCACTTATTTTTGAAAAACATATCAGCAGGGTAGTTCAGGAAGTCACAAATTTATGCAGTGAATATTCCGAACGCATTTTTTTTTTGGTTTTGATTTCAAATAAGAGAATCGCTTTTATGTAAATTCCAGGAGGGATGGAATCCAAGAACTTGATTTGCAATCAAAGTAAATGGTCCCATAAGATACCCAATTTTGATTACATAAAGATCAAATTATAGGAAAGGTTTCATAGGTATGTCTGGAGAACTTCCAAGAATCAATCAACATCCAAATACTTTGCACCCACATTAAATATGTTACAAAGGTTCACTCCATATTCTCAACCATTTGAAAATATGCAATGTTTTTCTAACATTGGAAGGTTGGAAAAACCTCCATTCCAATTCCTATTCATCCGGTGCCAAATCTTTTTCCAAAGCAACTCAACAAATGTTTTTTTTACTTTATGGAATTGTATGTGTTTCCAGTAGGTTCTCCCATATTGTTATTATAGAGAATACCTTCCCATAGAATGAAAAAAATCCATTTAAACCCTGTTTCGGGTTGACAGATGATCATTATTCATTAATCACCAGTTATATGATCTGAATACAGCAATAGCAGAAGAAACTGAAGATGCAGTTATTTGTCAGAGATACTTAATATATAATTCTTACAAGGAGTTGGACAAAAAGGAGCACCCTGTTTGAAGTTTTAATAGTGATTTTAACTGATTTCCCTACGTTTTCATATTTTGTATTTTGCATAAACTATCTTATTTTTATTTATTTATTTTATTTTCTTTTATTTTCAAATTTATACCCCGCCCTTCTCCTAGCAAGGACCCAGGGCGGCGCACAGGCAATATTAAAAACCATACAAAAATAGATTAAAAGCTAATTAAATTATATCCCATGCTAAAAACCCTTATAAAACCCTATGAATTAAAATTTATCTGAATAAAAGTCAGAAATGGGGGTCTATGCTAGGCCAGCTTGTTGGAATAAATACGTCTTAAGTCGCTGGCGGAAGAGGTGGAGGTCCGAGGTAGTGCGTAAATTGGGGGGTAGGTCGTTCCAGAGGGCTGGGCCCGCCACAAAGAAGGCCCTTCCCCTGGGTGTCGCCAACCAGCATTGCCTGGCCGACAGTACCCGGAGAAGGCCCTCTCTGTGGGAGCGGATTGGTCGAAGGGATGTATGGGGCAGGAGGCGGTCTCGTATGTAGCTAGGCCCCGAGCCATGGAGCGATTTAAAGATGGTAGTCAGCACCTTGAAGCGCACCCGAAAGGCCACAGGTAGCCAGTGCAGCTCGCGCAGGAGAGGTGTTATGTGGGATTGCCTTGAGGCACCCATAATCACCCACGCGGACGCATTCTGGACTAGCTGTAACATTCGAGTGCACCTCAAGGGGAGCCCCATGTAGAGAGCGTTACAGTAGTCCAACCGGGATGTCACAAGTGCTTGAGTGACTGTGCGAAGGGCCACCTGGTCCAGTAAGAGGCGCAACTGGCATATCAGGCGTACCTGATAGAATGCCCCCCTGGCCACGGCCCTCACATGGTCCTCCATGGACAGCCGGGAATCCAGGAGGACACCCAAGTTGCGCGCCCTCTCCACGGGGGCCAGTTGTTCGCCCCCGATGGCCAGTGTTGGACTTACCTGGCTGAACCGGGGTGCCGGAACCAACAGCCACTCGGTCTTGGACAGGTTGAGCTTTAGTTTGTTACTACCCATCCAGATCCGTACGGCCTCCAGACACCGAGACACGACCTTGACGGCATCGTTGGGGTGGTTTGGGGTGGATATGTACAACTGAGTGTCATCAGCGTACAGATGGTATTCCACCCCAAAACCACGGATGATCTCGCCCAGCGGCTTCATGTAGGTGTTGAACAGAAGTGGCGAGAGGACCGACCCCTGAGGAACCCATGTGAGGGGCCTCGGGGCCGACCTCTGCCCTTCTGCCAACACCCATTGCGACCGACCAGAGAGGTAGGACGAGAACCACCGTAAAACGGTGCCTCTCACCCCAACCCCCCCAGTTGGTGCAATAAGATACCATGGTCGATTGTATTGAAAGCCGCTGAAAGGTCTAATAGGACTAAGATAGAGGAGCAACCTCTACCCTGTGCCCTCCAGAGATCATCCACCAACGCGACCAATGCCGTCTCGGTACTGTGACCAGGCCGGAAGCCGGACTGGCACGAGTCTAGATAATCAACTTCCTCCAGGTGTCGAGGAAACTGATGAGCCACCACACTCTCTACAACCTTCGCAAGGAAGTGAAGGTTGGAGACCGGACGGTAATTTTCCAACAATGCTGGGTCCAGGGAAGGCTTTTTGAGGAGAGGTCTCACCACCGCCTCTTTCAAGGCAGTAGGTAAGAACCCCTCACTCAAAGACGCGTTCACAATGTCCTGGAGCCAACCTCGTGTAACCTCCCAGGATGCCAGTACAAGCCAGGAGGGACACGGGTCCAATAAACATGTGGTGGCCGTAAGGCTCCTCAACAGCCTGTCCATATCCTCGGTAGTAACAAAGTCAAACTCCTCCCAAGATGTTGTCTCAAGACCAGCATCGGACAAACCGACTGGACAACTTTCAGTCGAGATCAGCTCGTTCCGAATCTGAGTGATTTTATCCTGCAAATAAACTCCAAATTCCTCTGCTCGACCCTGCAAAGGGGCTTTCCGCGGCCTCTGATGAAGGAGGGAGCGGGTCACCCCAAACAGGGCGGCAGGGCGGTTATCCGTGGACACGATAAGGGTGGCACAATACTCACGTTTAGCCACTCTCATCGCCACTAAGTAAGTCCTAATATGGTCTCTCACTAGTGTTCGGTCAGCTTTGGACCGAGAGGATCTCCACCTACTCTCTAGGCGTCTCTTGCGGCGTTTCATCTCCTGCAGCTCCTCGGTAAACCAGGGAGCCTGGGTGATTCGATGCCGCGTGAGAGGCCGCAAGGGCGCAACTCGGTCCAAGGCCCCTGTGGTCGCACTATACCATGCGGCCACTAGGTCCTCAGTTGAGTCGCGGGGCAAGGACACAGGTATTGGCCCAAGCTCCCTCTGGAACCTTTCAGGGTCCATCAGGCGCCTGGGGCGGAACCATCTAGATATCTTCGGTTCCGCCTCCCCGCGGTGGGTGTGACGGTTGGAAAGTCCATCCGAAGGAGAGAGTGATCTGTCCATGACAAGGGTAAGATGGCTAAATCCCCTATTCCAAGACCACTTCTCCACTGCCCAGAGACAAAAATAAGATCCAGCGTGTGTCCCCCCTCGTGAGTGGGGCCCTGAACTACTTGGGTCAGTTCCATGGCCGTCATGGAAGCCATGAACTCCCGAGCCGCCTCGGATATTTCGCCCACCAATGGCAGGTTGAAGTCCCCCATGACTACCAGTCTGGGGGTCTCCACCGCCATCTCGGCGATCACCTCGAGCAGCTCAGGTAGGGCTGCTGTTACATAGCGGGGAGCCAGGTATACAATCAGCAAGCCCAACTGCCTCCCTAGGCCCCACTTCACGTAGAGGGACTCACAGCCGGTTGTCTGTGGTACAGTGGTCTCCCTCGGATCGAGACCTTCCTTAACAATAACTGCCACCCCCCCCACCCCTGCCTAGGGCCCGAGGCTGATGAAATGCACGGTAGCCTGGTGGGCACATTTCCACGAGGGGTAAACCCCCCTCGGGGCCCAACCAGGTCTCCGTAATTCCCACCAGGTGCGGGTACCCCTCTGACACAAGGTCATTAATGAGGGGGGCTTTGTTCACCACGGACCTGGCATTGCAGAACATCAGCCTGGGGCCCCGGCTCTGTAGTCCCTGACCGCCTAGCCCACGAGCGGAGCACAGGGGGTTGGGGCAGGTGACCACTCGTAACCAGCGGCTACAGTCCCCCGACCCACGATGGACATCCATCTTGAATGCCTCAGAAAGGAAAGCAATAAATCTAACAAATAATAAATGGGTACAAGTGCTGGATCTGATATTGTAGGAAATAAGTAGCTGTTTCAGGCAGATTTTACTACTGTGGGGGAAGATTTGCATTGTGAAGGAAGCCATTGTGGAAGGCTTCCAAATAGCCCAAAGAACATATTCTCCGTGATATCCCTTGAGATCTGCCTACTTCAATTCTGGTTAAAATGCAAATGTTAGGGTGAGTCCATGGTCCAGCTCACACTCTTAGTCACATTTTTTCCCTTAAAAAGCAGACTCTGATTTGGTATGTTGGGATGATCCCTCTAGCTGTATGCTTTTTGGGTCCAGAAAAAGTCCATGCAGGAGCAAAGGATTGAACATTTTGTATTTCCAATATCATCAGGTTGTGCATCTTCCTTTTGTTATATTTACATACATAGGTGTTAGTTATCATCTTTAAAGCGCTCCATGGCTCGGGACCTAGCTATCTGCGGGATCGGATCCTGTCCCACACATCCTCCCGGCCGATTCGCTCCCACAGAGAGGGACTTCTCCGGGTGCCGTCCACTAGACTTTGTCAGCGGGCGACGCCCAGGGGAAGGGCCTTCTCTGTGGCGGGCCCAGCCCTCTGGAACGACCTTCCCCCCGACATTAGAACAACCACGGACCTCCGCTCCTTCCGTCAGAAATTAAAAACTCACTTTTTCTGCTTGGCCGGCCTAGGTTAGTCTCTGCCCAGGGATTAGGGATTGTTAATTTTAAATGGGAATTTTAGTGCAGGGATAGTTAAATTTAATTTGTTTTTATTGTATTTATTGTATTCAAGTATATATTTTATGCTGTTTTATTCCTCCCTGTACACCGCTCCGAGTCCCCTAGGGGAGAGGACGCGGTTATACAAATAAAAAAATAAAATAAATACTGATGTCCTGTACTGATGAAAATAGGTAGTTATCAAACACCATGTGGCACATTTTGCTAAATTGCCCCTTATATCACACCCAACATCTTATACAGCTGGTTGTTGGGAAGCTTTCTCACCTGTCACAATGATTTATAAAGCAGCTACAAGACCAATGTACTGAATTATCTAAACTCACAATATATTTAACTATACCACTGGCTATCAACAGCTGGTCGATTTGCTCTATCTATATTTAACAGGTCTGGGATTCTGCTATTCTAATTATGACTATATTCCTTGACTGTTTCATCTTTCCTTCTTTTATTAATATCTGTAGAAAATGTGCTAATCATGACAAACTTGTCTATGTTCGGTTTGATTCACGCCATATTGGAGCTTTGTGTACTTTACCATTGTTAAATGACAGCTTTAATTTCACTTCTTAACAAGAATACTAACATTACACATTATGCCTACTCTTCCTGCTACTCTATTTCATTGACAAAATGTTGTTGGTTGGTGTCAAACAACTTGTAGCCAATCTTTTTACATTTTCCTCCATCCTTTGGACCAAAGTTTTCAGCAAGGGATATGTTAACAATTTTCTGAAAGGACCAATTTTGCCAAAAAATTGCTTCCTAAAAAATGGGAACATAGTCCATCTTTCAGACTATGTCCCAGAAATTATATATTGTCTGTCAACACTATTTGTATGGTCAATCATTCACCTACAGCAGGGATGTCCAAACTTGGGAACTTTAAGACTTGTGGACTTCAACTCCCAGAATTCCCCAGCCAGCTATGCTGGCTGGGGAATTCTGGGAGTTGAAGTCCACAAGTCTTAAAGTTCCCAAGTTTGGACATCCCTGACCTACAGTATTCTTCCTTCTTTCTATGTTTTTCCATAAATGTGAATGAGAACCCTACTTTAGGTCTAAGAGTCTTGTGAACCCTCCAAGGCAGACCTAAGAAACCAAAGACATGAAAGCTAATACTACTTTTATTATAAGGCTAAAATAACAGAATCTTGGAATCGAAATGTGCTTCCTCCCTCCCTTTTCAGAGGACAACTAGGGAAAGGGATGTCTTAATTGTTTGGTTTACAGTTGTGGTTTTGACTTTGATTTTTTTATTTATTTCACCATTGTTTTGGTAGCAGCTGTTACTCCTAGTCAAGGTTATTCCTTCTGCTTTTCTTAGAACTTGCTCATACAATGATTGCAGCATTTGTCCCTACATAGGTTAGCAGGAAGGGTTGTCAGTGCACTTGATATACCTTCTATCACACGCCTGATCCTTGATTTGGTGGACATTACACTTAAAAAACAAGAAGGTCCAATAGCATACATTTATTTGGCTCTTATTACAGCAGATTATCAATTACTGTAATCCTTTCCTTTGTCTTCTTGCAGGATACAGCTGCACCTCCCTTGACTTTCAGGGATCCATCATCCTAGCTCCTGTTCCATAGCTTCTTCAGTAACCATGAAGACTCAAGGTCTGAAAATAATTCCTGAGTTCTAACACTGTAGAGCAGGGGTAGTCTACCTTTCTATACCTACCACCCACTTTGAATCTCTGTTAGTAGTAAAATTTTCTAACCGCTCACCGGTTCCACAGTAATGGTGATTTCTAAAGTAGGGAAGTCAATTAAATTTTTTTAAAAAGGAAAGTGCTTCAGTATCGGACAAAACCCCTCCCGCCCACCATAAAAGCTGGAACACCCACTAGTGGGCAGTAAGGACCAGGTTGACTACCACTACTGTAGAGCAGGGGTCCCCAACCCTTCAGTTTGTTTTATTCAAATTTATACCCCGCACCTTCTCCAAAAAGGACCCAGGACGGCACACAGGAAATTTAAAAACAATACAAATATAACAAAAAATACAAAATTTTAAAAAGCTATTAAATCCATACCCTGTGCTAAAATAGTATAAAATCTCCCAAATTAGAATCTATCTAAAAACAGTCAAAACGGGAGGTTATGCTAGGCCGGCTTGTTGGAAAAGGTGCGCCTTAAGACGCTGGCGGAAGAGGCAGAGGTCTGAGATGGTGCATAGTTCGGGGGGTAAGTCGTTCCAGAGGGTAGGGCCCACCACAGAGAAGGCCCTTCCCCTGGGTGTCGCCAACCGGCATTGCCCGGCCGACAGCACCCTGAGAAGGCCCTCTTTGTGGGAGCGGATCGGACAAAGGGATGTATGGGGCAGAAGACGGTCTCGCATATAACTAGGCCCCGAGCCATGGCACCAGGGACCAGTTTCATGTAAAAAAAATTCCAGACTGGTGGGAGCCTCCAGCAGGTGAAGTCGAGTCACGTGGGCCATACGCACGTTTGACGGTCACATGGAACCTGAGGCTCACTCCGGCCCGGTTACTATCAAGCCACAGACCGGCACCAGTCCATGGCCCGGGGGTTGGGGACTCCTGCTGTAGAGCATGGATGTCAAAACTCAAGGCCTGTGGGCCAGATGCTGGCCCAAGGGGCCAACCTGAAAATAGCAAAGGACCCGCCCACAGTACCTCTGCCAGCAAAAATGGAGCTCGAGAGGGCCACTTGCAGCCCTCCCGGGCTCTGTTTTTATTGGCCAAGGCCTGGAGGATCTCCCCAGCTCCATCTGGGTCACCACAGGTGCCCCCAACTCAAGTGATGTTGAGCTGGCCATGCCCATCCTGGCTCACCCACCCCAGCCTGGCTCACCCACCCCAGCCATGCCCAACTGGCCCAAGGTCAAACACAACCCTGATGCAGCCCTCAATGAAATCGAGTTTGACACTCCTGCTGTAGAATATTTTCTTCTCTTCCCCCTCATTCTCTGAACTTGCTTTATTTTTTTCTGATATATTTTTTCTCTATCAGTTTGTGTTACAACAGCTCCTTTGTTTGACTTGATGCATCTTCATTCTCCTCATATATTGAAATGTAGCCATTCACTCGTTCGCTCCCCTAGTTCTTCAAGGAGTATTGCAGGTTTGACATTTCAAAGTGTGCCAGGCAAGATCATAAATGCACAGCCAGGTCATAACTGCAGATTCTTGTCCATCAACATTTTTATTTTCTTTAAAGTACCCACAGTACTGTAAAAGCTCTTATTTATTTTACTTTTATTTATTTTTTATCAGTGTTCGGTTTTTTGGACAAGAACTGAAAAGGGACTGATTCATTACTGATGAGATCAACTAACACTTATACTCTCTAGATAAGGAATTGCAACTATTTTCATACAAATTAACTTTAGTTCTATTCTATTATGTACTGACCCGATGACTCGTAAATATTAGGAAAACCATGAATTCTTCAACTCAACTATCTCATGTTCTGTAACTTCAAGAAGTTAATGAGCGTAAGAATCCCATCAGTACAGATGAGATTTGTAAGATATAGGACTCTCATATTAAACAAAGCCCACCATTATTAGTCAATAAGTTGTTCCACAAATGAAATTCTTGGCAAAAATATCCGTCTATTTACGCATCAAACAGCATCTGCAGCATCTGTCATAGAGCGAAAAATAATTGTAGTGCAAAATCTGGCCTGTATTTAAATTGGGAAATATTTATCCAAAGGAGAGTCCTGACCGTATTTACTCACAATGCGCCTCTAATTCCACAGCTCTAGCATGCCACTTAAAATTAGATTAGATTTTATTACATTTATATCCTGCACCTATCTCCTACAAAAGGACCCAGGGCGGCTAGTTTACTAGTTTCTGTAAAATTTCACAAGTTGGAAAGATTCTCCTGTATGTGAATGTAGGAATCTTGCAAAGGTCCATAAATGTGGGTCTGTTGCCCAAAGTTCAAAATGTGGTTATATGACTGGGGGGAGGGAGGGGGAGAGAGATAGTAGGCAGCAGAACTTCAAATCATGTTGTACATTCCTTTTGGGGGGGGGGTCTGTGAACTGTCACTGAGAAAACAGTTTAAGTCAAAGACTCGTAATCCAATTAGAATCAATACAATACTAATACAATAGCAGAGTTGGAGGGGACCTTGGAGGTCTTCTAATCCAACCCACTTCCTAGGCAGGAAACCCTATACCATTTCAGAGGTTATTGGCATTCCCACAAAGTAAAAATGACGTGAAGTTGTATATTAAATCAAAAGTAAAACTAGGATGAGAGTGGGCACTCTAAAAAGTTAGAGGGGTGAACACCATAATACAATAGCAGAGTTGGAAGGGACCTTGTAGGTCTTCTAGTCCAACCCCCTGCGTGGGCAGGAACCTTATACCATTTCAGACAAATGGCCATCTAACAACTTTTTAAAGACTTCCAGGGTTGGGGCATTCACAACTTCTGGAGGCAAGCTGTTCCAGAGGTTAATTGTTCTAACTGTCAGGAAATTTCTCCTTAATTCTAAGTTGCTTCTCTCCTTGATTAGTTTCCACCAATTGCTTCTTGTCCTGCCCCCAGGTGCCTTGAAGAATAGTTTGACTCCCTCTTCTTTGTGGCATCCTCTGAGATATCGGAACACTGCTATCATGTCTCCCCTGGTCCTTCTCTTCATCAAACTAGACATACCCAGCTCCTGAATGTGAAGCAATGTTGTCATTCCCTTCTTGTGGCAGCCATTTTGTGAGAAAGATCACCCACTCAGCCTTCTGGAGATATGCAGTTTCACTGAAAGTTTGACTACCTTAGCTACAGTACATAATAAAACATTGCTCCTTTCTATCTCTGACATAAAAAAGGAGAAAGATCAGTACATTGATTGTCCCTCAGACTCTTCTATCCTTTGCTTCTTTTAAGGAACCGAGAAGAGGTTCATGTTTGCGTATAAGTAAATAAATGAAAAACCAATTCTACATCTCCAGCCTTCTGTATTAGTTTACATTTTCATTTATTTTTTTTGCTAAAATTGAGTATTTTTCTAGTTGCACATGAATTTTTCCCCAAAATGCCATGCCCTAGAATTGTGATGGCAAATCTATGGCCTGCATGCCAGAGGTGGCACACAGAGCCCTTTGTGGGCATGTGTGTCATCGCCAGCTGCTCCTCTGGGTTCTGTTGTGCGCATGCGCTCCGGGCAGCTTCTCTCTTCTGGGTTCTGGTGCTCTGGCACACATGCTCGTTTCAGCACTGTGCCGAAAAGCTTAAGACGTCACTATCCTAGAAACTTATCACACTGCAGAATGTTTGTTATTCCAATAGCTATGCTCATATGAAGTCAATGCATTGTTGAATAAACAATTACAGAATGTTACACCATCTGAGTTAAGATACTATCTAAAGTTCCCTATTTGCAATAAAGTTTTGAGATAATCTAAATTAGTATTAGGAGCATAATATATGGATGGAAATTGAACATTGTGGTTTCAGTCCATTAATTACTTCTCCAATGTTCCATCAGGATGATTTTCACATTTTTAAACTTTAGAATCATTATTATCTAAAAAGAAAGTTATAATTAATGATATTTTCAACTGAACCTGGCAGATTTGGACATTTTTGTTTTATAAAGGTTACTCAAATGAATTGATCATGTGTTCTCAATTATGACAGTTCCCATTGCTTTAACTCTGCATTTACAGTGCTTCTCAAATAGTGGGGCGGGCCCCCCAGGGGGCACGCGAGGCTCCGTAAAGGGGGGCGCGTTTGACCTCGGCAAAGGATTTAATTTTTTTTAAATTTCTAATGCACTTTAAATCTTTTCTGCTAGTTAATAAAGCTATTCTTTGTTGTAAATTGATCCACATTTCTTTCTTTTTTTATTCTCTTATACGTTAATAAGGATACAGTGTTATGTACTTATAACAATTTTATAGACAAATGATACTATTTACAGTCGCGCGGGGGGCGCGAAATGTTTTCTTCTTCCTAGGGGGACATGACAGAAAATAATTGAGAAGCACTGATTTAGAACAACACAGGCATAAAAAGAAGTCAGTCAAAGCCATGGGAAGCGAGAGAATCACAGATGCAAAAAATCCAGCAAAGTCTATTTTTACAGACAGAAGAAGAAAATGAAAAAGAGCAGACAAGCTCTCTCAGCTGCCACCAGATTCCTATTGGAGATTATCCAGCAAATTACAAGAGTGTGAAGTTACCAATGGATTTTCTACTGATGCTTTAACAAATTGCTACCTTGTAAAAAACTATGAGCCGACTAGCAGTTACAACACTGTGGCATAAAAAGGAGCATTAAAAAAATGGACCTATTAACAAAGGCTGATTTACAGGTGACTCTCCAGTGATATGGAACATTCCAGGAAGACAATAGGAATTGTATATTTAAAAGTTTACCACCATCTGTCTAAATGAAGCAAAGCATCCTTTAGAATCCCAACTGGTATTTTAAGCCTCTCTAGTGTCACATGACACTGAGGTATTATTCTGTGACAAACCCCGACATGCTTTTAAAGCTTGACAGAACTCCTGTTTCCCAAAATGGAAAGCTTGACAGACGAAAATTCGTAAGTGTGTTCTCAATACACAACTCTTTTGTACAATAGCCTGTCCCATTTTTATTGACTAATTCAGATAAAGGTTTGCTTAGATGGACCTGACCCAAATTAAGAAATGTTGTAACTGCTGGCTAAACCTCTGATAAAAGGGATGGCATAAATCATTTAGGCAGGCAACAAATGCATCTCTCTGCTAAGAGACGGTGGAAATTTATATGAAGAGTCCAACTAATAGCATCTTGAAACCTGGCTGGGTGACTTTGGGCCAGTCACTCTCTCAGCCCAATATATCTCACTTGGTTGCTGTTATGGGGAAAACAGGAGGGAATATTAAGTATGTTCACCATCTTTCTGTAAAAACAATGAAGGTGGGGGAAAAGGTTTTATTAGCTATCTCTGCAAAGTTTGTTAAGAAACCCAAAAATTCTATACAAGCAATTAAAATATAACTAATTTTGACTTTGAATACAATTGTTTGTTGTTTACTTACCTTGTTTTTCCTTTCTCCAAATAAATGTTTAATCTAAAATGTTGGCTTTTTTATTCAAAAAGAAATACAAAAAGAAATGCCTCCTCACAAGCAAGACTGTGGTACGTAATTACCACTTACATTCACAAAATTTTCACATTTAAATTCTGGATTTGGACAAAAAACATCCTGATCCAGAAGGGAAGGAGGAGGTAGTTTAGTTGCGGTTGCTGGTCTAGAAACCAGGAGACTGTGAGATCTAGTCCTAGCTAGGCAGGGAAGGCAGCTGGGTGACATTGGGTAAATCATACTGAGCTCAGCCCACCTCTCAGGGTGGTTGTTGTCGGAAAATCAGAGGTAGGAGTGTTGTGCTGGTTGTGTTGAATTACTTATAAAATTACAGCAACAGAAGTTTTAAATTTATAGTCAAGGCAGTTGAGCTAAGAACTGGTTGCAATGAACAGATTGAAGTGTCCTGTGAAGTTGAAGTGTTTATCTGAATGTTGATTCCTTGTATTTGCCACATACATATTTTATTTTTGTATTTCCTTTTAACTGTTTTGTCCTGAAATTTGATTCTGTATTTTATTTTATATTTTTGTATGGTCATAAGACGAATCACCTGATATTCAATCAATCAATCAAGTAATAAAGCTGGGCTAAAACTCAAATATTGATGCAAAGGGATAGGCAAGTGATACGTTAAGAGATGATGTAATCATACAAGTGCTATAATTTGGATGTGAGGGAGGATCTGGCTGTGACATCTGTCACCCCATTGATCGCTAGGGGTTGATGGTGCTATAATTTACATACTTGCATCAGGCATGTATGATTTTGTCCCTTGTAGATTTTAAACTTTCGATAGCACTGTGGTTTGCTGCAGACACTGTTGGAGATATAAACATTTTACGGTTATTATTTATTTATTTATTTTATTTTATTAAATTTATACCCCGCCCTTCTCCTTGTTAGGACCCAGGGCGGATAGATAGCTTCTTCTGCAGTAATACAAAATAAGCACCAACATTTTTGATTAGGTTAATGTTTGCTGGAAGAAAGTTTTGAGTTTCAAAGAACAAGCTCTCCAAAGTCCAAATCTCAGATATATCTGACGCCATGGCTGTGCAGCATTTTGGATTCGAAAATAAAGAACCCCAGACTGGGTTGGGATGTTTGTGTAGCTCTTCCCCAAAATTGTTCAAAGTATCTGTGTATTTTTTTTAGGATCCCATGGCTATACTCCACAGTGAGACCTTGAAGCGAGAACTTAATATATGGAGTGGCTCTGTAGTGCACCCTTGCATGCTCTAATAGCAATTAGTAAATCCAGTGTGCTACTACTGTGTTTCTCCAAATCACTTGGCCTTATTTTTGGGGAGGTCTTATTATTTTTGAGGTGCAAAAGGCAGCGAGCATGGTCACTGCAGCAGCATAGCTGCTGCTATGTTGCAATATTTTCGGGGAGGACTTATTTTAGTGCATGCGCTCAAGACCCTGATTGGGCTGATTATCTCATTTTCAGGGAAACAAGGTAAGTCTTATTTCACACACCAAAAGAAATAAGATCTGTTCTTATTCCTACTTGTGGCAATGCCCATAGACAGCCAAATAAGTAGTGGTGGGACTGAAATACTCCTGAAAGAGCTACCAAGTTAGCTCCTCATCCACATCCAATGGCTGTCTTCCGGCATTATCCGTTTTTCATAAGATTAAGACACAACAACTTAATTACTGAGAACTGTTTTAGTTTAAACCTTTAAACTGAGTTTCACAATAAACATTTTTGCAGAAACTATTAGAAAAAGGGATCAAGAAATTCTACCAGTAACTGAAATAACTGCTCTTCAGCATCTAAAATGATCGTATTAACACAGAAAATTACAATCTTCTTAAATAAGGATACATTTGTTATTTGGCTTTTGCCACTGAAAACTAGCCAGAGTTGATGAAGAAATTCTTCAAGTAAACTGCAAATCTTTATTCAAGCAACTGATGTTGTCATTTCCCTTCAAATACAAACCCCCAAAATTTGCAAGAGGGACCATCTCATTTGTCAAAGTTTATCTGAACATACCAAAAGACACGTTTTTATATCTATAAAGATATAAAGAATACAAGAAAACAATGTTACTTTTAAATGCTTTCCATCTCTCCTGTAAGGCTATTCTGCAATACTCCTTGACTCTATAAAATAAAACAAAAATAAAAATGGGCCTAAAAATATGTCATAAATCATTCAGAAAACCGAATTGCAGCATCAGATTTGTCTGCTAAGAGACAGATCTATCATCTTGGAAATGGGGATGAATCATGATTTACCATATCAAGGCATTTAACTGGGGTGGAAAATATGGGGTTTTCCAAATATGGATGGATTCCAACTTTTGGGAACTGCAGCTGGACTTGCCAAAGATAACAAATGCTAGGAATTATACCTTAACACATAGAAAGTTACAGAGTCCTCAAATCCTACAGTGAACCATTTTCATGTCTGGAAATTTCTACTACTCTTCATCCTTTTTTTATACCAAGTTTATTTGTTTTACTAGCCTTTTAGGAGTGAACTTCTGTATTCATAGTAACAATTAAGCAACATGCTGTTGGCAATTATATTGTTAACTGCCCCATATGCAGTTAAGAACTTGAATTCTTTTAGTTTTGGAACCTCAAACAAGAAAACAGCTTGGCATCAGTGTCTTTGCTGGCATTTCAATCTTCCTGAGAATAGATAATGAATACTTGAGAGCCAATGGAAGGAACAGCTTTTGCCATGGCCTTCAATTTTCAGCATCTGCAATTAAATGAAAAGCAAGCAGTTTTAGATCTCAAAATAGAAGCTATGATAATCCACACAAGGGAAGTGTCAGGCAAACCAGTTCTATGGCCCCACAACAGCCATTACATCAAGAAAACACCACCAATTCTTTGCACAGTTCGCATGCTTACAGTGATAGGCAGGAGAAACAAAATGTCTTAACCAGAATGAGGAGCAAGTGCAGAATTTGTTTCGTCCATATGCATCGTGGCCTAAAGTAACAGATTTTTTTTTTAGCTATCCAAAAAGCTGGAAATTTGGTTACGACTTTTACAGTGCACTTGAACAAAGCAAGTTCTGTCAAGCCATTGTCTGAATTAACTCCAGGCTGACACATGCATTCCAAGAAGAGTCTTTCTAAGCTGTAGTTTGAAGCAATGGTTGAGGCACTCAGGAAAATTGTTTATCAGTAGCTCTCCCCTATTCTTTTCCTTATTTGGTGTAGTACAGTAGTTCAGATATTGGACATCTAATGAACAACACTCAATTCAAACCCATCTCTGCCAATAGAAGCTCAATGGGTAACAATTTTCCCTCCTGAACTATTTATAAAGTTATTATTCTGGGGAAAAATAGGGTGTTATGCATGCTCCCTTCAGCCCTTGGATGAAAGATAGAGTATAAATCAAATTACTGAATGCATTACTATGTTTCAACCTAAGCTGCTCACAAGATTATAGTCTGAGGAAAAATAAGAGATGGCCCCCATTCGTGCTTCTTTCAGTTCCTGGATGAAAGATGGGCTATAAATCAAATTAATGAATGCATAAATATTTATATTTTGTCATGGGGAAGGTGTAATCTCAAAGCCCAGGTTTTTTGGGGAGGTGGGAAAGTTCCATATATTCTCTGCTAATTTCTCACCTACTGCTAACCAGTAGAATTAAAATTAAAAATATGAACAGAGAATAGGATAAAAACAAACAAAATACAGTGAACATAAGGTGATTATTGTACATATCTGCATTTCGCAAAATCAAAATATTTTGATGAAATATAAGCAAAACTATTTAGCTGGGAGTCCTTTACAATCAGACCCTATTTGTATCTAGCCATTACAATTCTCAAATGTTATCCTTAAATTGCAGTTGGATTTTTTTTTAAAAAAATCAGTGATATACTAAGGAACAATTATTTCTGCAATTAGGTTATTTGCTCATATTTTCTCAGCAATCTATTTTCCCTATTGGAAAATAACAGACAAAGCTATTAGTGGCTAATACTGAGGTATTACACATTACCTTTCAAAGCACTTTCATGATAGTTGCACAATGCCTAACACAGAGGCACTAACTGCCTATTATTTTCTATATATTTTGGACTTCAACTTCTGTTAAACTTAGCTAATGACAAAAGATTTTGTGGAATTGGTCAAAACTTCTGGAGGGAAAAATCCCTCGCAATTTTGATCTAACAAAAGTTCTAAAAATAATTTCCTAAAATGCAAAAAAAAATATTTGCACACTGGCCTTTCCATTAAATTCCTTATGCTGTAAGCATTACTTACTTGGTAGCATTAAAGATAGTCCTTGTTTAGCGATCATCTGAAGTTAGAGCAGACTCTCCCCCCCCCGCCCCCAAGGTACCTATGACCCACTTGCAGAGAACTGATAGTGGCATTAACCCCCCCCCCCCCCCCAAGATTGCATAATCGCATTTTGGATGTCTGGCAAATGGTTCACCCTTACAGATGGTTGTAGTGTTCCACAGTCACATTTTGCAATTGGTGTGTGTGTGTGTGTGTGTATAGGCAGAAATTGGCCTTTTTGGTTGGTTTACGGCAAACAACAACACCTATAAGGAATGTATTCACATATTTAACCCCTGCAGCATTTGCTTAATGACCGTGGAAAAAAAGTTTGAAAAATTAGGTCAACACCTCAACTTATGACAATTGTAACTTATAATGGAAATTCCAGGCTCCGTACAGTCTAAATCAGGGTTCTTTTTCATTTGCTCCAGCAGGAAGAACCAACTACTTTTATTCAAGCAGCCCCTAGGTGGCAGTAGAGAGTAACCACTCTATTTAAGGGGCAAGAAGCAATCAATCAATCAATCAATCAATCAGAATAGAGCTGGAAGCTTGGAGGTCTTCTAGTCCAACCCCCTGTTCAAGCAGGTGCACTATACCAGGGATGGAGAACTTTTTCAGCAGAGTGCCCAAACTAAAATACATGTGTGCGGTGGAGCGCCAAAAACTCAAAAGACCAGCTGCATGTGTGCACTGGCCACCTGGCCTTCGGGTTTCCAGCACTCTGGCATGTGTGAAGACCAGCTGGCGTATGTGTGTGCTGGAAACCAGAAGAGCAGCTGGCGATGGCACACGTGCCCACAGAGAGGGCTCTGCATGCCACCTCTAGCACACGTGCCATAGGCTCACCATCATGGCCCTATACTATTTCATTTGAAAAACTGGCCGTCCAGTTTTTATCCATTGTTTCTTGTCTCCTGGTGCTTTGAAAAATAAGTTGATCCCCTCTTCCTTGTGGCAGCTCCTCAAATACTGGAATACTGCTATGTCACCTGTAGGTCTTCTTTTCTCTAAAGCAGTGGTAGTCAACCTGGTCCCTACTGCCCATTAGTGGGCGTTCCAGCTTTAATGGTGGGTGGTAGGGGTTTCCTTTTTTAAAAATGTTATTGACTTAAAAAAAAAATTTCATAGCATTATTTAAAAACATTTTCATTAGGTTTTTATAAAATCACCATTACTGTGGAACTGGTGGGCGGTTAGAAAATTTTACTACTAACAGAGATACAAAAGTGGGCAGTAGGTATAAAAAGGTTGACTACCCCTACTCTAAAGTAACTATACCCAATTCCTGCAATCGTTCTTCATGTATTTGTCTCCAGGCATTTAAGCATCTTAGTTGCTCTTTGCACTTTTCCCAAAGTCTCAACCTCTTTTTTGTAATGTGGTGACCAAAACTGAATGCGATATTCCAGTTGTGGTCTTACTAAGGCTTTATAGAGCAGTATTAATACTTTATATGATTTTTATCATATGCCTGTTTATACAACCAAGGATTGCATTAGATTTTTTTGCCTGCTGCCACACACTGCTGGCTCATATTTAAGTGATTGTCCACTAGGACTCCAAGATCCCTCTCACAATTACTGTTTTTGAGCCAGGTTTTGCCTACTCTGTACTTGTACCCAGGGTGGATAAAAATCAATGATTTTTTTAAAAAAATCAAAGAAAATCCGATTTTTTTATATAAAATGCTTTTTGAGGAAAACATATTACCATCCAAAGGTTATTCCATCATGAAATAAAGATTAGGTTTTTAATTATGTAGAATAAGGCTGTATATGTTTAATTTTTTTGGTAAATAAATTCCATTAATCCATTCACAATGTCATGCTCTTCCAGAGGTTTTTGTAAGATTATTGGGCAGTTTCTCTGCCTACAAGATATTATCACAGATGCTTGGTTTACTTTTGCAGTTCTCAAAACTGAATTTGACTCAGCAGAGATCACGTGCCTCTTCTTCACAGAAAAAATGTTATAACATGAACAGAGTTGGAAAAAAGACCCTAATCCTAACTTCTACAAACCTATGAATACAGAATCAACCTCTTCAGTGCTAAGTTTCAAGAAGTTCAGTAAATAGAATAGAAACAATATTTTTCTGATTCTTTGGAGTGGAATAGATCTGCACAAGAAGAAAGTGAAACTAAGTGTGAGGAGGAAGTAGATGGCACTGTCACAGCCAAAATCCTCAACATTGGGCTTAAGAGAAATGTTGAACATATGCTGAGCATCCTGAAACCCATCTCTGAAGCTTTAAACAAAATACAGAAAAATAGCTGTTTTATTGCTGATGCTGTTGAAATTTGGAAGGAACTGAGTGAACACTTAAAAACAGAACTACACATGGACAGAATTAAATTACAAGCATTTAAAAAACGAATGGGACAAGGACTGTCTCCAGCTCATTTTTTGGCAAATATTGTCAATATCCAGTATCAGGGTCAAAACTTAAGTGCTGAGGAAGTGGAGTTACCTATGACATGGGTATCCAGCAATCATCCACCTGTAATGCCAACTATAATAAACTTCAAAGCTAAGGGGAAATATATTCAAGAAATATGTTTGCTGAAGATATTTTAAAGAAAGTCACACCAGTGAACTGGTGGAAGTCACTTAAGCACTTGGATTTAGAGACTGTTCAAGTAATGATTTCACTTTTAACAGCAGTAGCTTCTTCTGCAGGCGTTGAAAGAATATTCTCTTCCTTTGGACTCATTCATTCTAAATTGAGAAATTGTTTGGGTCCCGATAAAGCAGGAAAACTTGTTTTTCTTTTCCAGATTATGAACAAAGAAGATGAAAATGACGAGTGAGCTACAGAGGACAATATTTAAGTTTTTCATGTGTAGGCTGGGCTGACAGTCTAAGTTTCTTAAAAAATATATATTTTGTTTAGCCAAATTAGTTAACAAAGATGGATGTTTGTTTAAACAAATAACATATGCTGTAATGTTATTGTTTCAGTTGAATAAATCTATTTAAATTGTTATTATTAAGGTAATGATTATTTTTCTCCTTCCTAAGTACAACAGACAAGTTGTCCAAATATGAATGATTAACCTATTAAACTGGGGATAAAAAAACTAATATGAAAAGTTGTTATTCTAAAAATCTTCATCTATTTGCATATTATAAGTTATACCAGCAAGAATTAGTCTTTATGTAGAAAACTATGATTTAAATCAAGCTTTTTTAATAGTGATTTAAATCAGTTTGATTTAAATCAAATCCACCCTGCTTGTACCTTCGGTTTTTCCTGCCTAGGTGTAAAACCTTGTTTTTCTCCAAATTAAATGTCATGTTGTTGGATAAGGCCCATTGTTCAAACAATGTTAATATGTTTCATAACATTTCAGATACAACAGTTGATGTTAAAATAAGAACTTCACATTTAGCCCAGTGGCTTTTTCCCCCAAATACCGTATTTTTCAGAGTATAAGATGCACCTTTTTTCCTCTAGAAAGAGGCTGAAAATCTTGGTGCGTCTTATACATCGAATACAGCATTTGTTTGCCTCCCAAAGCCCTGCCCCTTCACCAAAATGGCCGTGTCTAGCCTTATGGAAACTTTCAGACAGCTCCTGTGGGATGGGGAGGGCAGAAACAAGCAAAAAATGGGCCATTTCTTGCCCCCCCCCAGCAGCACTCTATAAGCCTCCATAAGACTATGCATGCTTTTTTTTTGACAAAAACAAAACAAAACAAAACCCCTGCCTATTTTCATGAAAAACGGGCCATTTTCTAGCTCTCCGCCCTCCCCCAGAGCACTCTGCAAGCCCCCCAAGGCTATTCATGCCTTTTATTTGGGGAAAAAAAACAGGCCCATTTTCACGAAAAACAACCCATTTTGGGAAGGTTTGCAGAGTGCAAAAAGAGTTTTTTTTTCCTTTTGGAAAGCTCTTTAACTGATTGATGAGAATTGCATGGATCAAATGCTGTGCCAGCAGGAACAAAGTTAGGTGCTGCAGATTGTCAACGATTTCCTTCTCCAGCACATGGATAAGTACACCTGGAAACATCTACCTACCTACTTTCTCTATCTCTCCCTATCTACCTACTGTATTTCTCTCTCTCTATCCCTCTATCTCCTCCTACCTCTCTGACCAGTCGCAGTTTGTGTTGGTGGGGGGGCAGAGGTCGACGTCGAGGCCCCTTGCTTATGGGGTGCCTCAGGGGTCGGTCCTCTCGCCCCTCCTGTTTAATATCTACATGAAGCCGCTGGGCGAGATCATCCGTGGTTTTGGGGTAGAATTCCATCTGTACGCTGATGACACCCAGCTGTACATTTCTACCCCAAACCACCCCAACGATGCCGCCAATGTGATGTCCCGGTGTTTGGAGGCCGTGCGGCCTGGATGGGGAGGAACGGGCTCCGACTCAACCCCTCCAAGACCAAGTGGCTGTGGTTTCCGGCGCCGCAACATTTATTTTATTTTATTTTAATTCAATTTATATCCCGCCCTTCTCCACGAGGGACCCAGGGCGGCGCACAGGAATTTAAAAGCATATAAGACAGAGTATACAAAATTTAAAAGCATATTAAATTACTAGAAAACAATCCTATGATAAAACCAGATTAAAACCCCAATTTAAAACTATCTAAAATAGCCCCAACGGGAGGTTAGGCTAGGCCGGCTTGCTGAAAAAGATGTGTCTTTAGACACTGGCGGAAGAGGCGGAGGTCCGAGATGGTACGAAGTTCAGGGGGAGGTTGTTCCAAAGGGCAGGGCCTGCCACAGAGAAGGCTCTTCCCCTGGGTGTCGCCAGATGGCACTGCCCGGCCGACAGCACCCTGAGAAGGCCCTCTCTGTGGGAGCGGATCGGCCGGAGGGATGTATGGGGCAGGAGACGGTCTCGCATATAACTAGGCCCTGAGCCATGGAGCGATTTAAAGATGGTTGTCCAGTTAGTTCCATCTCTGGCTATCGGGGGGGAACAGCTAGCCCCCGCAGAAAGGGCCCACAACTTGGGTGTCCTCCTAGATTCCCGGCTGTCCTTAGATGAACATCTGACGGCTGTGGCCAGGGGGGCCTTCTATCAGGTGTACCTGATACGCCAGTTGTGCTCCTTTCTGGATCGTGGCGCCTTACAGTCACTCAAGCTGTCATTTCGCGCCTGGACTACTGTAATGCTCTCTACATGGGGCTGCCCTTGAGATGCACTTGGAGGCTCCAGTTGGTGCAGAATGCAGCCGCGCGGGGGATTTTGGGAGTTTCAAAATACTCCCGTGTAACACCTCTCCTGCGCGAGCTGCACTGGCTGCCGGTAGCCTTCCGGGTGCGTTTCAAGGTCTTAGTGACCATCTTTAAAGCGCTCCATGGCAGTGGGCCTGGTTACTTGCAGGACCGCCTTCTACCGCATACCTCCACTCGACCTGTCCGCTCCCACAGGGAGGGCCTCCTTAGGGTGCCGTCCGCTGGACAATGCCGGCTGGCGACGCCCAGGGGAAGAGCCTTCTCTGTGGCAGGTCCCGCCCTTTGGAATGACCTCCCCCCAGACCTCCGTACTATCACCGATCTTTGCCTCTTCCGCCGGACTTTAAAAACCTATTTTTTTCGTATGGCCGGCCTGGCATAACTGCTAACCATGTTTTATTAGATTTGGGTTTTAAATTAAATGTCTCTTTTTAGCATGGGTTAAATTGTTTAATAAAAGGAAGGTCTTGAGCCGAGAGAGACCATTGTGCCACAGACTACCGGTTGTGAGTCCCTTTGTGTGAAGTGGGGCCTAGGGAGGCAGTTGGGCTTGCTGGTTGTATACCTGGCTCCCCGCTATGTAGCAGCAGCCCTGCCCGAGCTCCTCGAGGTGATCGCTACGGTGGCAGTGGAGACCCCCAGACTTTTAGTCATGGGGGACTTTAATCTGCCATCGTTGGGCGAATCATCCGAGGTAGCTTGGGAGTTCATGGCTTCCATGACGGCCATGGACCTGACCCAACTAATTCAAGGCCCCACTCACGAGGGTGGACATACACCGGATCTCATCTTTGTCTCAGGCCAATGGACGAGTGATCTGGGTATAGGGGACATAGTCATCACACCCTTGTCATGGACAGACCACTCACTTCTCCGGCTCGACTTTCCGACCGCTGCTCCCCTCCGCGGGGAGGCGGGACCTGAATTACCAATCTGGTTCCGCCCCAGGCGCCTGATGGACCCGGATGGGTTCCAAACGGCGCTTGGGCCAGTTCCTGTACCCCTGACCCGCGCCCCGATGGAGGACCTCGTGGCCGCATGGAATATTGCGACCACGGGAGCCTTGGATCGGGTCGCGCCCTTGCGGCCTCTCTTGCGGCGGCGGAACACCCTGGCTCCTTGGTTTACCGAGGAGCTGGGGGTGATGAAACGCCGCAAGAGATGCCTAGAGAGTAGATGGAGGTCTTCTCGTTCTGAATCTGACCGGACACAGGTAAGAGCCCCTTTACGGACTTACATTGTGGCGCTGAGAGTAGCCAAACGTCATCATTGCGCTACTCTCATAGCATCCGCAGAAAACCGCCCTGCCGCCCTGTTTAGGGTGACCCGCTCCCTCCTTCAACAGAGGGTGCGGGAAGCCCCGCTACAGGGTAGAGCAGAGGAATTTGTGACTTTTCTGCAGGAGAAAATCGCTCAGATACAGAACGAGTTAGCCCCCATTCATGGCCCAGTGGGATGCCACGAGAGAGATCTTGTTTGGGAGGAGTTTGACTCCGTTACTTCCGAGGATATGGACAGGTTACGTGGGCGACTGCGAGCCACCACATGTTTATTGGACCCGTGTCCCTCCTGGCTTGTACTGGCATCCTGGGAGGTGACACGAGGCTGGCTCCAGGAGGTGGTCAACGCTTCCTTGAGTGAGGGTGTCTTGCCTGCTTCCCTTAAAGAAGCGATGGTGAGGCCCCTCCTTAAGAAGCCCTCCTTGGATCCAGCTTCTTTGAACAACTACCGTCCCGTCTCCAACCTTCCCTTTTTGGCGAAGGTTGTCGAGAGTGTGGTGGCACAACAGTTTCCCCGTCACCTGGAGGAAGTAGACTATCTAGATCCGCGCCAGTCCGGCTTCCGGCCCGGGCATAGCACCGAGACGGCATTGGTCGCGTTGGTTGATGATCTCTGGAGGGCCAGAGATGGGGGTTGTTCCTCCATCCTGGTCCTATTAGACCTCTCGGCGGCTTTCGATACCATCGACCATGGTATCCTATTGCATCGGCTGGGGGGGTTGGGGGTGGGAGGCACCGTTTTACGGTGGTTCTCCTCCTACCTCTCTGGCCGATCGCAATTTGTGTTGACGGGGGGGCAGAGGTCGACCGCGAGACCCCTCACATGTGGGGTGCCTCAGGGGTCGGTCCTCTCGCCCCTCCTGTTCAACACATACATGAAGCCGCTGGGTGAGATCATCCGTGGTTTTGGGGTAGAATACCATCTGTACGCTGATGACACCAGCTGTACATTTCTACCCCAAACCACCCCAACGATGCCGTAGCGGTGATGTGCCAGTGCCTGGAAGCTGTACGGATCTGGATGGGAAGTAACGGACTCAAGCTCAACCCGACCAAGACCGAGTGGCTGTGGTTTCCGGCTGCCCGATTCAACCAGCTTATTCCATCGCTGGCCATAGGGGGCGAACATCTTGCCCCTGTGGATGGGGCGCGCAATTTGGGTCTCCTCCTGGATGCCCGGCTGTCCATGGAAGATCAGGTGACAGCCGTGGCCAGGAGGGCGTTTTACCAGGTTCGCCTGGTTCGCCAATTGCGCCCCCTATTGGATCGGGACGCCCTTCGCACAGTCACTCATGCTCTCGTGACATCCCGACTGGACTATTGTAACTCTCTCTACATGGGGCTGCCCCTGAGGTGCACCCGGAGGCTTCAGCTAGTCCAGAATGCAGCCGCGCGGGCAATTATGGGGACCGCAAGGTCCACCCATGTAACACCGCTCCTGCGCGAGCTGCACTGGCTGCCTGTCGTCTTCCGGGTGCGCTTCAAGGTGCTAGTCATCATCTTCAAAGCGCTCCATGGCTCGGGACCTAGCTATCTGCAGGATCGGATCCTGCCTCATACGTCCTCACGGCCGATTCGCTCCCACAGAGAGGGGCTTCTCCGGGTGCCGTCCACTAGACTGTGTCAGCGGGCGACACCCAGGGGAAGGGCGCTCTCTGTGGCGGGCCCGGCCCTCTGGAACGACCTTCCCCCCGACATTAGGACAACTACGGACCTCCGCTCCTTCCGTCTTAAATTGAAAACTTACTTTTTCCGTCTGGCCGGCCTGGGATAGCCTCCTTGCCTTGGGATTTTATAGAATAGGTTTTAGTTTAATCGGGATTTTAGCACAGGGTTTATTTAATTGGTTTTTAAATTTTGTTGTTTATTTATTGTTGTTGTTATTTATTGTTTTATGCTACCTGTGCACCGCCCCGAGTCCCCGTGGGGAGAGGGGGCGGTATAGAAATAATAAATTATTATTATTAATTATTATTATTAATAGTTTTAAATTTTGTAGAATTTGTACTATTTGTATTGTGGGTTTTTAAGTCCCTGTGCACCGCCCTGAGTCCCTCTTTTGGGAGATAGGGCGGGATAAAAATGTAATAAATATATAAATATATACCTACCTACTCTCTCTCTCCCTGCCTACCTACTGTATTTCTCTCTCTCTCTCTATCCCTCTACCTACTTACCTACTTACTGTAATTCTCTCTCTCTCTCTCCCTCTATCTACCTAACTACTTTTTAAAAAAATTTGCCTCTTCAAAACCTTGGTGCACCTAATACTTCGGTGCGTCTTATACTCCGAAAAATATGATAGTTGAAAGATAGAGATCTTAGCCGTAATTTAGAACAGAAAACGCAATATAAAGCTAACTAGAGGTAGTCCTTGACCTACAACCACTTGTTTAATGATGGTTTGAAGTTATGATGGCACTGAAAAAAGTGTACTATGATCCAATCTCAAAGTTATGACCATTGCACACTCCCATAATTGCAACTTGGATGCTTAGCAACCGGCTTGGTTTATGACAGTCCCGTCTGCTGTGGACAAGGTGCTGCGATGGTTGTAACTCACCTTTTCAGTGCCAATGTACCTTCAAACCATCATTAAATAAATGGCCACAAGCCCAGAACTATCTATAATGAGATGGGAATAATCTATACCACACACTTTCCCCTAAAATATGTAGAGCAAATTTGATATAAGACTCCCCCTACACTATCTTCTCTAGATAGTTCAATTAGACAGATTAATGAAAAAGAAGAGACATTTGGATTGCTGTTCTAAACCACTGGGCTTAATGGAGCGTTTTAAAGTGAAGACTGACTCTTAAGTTACTTTCAATGACACTCAAATGCTGATGTTGTTACTATTTCCTTAATTATCTTATGCAAACTAAGTCACTGTCTTGCACTACATTGTAAATGCTCTAGTTTTAAATTATGAGTGAGACTAATTCACAATAGCAGAGTTGGAAAGGACCTTGGAGGTCATCTAGGCCAACCTCCTGTCTAGGCAGGAAGCCCTATACCGTTTCAGACAAATGGCTATCCAACAACTTTTTAAAGACTTCCAGTGTTGGGACATTCACAACTTCTGGAGGCAACTTCTGTTCCACTGACTAATTGTTCTAACTGTCAGGAAATTTCTCCTCAGTTCTAAGTTGCTTCTCTCCTTGATTCATTTCCACCCATTGCTTCTTGTTCTACCCTCAGGTGCTTTGGAGAATAGTTTGACTCCCTCTTCTTTGTAGCAGCCCCTGATATATTGGAACACTGCTATCATGTCTCCCCTGGTCCTTCTTTTTATTAAACTAGACATACTCAGTTCCTGCAACCGTTCTTCATATGTTTTAGTCTCCAGTCCCCTAATCATGTCTATATTGTGAAAAATTCAGAGCTTTCAATAAAAGCACAAGAAAAAGATTGAGGGGTCGCAAGACTTACTTCTTGCACTTAATTTCCTAGCTCATATCTTCCTTTAGGTCGAATTACACACAGACACACTTTCTTTAGCTACCCAAGGATTGTCCTTTGGAAAATCCTTACTACAGCCTCAATTACCTCCCCCCCTCCATTTCTTTCAGCACATATGCAAATGTGCATGTATCTACATGCCAAAGAAAATTATCTATTACTTTTCCCCAAGCACCTTTTCATATTTCATACATCCACTCTCATCTACAGCAAGCTGATTTATAAAGTAATTTATGTGGCATACATCTATACAACCAAATCTACTTAAGCTATATTGGCTTAACATCTAATCTCCTGAGAAATTGGAGGATGGACTCATTAAGCAATGGGCACATAATTCTCTTCTTCCAATGTTTTATAGCTGGAATAACTAGATTCACGGATGCCATTGTCTAAAGCAAAATGGGTCCCTTTCTTTTAAAGAAGCCAACATTCCAAGATAACCCTCCCCTATCCCAATGGCAAATGTAATAATAATAATAATAATAATAATAATAATAATAATAATAATAATAATAATAATAATAATAATAATAATAATAATAATAATAATAATAATAATAATAATAATTTTATTTGTATACTGCATCCTCTCCCCAAGGGGACTCGGAGCGGTGCACAGGGAAATTAAAATAACTATAAAAATACATAAATAGAATGAATAAAAACAGATTAAACTAGATTATCCCTGCGCTAAAATCCCCAAATATAAATTACCTAAAATCCCTTTCACCCTATTAGACGGAGACTAACCAACGCCGGCCAAGCAGAAAAAGTGTGTTTTAAGTTTTTGACGGAAGGAGCGGAGGTCCGTAGTTGTTCTGATTTCGGGGGGAAGGTCGTTCCAGAGGGCCGGGCCCACCACAGAGAAGGCCCTTCCCCTGGGCGTCGCCCGCTGGCATAGCCTAGTGGACGGCACCCGGAGAAGTCCCTCTGTGTGGGAGCGAATCGGCCGTGAGGATGTATGAGGCAGAATCCGATCCCGCAGATAACTAGGTCCCGAGCCATGGAGCGCTTTAAAGATGATCACTAACACCTTGAAGCGCACCCGAAAGACGACAGGCAGCCAGTGCAGCTCGCGTAAGAGCGGTGTTATATGGGTAAACCTAGAGGTTCCCATTATTGCTCGCGCGGCTGCGTTCTGGACCAGCTGAAGTCTTCGGGTGCACCTCAAGGGGAGCCCCATGTAGAGAGAATTACAGTAGTCCAGTCGGGATGTCACGAGGGCATGAGTGACTGTGCAAAGGGCATTCCGATCCAATAGGGGGCGCAACTGGCGTACCAGGCGAACCTGGTAAAACGCCCTCCTGTCCACGGCTGTCACTTGATCTTCCATAGACAGCCGGGTATCCAGGAGACGCCCAAGTTGCGCGCCCCATCCACAGGGGTAAGATGTTCGTCCCCTATGGCCAGTGATGGAGTCAACTGGTTGAATCGGGCAGCCGGGAACCACAGCCACTGGGTCTTGGACGAGTTGAGTCTGAGTCTGTTACTTCCCATCCAGGCCCGCACGGCTTCCAGGCACTGGCACATCACCGCTACGGCATCGTTGGGGTGGTTTGGGGTAGATATATACAACTGCGTATCGTCAGCGTAGAAGTGGTACTCTACCCCAAAACCACGGATGATCTCACCCAGCGGCTTCATATATGTGTTGAACAGGAGAGGCGAGAGGACCGACCCCTGAGGCACCCCACATGTGCCTTAAACATTAAAAATGTTTAAATGGCAAATGTAAAAAGACATCTCTGCACTTATGTCATAAACCTTTAATTTGTCAGAAGAGAAAAATAATGGCATTTATATGAAGTCATATTTAACTAATGATGCCCCAAGAAATATTTCTTGCAAGTTACTTTTGCAAATACAATCTCTGGCACACACATAAGGAGCAACCAACGTTTTAGTTGTTCTGAAATTGTGAGAGGCCCAGTTTGCAGAAACACAGTCACATGCTATATACCGTATTTTTTGGAGTACAAGACGCACCTTTTTCCCTCAAAAAAGAGGCTAAAAATCTGGGTGCATCTTATAGACTGACTACAGCATTTTTTGCCCCCTGAAACCCCACCCCCTTCACCAAAATGGCCATGCAGAGCCTGTAGGAGGCTTATACAGTGCTTCTGGGGGGGCAAAAAAGCTCTGTATTTTCCCTTATTTTTGTCCCCACCCCACCCCCAGGAGCACTTTATAAGCTTCCTAAAGGCTATGCATAACACCCCCCCCCTTTTTTTTTTGGACACAAATGGTCTGTTTTTGCAAATAACGGGTTGTTTTTGGGAGGTCTGCAGAGTGCAAAAACTTTTTTTTTAAATTTGCCTCTTTAAAATCTTGGTGTCTTATACTCTGGTGCGTCTTACACTCCGAAAAATATGGTAAAAAAGGCACTGGAAGAAAATTGCATTCTTCCTTATATCTGATTATGAGCTTAGAACTGGAAGAAGCATTTTTTCACCTCAGGGATAGAGAGAGAAAAACGATGTTAGTCCAGTCATTCCCCTTTGTTCACGCCCAAGGAGAGACAAAAATAACGATGCAACATATTCCAGATTGTTGCAGCTTATGAGAGCCGAACTGGGACAGGCTCTGCCTTGTGCAGCTGTTCACTATGAAGCTTCTACCAAATTTAACAGGAATTAATACTAAAAATCTAACAACTGTTAAGATGCTATTTATGCCTCTTCTTCTCTAGCGCTTATATTTCAAAGCAGCTGTTTCAGAGAAGTTAGGGGGAAATAGTGCCCTCTCCTGTCTAGTGAGCAAAGAGTAAGGAAATACAACACTTCTCCCATGACATAAAGGTTGGATTCTGTCTACTCAGTAAGCTTAAACAGATCACTGATTTGTGGGGGTGCAGCATATTGTGCAAGCATAACAAATAGTCTTGGGCAGTAAAGGCTTCTTGTTAACCCCATCCTCTTTTTTGTTTTTCCATTCAATCATGCCCGATTCTCAGATACTGCCTAGGCAGATCCCTGCATTTTTCTTGGCAAGGTTTTTCAGAAGTGGCTTGCTTTGGCCCGCTTCCTAGGGCATGAGGGAACGAGCGAATGACCCACGTCACCCAGCTGGCTTTATGTCCAAGGTGGGACTCAAACCGCCACCCTCCAAATTTCTCAGGACAAATCAGTAAGACTAATAACTGGCCTTCTATTCCTGCGTCAACTGGGATGAACTGAGCAGCATAGCAGTTTTAAAGTTTATTAATTATCTGCCTAGGGAATAATTCCCATAAACAGAAAACCTATTCATTTGAAATCCAATTTCATTTTTTTCACATTTCAATGCCTGATTTTTATTATAAGCATTCAGTCTGAAGGCAATTAAAATTAGCTTGTTCTTGTAAAATCATATTTTAAATACGTCGTATTTATTGGCCCATATTAATATTGTTACCTTAGTGCAGCTGGTCCCTGTTTTAATTTTATGGTGCAACCCTTAACCCTTAGCAGAGACAACTCTCTCTACATGGGGCTCCCCTTGAGGTGCACCCGGAGGCTTCAGCTAGTCCAGAATGCAGCCGCGCGAGCAATTATGGGGACCACTAGGTCGACCCACATAACACCGCTCTTGCGCGAGCTGCACTGGCTACCTGTCGTCTTCCGGGTGCGCTTCAAGGTGCTAGTTGTCATCTTCAAAGTGCTCCATGGCTCGGGACCTAGCTATCTGCGGGATCGGATCCTGCCCCATACATCCTCACGGCCGATCCGCTCCCACAGAGAGGGACTTCTCCGGGTGCCGTCCACTAGACTCTGTCAGCGGGCGACTCCCAGGGGAAGGGCTCTCTCTGTGGCGGGCCCGGCCCTCTGGAACGACCTTCCCCCCGATATCAGGATGACCACTGACCTCCGCTCCTTCCGTCTCAAGCTAAAAACACACTTCTTCTGTCTGGCCGGCCTAGGATAGTCTCTCTGTCTTTGGGGTTTTTTAATGGGGTAGCACATTTTTAGCGAATTTTTAGCACAGGGTTGGTTTAATTGTTTTTTATGAAATGTATGTATTTTTTGACTGTTTTTATTCTGCCTGTGCACCGCCCCGGGTCCCTGTGGGGAGAGGGTGCGGTTTAAAAATAAAATTATTATTATTATTAACTGTCTCTCATCAAGATGAACAGACAGTACATTCATATGCCGAACATCAATTATGAGCTTCTCTTAATGACAAATAATGATTGCTGTAATGCTCAGGCATATAACTATTTCCATCAGATGTTATCAATGAATAATAAACTGCACTATTAACTTTAGGCGAAGGGCATATGTCAGCCTTCCCAGGTTCTTACCTTTATCCATAACTAGCCGTTCCCGGCCACACGTTGCTGTGGCCCAGTCTGGTTAAATGGCCAACCAATCTGTGTGTAGATCTACACCTGCACACACAAACACGTACACACAACCACTGTATAACCCCCAACCTACCTAACTCTCCCTCTACCTACTTACCTACTTTGAAGTGGAGAAGGGTTCCATGTGAACAGCAGTTGAACATGGGTCAGTTGGTCCTGAGAAATAGGCGACTGCCGTTCTGAAGGGACAGGTGATGGCCTCCATCGTCCTCGGCCTCTCTCCCTCTCTATCCCTCTACTGTATTTCTCCCTCTCTCTCTATCCCTCTACCTACCTACCTACTGCATTTTTCCCTCCCTCTCTCTATCACTCTACCTACCTACCTACTGTATTTCTCCTTGAATCTTATGGACAGAGTATTATGACATTTTGTATTGTGTCAACCTGTAGCTCACTGCTCCCTCTGTATCCATCTACCTACATTTTTTACATTTCCGTTGCGTGTACCTGGCACAGGTGTGACATCTACACAATATATATATAATCCCATTAAGGGTATGGCTAGCTGATGAGAGCTAAATAGCTCGAAATAGATCTATACTAGTCTCTCTGATTTATTTATTGATCAGCTCATAAAACTAACACACATATTAAAAAACACCACACAATAGAACTCATGGCTTTCTGTCTAGATGGTCTCTGGTGATGAGCCGAAAGGCAGAAAAGGAAACAGTATGTCTCCTCCCTTAATTGGGGCCTAACAGGGTGTTGTGGAACAATTATTTATGTATGTATGTATGTATGTATGTATGTATGTATGTATGTATGTATGTATGTTACGTTTTTGAGCTGATCAATAAATAAGTCAGGGAGACTAGGATAGATCTATTTCGAGCTTATTAGCTCTCATCAGCTAGCCATACCCTTACTGGGATTCGAACCAGGGCTGTATTACATGCCAGGTGAGAGCCTTGCCATTAAGCCAGCTAGGTTCTGTTCTTGTCAGCTGAGACAGGAGGATAGTTATATATAATTGTTTCCACAACACCCTGTTAAGGCCCCAATTAAGGGAGGAAGCACACTGCTTTTCCTTTTCTGCCTTTCGGCTCATCACCAGAGACCATCTAGACAGAAAGCCAAGAATTTCGTTGTGTAATTTTTTTTATATATGTGTTACGTTTTTGAGCTGATCAATAAATAATGCATGTAATACAGCCCTGGTTCGAATCCCTGTAAGGGTATGGCTAGCTGATGAGAGCTAATCAGCTTGAAATAGATCTATCCTAGTCTCCCTGACTTGTTTATTGATCAGCTCAAAAACGTAACACATATATATAAAAAAATTACACAACGGAATTCTTGGCTTTCTGTCTAGATGGTCTCTGGTGATGAGCCGAAAGGCAGAAAAGGAAAAGCAGTGTGCTTCCTCCCTTAATTGGGGCCTTAACAGGGTGTTGTGTAAACAATTATATATATATATATATATATATATAATTATATATGAGAGAATATTTTCACAGCTCCTGTTCTGGGCCCCTTTAAGGGAGGAGACTAACTGTCATCCTTCTCTGCCTTTCGACTCAACCCAGAGATCATCTAGACAGAGAGCCAATTAGATTACTGCTGTGTGAAATTTTTTAGATATGTGTTAGATTTGTAAGGGCTGATTTATTATATATATATATATATATATATATATATATATATATATATATATATATATATATATATATATATATATATATATATATATATATATATATATATATATATATATATATATATATATATATATATATATATATATATATATATATATATATATATATATATATATATATATATATATATTTATTGATCAGCTAATAAAACTAACATATATATATATATATATATATATATATATATATATATATATATATACACACATACACACACACACATGTACGTACATACGTACGTATGTACATACATACTTACATACATACACACATATATATATATATAATTGTTCCACAACACCCTGTTAGGGCCCCAATTAAGGGAGGAAGCATACTGCTTTCCTCTTCTACCTTTCGGCTCATCACCAGATCATCTAGACAGAAAACCATGAGCTCCGTTGTGTAATTTTTTTTTAATATATGTGTTAGTTTCATGAGCTGATTTATTGATCAGCTCATAAAACTAACACACACACACATAAAATTGGTGCCGTATTTGTAAGGAACCTTGTGTGAAAATTTGAAGCGATCGGTGCAGTACTTTCGAAGATTACCTGTTTTGAACAAACTCAGTTACATTCTTATTTATATAGATGGACAAAGTTGTCAGCACATACTGCACTGAGATTACAGGCAGTTTTTTTTAAAAAAGAAAAAGAAAAACCACAATAGGTTCTTAATATGAAACACTGTACTGCACGGGAGTGCTTTATGGTACACAGTCCAAGGTCTACTATGCATTGAACATCATTACTTACAGCTCTTCCATGGCAGAATGAAAGGCAAAGTTCTAGGAGCTCGCAGGCCTGAAGCTAGATGGCTCCTATGTCCTATTATTGGGTTGGATCTTGGACTGGGGAAAAGAAAAAAAAAGAAACGTTCATGCTCCTGTTTTCTGCTTAAATTTAACGTGTATTTTTTACAGGAGGGAGAATAATATATAGGCAGTCCTCATTCATTCGGTGGCCATTTGAAGTTACAACAGCAGTGAATGAATAGTAGTTACCCTCAGTCCTTGACGTTATGGTTGTGCAGTGCCTGCATGATCATGTGATCAAAATTCAGATGCCCGACAGCCTGGACTCCCGACAGCCATCTGCCCCCATGTCTGCTCTTTGGGCTCCCCTGCACTCTTCTGCCTCTGCCACCTCCACCCTCCTGGGCACCTCTTTGCCAACCCTGCACGCCTCCCCTTAGTTGACCTTTGCCTTCTTCTTCCTCTCACTGCTGAGGAGGGTTGCCTGGCCCTTCGGGAGGCAGCTGCTGGCCACACCAGGCTTTCTTCTTAAAATATAAAACTTTCTTGTAAGGCTTTGGAAGATTTCAAAGCTTTGCAAGAAAGCTATATGCAATTCGGGCAAGGCACAATTACATTCCATGGGGTGAGCAGAGACCAGGGCATGAGAGACAATCAGAACGTAGGGCAGTCAAAAGGGCAGAAATGGGGGGAACGGCTTAGGTTGAGGTGGGTCCTTGCCTAATAACCAGGGGGGTCCTATTAACACCAGCAACAGAGAATGCCTGGACTGTCTTTGTTTAAGTGGGGCAGTCATGGGATGCAGTACTTTACAACCATATCACTTAGTGATAGAAATTCCAGTTCCAAATACTGTTATAACTCAAGGACTACTGCTTTGTTCATTATTCAACAATAATTTTTAAAGTTTCTGCAGGTCAGGACGTATACCTCCCTATGTTCCTCTGTAACAGAAAGATAAAAAGATTTGCCACTGACATTTGCTACAGTTCTAAGATTCCAATCTCATTGTAATTTTATTACAATCTTATTACAATGACAATAAAGATTATTATTATTATTATTATTATTATTATTATTATTATTATTATTCCCCTCACCCATATGACTATCCCCATGCCATTCCCAACTCTAGGGGACGGTGCCCATCTCCGTTTCAAAGAGCCAGCGGTGTCTGAAGACGTCTCTGGGGTCATGTGGCCGGCATGACTAAATGCCAAAGGCTCACAGAACGCTGTTACCTTCCCGCCAAAGGTGGTCCCTATTTTTCTACTTGCATTTTTACGTGCTTTCGAACTGCTAGGTTGGCAGAAGCTGGGACAAGTAATGGGGGGCTCACTCTGTTTTGCGGTACTAGGGATTTGAACCGCCGACCTTTCTGATCAACAAGCTCAGCATCTCAGCCTGAGCCACCCACGTCCCATTCAGTTCTACTCAGCATTTAATTGTGCTATTTCCAGTACTGAACAATCTCTATTCACCCCCACTTCCCCCCAGATTTGTTGCCATTTTATAATTAAACAAAGATCGAGAAACGAGCAGGCAGCGTAACCAAATTAGTTCTTAACAAAGCCGTAAGACAGGAGCTTTCAAATAATAGGTTATTACTAAATTCTTACATTGCAATAGTTCTCTGACATTTAGATGGAGAATGGATGTTATTTTTTGCTTCACTTAATAGAACAAAAAGGGGAAAAAAGAATAACAAAAATAGAAAACCCAGCTTGGTTGATTTGGGCATTTATTTGGATAACAACTCCACAATATAGAAATCTAGCATGGATATATTGCTGTAGCTGGCAACTGAGGTCTACTTGCTCACAGTTGCATAGGTTCATCTTCAGAATTTTCTGAACAGCATGCAGAGGAAAGTTACAGATATCAATAGGATATCTATCTGTTGTAGCTCAGCAGGGACCGGCTGAGCTGCTGATGGACTCTGATAGCGAGGAACAATATGAGTCTGCGATGGAAGCTGAGGAAGACCCTGGGGGATGTTCAGAGTCAGAGCAGGAACCAGAGAGGCTGATAGGTCACCAGGAGGCGCCTGAGGCATGGAGCAGCGGGGAGGATCAAAGGCAGTTTGTCCCTGATGCTAGATTGAGAAGGGCTGAGAAACGGAAGCAGCAACTCCATAGGCAGGCTCACAGGAGATAATTACGCACCAGGTGGTTGTTGATTGGCCCCTCCCAAGAGAGTTTATAGGTGAGGCGATGGGAGGGGACATTTGCAGGAAACAACCGTTCGTAATGGAGCCATGATTGTCTGTCTGTGAATTCAGCTCTTGCCTGTTCTGTGAAGGAGTTTTGCAGGTCTGTGTGAAAGGTTGCTGCAGAGTTAAGCTTGTGGCGTGAATGTTCTGGGCTCTCAGCCAAAAGACTGGTTATCTTGCCTAATTAATAGTGGCCAACAGCCAAGTCTGGGTTATTGTCTATTTGAAGGCCTCAGACAGAACATCTATCTATCCGGCCTGGGATAGCATAACTGTTTTTAGGGTTTTGTAGGGGTTTGTCTTAGTTTTAACATGGGATTTTAGCGCAGGGTTTTAGTTTAATTCTTTTTAATACTGTATTGTTTGTGGTTTTTATATGTATTTTAATTTCCCTGTGCCCCGCCTCGAGTCCCTTTGGGGAGAGAGAGCGGGTTATAAATTAAATTATCATCATCATTATCTATCTATCTATCTATCTATCTATCTATCTATCTATCTATCTATCTATCTATCTATCTATCTATCTATCTATCTATCTATCTATCTATCTATCTATCTATCATCTATCTCTCCTCCTTCTTATCCTATATCTGTCAGCCTAAGTCTGTTGCTGCTGCCATCGCACAAAAATGAGCCTCCCATGGCTGCCTGCCCACTCTGGCCCATCGACTCTTGGCTTTCCTGCAGTCCACATGGCACGTCCAGATCTCCTGCTGTCTCCCTCCCCCCACGCCTCTGTTGCTGTCCGCTGGTTGGACAGGTAGTCAACTCACCTGCGCTGCGCCAGCTGTACAACCTGAATGTGCCAACCATGGGGCCAGCAGTGTCAGCCCCCATGCATTCACCACCTTTTGTGCCCGTGCCAGGGTGGGGTGCCCAGCCTGGCTGATTATCCTGAAGTCGAGTTTCCCCCAAAATAACCCGTGGTGCTTATTTTGGAGCCCCCCAAAATATAACATTGGGTCTTATTTTCAGGGAAATATGTTACCTGCATTAGCTAAGTTACATGAAATATTCTATCAAACCAACTCATTATGCAGTTCATTAGAAAAGCCCTCTTTAAGTTGGTTAACTAATGCTACTTTATTCTAGCCGACATCACTGGAGTAAAGTTAGAAGGCAGCTAAATACACCCGCACTTTTTGATTTTACCTTAATGCAATTAGTAAATTTCAATTAGCTAACACCTTTCTAGCGGAGTCATTAAACGTGGATCTTGATTATAATTACTACATTGTTATAGCTTTCAGGGCCAATGGTCTAAAACTGGATTTGCCTATCTGGCAATTCTATCAAGTGTAAATTTCACCCAACAACTGGGAAACTCAATGACAAGGCTATAGGTAATTCATATAAAATGTGAATGATGGAAGCTTTAAACTTCTCTTGAGTTCCATCCCAAGGAACGAGGTTGAGAAAGCAGTCACAGGAGGCCAGTACTGTGTTTCCCTGAAAATAAGCCCTAGCATGATTTTTCAGGATGCTGATAATATAAGCCCTACCCAAAAATAAGCACCAGTTAAGATCGTCAGTCCTTTTTTTGGGGGGGGGGGGGGGTTTATGGTGTGTGTGTGTGTGTGTGTGTGTGTGTGTGTGTGTGTGTGTAGTGGTGAAGGAAGAAGAAATGCAGTTGGTAATGCTGGGGCAGCTGAGTAGAAAACCTGTTGGTTTTGCTTAGTTCCCAATCCTTTGCTCCCCCCCAATGCCAGCTTTGTGACCAGTCAGTCGTAAGTGTGAACAGATTGTAAAGTGCCCAGATCGTGATCACATAACTGTGGTGCGCATGTGTGATATTTTCCATTGGTTGGAAGAGCTTTATCCTTTCTGAGGCCATCGTTAACTGAAACTGTCGGGAAGCAAATGATTATAAGTTGAGAACTGTCTGTAACAGTACACCAAAGAATAAAGTAATAACTTTCTTAAAGGTCAGCAATAAGCCACAATGTTTCTAATTTATAGCAAAAATTTCAATAAAAAGTATTAAAAGAACTTCTCTGTTTAGAGAAAACAGGAGTGCGCAGGAGTTGAGACAATGATCTTAAGTTTAAGAATGCAAAGGAAACACAACTCACCTGTTCACTGTACAGCAGCTTGTGCCCCAAACAAAGGTAGAGTCCGATTGGCCTGCTATATCTATTATTGCACAAAAATACCAGTTTTTACTTATGGCAAAGAAAATAAGTTCTGTTTTTTATTAAGGATAAAACTAATCTAAGGTTTGGTGTCAAAGGAAGCAATGCAGAAATATAATTAATCTACATGAGAATGCATAACCTCAGGTTGTAAAATGTTCTAATTTCTGCTTAGCCAAGGAAAGTAATAGCACAGGACACACAATAATGCAAGAACAGGTTTGACAGGAGTATCTTTTCATATTAATATCATTCACAAAGAGAAAGGGAAGGCTCAAACTTGCAGTATTCTATCAACTACACAATTCTCACCTTTGTCCCAATCTTCTTCACATGGAGGAGATTGCCATGAACTTATCACATTCACTTTTCTTTTATTCTCTGCTTGACTTGCTGTAACAAAAGACTAAATCATGAGGAAAAAATGCTTCTAACATGACCAAATTTAATGCTGTCAGCATTAATCTTTTGGAACCACATTTGGCTACACTATAGTAACCCATCCTAAGCGGTAGCCTACAAAGAGCTTCAGTTTATAGAAATGATGGGGCTTAATGGCTATTAGGTTTGGTGGTAATATAACTGCTTCTGAAGGCCATTCTTTAAAACACTGCAAGAAAAAAAACCCACCCGTGACCATTTATTCCATTGGTTTGAGTGATAGAAGCTCTCAGTAGGGTCTAGGTTATCTTCTATAACATTTACCTGGAGGCTATAGAAAATGAAGGAGCAGGAATTTATTTTGGGTGCCCATTGCTTCCCACGCATGAGCACTTAAGAGCATGACACTAAAACATGTGTTTTCTTTCAAACTGCAAACTAAAACTCTGAAATACAGAGTTCAAATCCAACTCCCCTCCAGCTGCAAATATGATAGTTCTCCTTATTTCTCTTATCCCAATTTTTTTTTTAACTTACAATCAGGAGTTGAGCTGCATGAACATGCTGTTTTCTCACAATAATCCCCTTCTCCTGCCTTAATTCATTCATTTATTCGACTTATTAACCACCCCCTCTCCCCAAAGGGACTCGGGGCGGTGCACAGGAAAATATAAAAAATACAATACATCACAATAAATACATTAAAACTATATTAAATTACACCCTGTGCATTAAAATCCCTAAAGCCCAATTTAAAATTTCTCTACTAAACAACTGAGGCTGAAAACGGTAGATTAGGCCAGGCCGGCCTGTTGGAAAAAGTAGGTTTTTAGTTGCTGGCGGAAGGAGCGGAGGTCCGGGATAGATCTAAGTTCGGGGGGTAGGTCGTTCCAGAGGGTTGGGCCCGCCACAGAGAAGGCCCTTCCCCTGGGCGTCACCTGCTGGCATTGCCTAGTGGATGGCACCCGGAGAAGTCCCTCTCTATGGGAGCGAATCGGCCGAAGGGATGTATGGGGTAGGATGCGATCCCGCAGATCAAGATGTAAACTATATTATAACCAATACAGTTTAAGTTAAAATTATGGGATGAGTATTTCAGATTCAAATCAAGGGGCTCCTTGGCTAATCTTAACTGTAATTAATGTCGATGCCAACCTTTTGACAACAAGCACCGCCCCGAGTCCCTGTGGGGAGAGGGTGCGGTTTTATAAATTAAAATTATTATTATTATTATTATTAAAATTATTATTATTAATTAAGCCAGTGTGATGATATTCTGTTAAATACAGGCTTCAATCTGGTACTTAGTTACTATGAATCACTGTTGCACTGGCTCAGAACAGTAGTTAATCCCAGGTTTACAGTACATTAGCTTAATAAGGGATAAATATTCAGGTTTATGAGAAATGATATTCAAGCTATATTGGTTCTTTCATACTTACTTATCCTGGCACATTTATACATATATTAGAAGTTGTAAATATCTAATGAGATTTTGATTTCCAAAGTACTTCAATCTGAGTGGTTAAAACGTTGCTATTTTTTTCAATCCAAAGAGCTAACTGAGAGAATGCTTTCTCCTTGTAGTATCAGCCCAACTAGCAGATGGGGAAAAGTTACCCTGGTACCTACAGAAGGTTCCATTCTGTCCAGACTCAATACGTTCCATGCAATCTTGATTCTCACACTACAGAAAGTGAAGGAGCTAGGAGCTCAAGAATGCCTCTTCTCAGCAGATGCTCAGCCTTTGGAAAATGGTATTTCCTCAAATAAGAAATGCCTCACACTTCCTTGTTTTTAAGAAGTCTTTAAAATATTTTATACTATGGGTCATTTGGGTGCTGAATGGTTCTGTCTATAAGTTTTTTGATGATTTTTAATCATTTTATGTATAGCATGGTAAATCGATTGATTGATTTGATTGATTTATTGGATTTATATGCTGCCCTTCTCCCAAAGGACTCAGGGCGGCGTACAACAACAACAACAACAACAACAACAACAACAACATAATAATAATAATAATAATAATAATAATAATAATAATAATTTAATACTTATAGACCGCACCCTCTCCCCACAGGGACTCGGGGCGGTGCACAGGAAGAATAAAAACAATAACTATATACAACATTTCATATTAAAAATAGATTAAACAGTACCTGTGCTAAAATACCCGTTAAAACTAACTAAACTAAAAATTCCCCAATAAACCCAAAAACAGAGGAATAACTATCCCAGGCCGGCAAGGCAGAAGAAGTGTGTTTTTAGTTTAAGACGGAAGGAGCGGAGGTCCGTGGTGGTCCTAATGTCGGGGGGGAGGTCGTTCCAGAGGGCTGGGCCCGCCACAGAGAGCGCCCTTCCCCTGGGTGTCGCCCGCTGACAGAGTCTAGTGGACGGCACCCGGAGAAGTCCCTCTCTGTGGGAGCGAATCGACCGTGAGGATGTATGAGGCAGGATCCGATCCCGCAGATAGCTAGGTCCCGAGCCATGGAGCGCTTTAAAGATGATAATTAATACATAAGAAACACATCATACAAAAGTTAAAAAGAGATTAAATAAAGAATCCAAGAAGCAATAAATTAATTAACAATTTATACATTATGATATAAAATAAATTAAATTTGGAATTAAAATGAATAAGTTATTTTGTTCCGGCCAGGCCCGCTTGCTGAAAAAGCCAGCTTTTTAGGGCGCGGCAGAAGGATGGGAGGTCGGGAATTATGCGAAGCTCCGAGGACAGCTCATTCCAAAGGGAAGGCGCTCTCACAGAGAAGGCTCTCCCCCTGGGGGTTGCCAGCTGACACTGTCTAGCTGACGGCACCCTGAGGAGGCCAAATCTGTGGGATCGTACTGGACGATGGGAGGCTACCGGTGGCAGTTGGTGGCCTCGCAAGTACCCTGGGACTAAGCCATGGAGCGCTTTAAAGATCATAATTAGTACCTTAAATCGCACCCGGAAAACAACTGGCAACCAGTGCAGGCCGCCTAAAAGGGATGTAACATGGGAGCACCTAGGTACCCCCATGATAACCCGCATGGCTGTATTCTGGACCAGCTGGGAGTGCTCTTCAAGGACAGCCCCATGTAGAGAGCGTTACAGTAGTCCAGGCAATCATCTGGAGTTATTTAAGCAATGAACAGTCTATAAATGATTACATCAATCAATCAATAAACCTCCCGGTATGAGGTTAATGTTCAATTTCTGTTATATATATTTGTGGACTAAGAATACAATGACATTCACTTATTTCATAAAAGGGAAAGTAATATATAGTTTTTGTCCCTGCTTGCTTCACTCCACTGAACAGGAGATGCCAGTGACCCAAAATTATTATTTCCAAAACATAACCCCGACTACATTTTATTATAACATGCACAATTTATGTCACAACGTTTGACAATAAAAAGTCATTGATTTATGAAACTAAGGACTCGAAGGACCCGTTAGGTCATTTAAAAAAGTAGCTATTTAACCTATGCCACTCCAAATCACATTCAACAGCAAACCACACAGTCTACAATACCTGCAACAAATGCTGAAAGTCCTTTTGAAGGCAAAAGAGAACTTATTCAACAAACCATTTTTGAAACTCTTAACAGCAAAGTAGGGTCAACAGTAGCTATCAACAGTCAATTCCTAAAGATTTATTTTTACCGATGTCCTGCTCGATGCATCGTTTGTCATCACAGCTTGATATATGTTGACTGATTTCATCCCTGGGCACCTGATGACGAGCATTAAATGGGCAAGTGACCAGCTGCTCCACAATCCCAGGATGGTTCTAGAAAGATAAGTACAGATAACAAAATCATAGCAGCCTTACTGACAGGGCACCAAGGCAATCTCTTAACAACCTGAATGCACTTTAATTCAAATCTTAACAAGCAGTGACATATAACTGTGACATAAAGTAAGTACTGTAGTTTCCTCATTTTTCTGTGAAACATTCATTTGGCATCAATAAGTTTGCCATCTTCTTCACAGATTTATGTTTTTAATTTCCTAATCTGGTTTACAGCCAAACTACTAACCATATCCAATCAAGATTTGCAACATGTGGATGGGTGCCATTATTTAGTTGGGCTGTATAAAACAAGTGCACAAATATGTTCTCTTAGGCAGGGTACAGGGGGGAAAATATCGCAAAACCCACCTCCTATAGGATTCTCCATACTGTCACCATCGCTAGCACAAGTGTGAATCCCTACATAGTGACCACATTCCAAAAATATTTCAGGTCATCTAAATCATAATTTGACACCAGAATTTCCTCTCCATACTTGGCATACTAGTTCCATTATTTTTCTTATATTTATCTCTTTGATCTATTAGGTTGCTTTTGACTGGAAGGAAAACTCATGTATTCTTGATCTTTTTGGGACTTTCCCCCATTCCTTAGTCCATTATTTTCCCAAGCCTTTTCATTAAACTCCAGAACTACCACTACCACAGCACCTCTATCAACTGCTTTTGGGACATGGTTAAATCTAAATCAATGCATGAATATTAATGGAAATTCTCAGTCATCCAGGTCATGCTAGTCCCAAAGGTGCTTTTTTCAAGAAGCAACTGGACTTTCTTGTTTTTCTTTGTTGACATTTCGCTTCTCATCCAAGAAGCTTCTTCAGCTCTGACTGGATGGTTTGCATTTATGAAGTGGCATAACATAGGAGAACAAACCCATCAGGACTCGGGACCTAGCTATCTGCGGGATCGGGACCTAGCTCGGGACCTAGCTATCTGCGGGATCGGGACCTGGCTCGGGACCTAGCTATCTGCGGGATCGGATTCTGCCCCATACATCTTCCCGGCCGATTCGCTCCCACAGAGAGGGACTTCTCCGGGTGCCGTCCACTAGACTTTGTCAGCGGGCGACGCCCAGGGGAAGGGCCTTCTCTGTGGCGGGCCCAGCCCTCTGGAACGACCTTCCCCCCGACATTAGAACAACTACGGACCTCCGCTCCTTCCATCAGAAATTAAAAACTCACTTTTTCTGCTTGGCCGGCCTAGGTTAGTCTCTACCTCAGGGGTTAGGGAATGTTAATTTTAAAATGGGGATTTTAGTACAGGGTCAGTTGATTTAATTTGTTTTTATTGTATTTATTTATGTATATATTTTATGCTGTTTTAATTTTCCCTGTGCACCGCTCCGAGTCCCCCTGGGGAGAGGACGCGGTATAGAAAAATAAATCTATCTATCTATCTATCTATAGGACAAGATTCAGCAGTCCATCTCCATTTAAAAAAACAAAGGCCACTCATTTGAAGACAGCAAAGTCCGCATTTTGGACATAGAGGACCACTGGTTTGAAAGAAGGGCCAAAGAGGCATCTATGTCAAAACTGAACTTCCCTCTCTCAACAAAGGGGGAGGGATACGACATCATCTATCTCCAGTCTACACCACAGTCCTTTCAGCAGTTCCAAGAAGGCTCCACAGCCATTTGCACCACTCAGGGGACCCTGAAGACACAGGTAAACCTCCAGGTGGCCTCAACGATTCTCTAAAAGCAATGCAAATGACCAGCTATTTACAAGGAATATAAATCCTTCCCTTCCCCACCATCCAGCCAGAGCTGAAGCAGCTTTTATTTATTTATTTATTTATTTTTCAAATTTGTATACCGCCCTATCTCCCCTAGGAAAAATCCATTAAAACTATATCCATTAAAACTATGCCAGGCCGGCCTCTTGAAATAGATGTGTCTTTAGTGCCCGGCAGATGAGCTTCTGGGATGAGAAGGTAAACATCTTCAAAGAAAAACAGGAAAGTCCAGTTGCCCCTTGAAAAAAGCACTTTTGGGAAAATGCATGAATATAATCTAGTTGTTTATAAGATTAAAGATGTGTCTTTGTAATTTATGAAGAGAAAAGAGCTTGACTACATTTCATTTCTGGCTGTTATTTGCCCTTCCGAGTAGACATACATACCCTAGGTCGGGGTGTCAAACTCACGTCGTCACCCCCTTCAATAAACCGGGCCCGGGGGGGGAGGGGGGGCAGCACACGATGCATTCGGCTGGCAGGCCATGAGTTTGACACCCCTGGCCTAGGTATTTCAGCACTGATACATATTGATCTGAAACATTGGTTTCAACTTTTTGATAAGCTTGCATAGGAAAAACTTGTAGCTGTGTGATGAAAACATATTGAGGGTGGTTTTCTTGAAGTGAGGCAATTTTGAGTTTCTATCATTTCATTTTGAGAGCCTTGTTACAAAAGAGAGATAATTGATTTATTTTGCAGGGAGGTGAAAGACAAGGCAGTTTGCCTCATTAGCACTGAATGAGTTGCTCTGATGAAGTAAACATGAAAAGGCATTATAATGCCAAATCTCAATTAGATGAAGAAATTGGAGCCAGGTGCTCCAGGGAAAGGAATAGAAAAAAGAAGCTGAATCCAGTTTGAAATGTTTTATCAAATTCAAAATATTCAGAAGCTAATATATTTTATATTAGTTTAGGAAAGTAAATGTATTGGAAGAAGGCAAGAGTCTGCAGTTAAGGGACCAGTTTGTAAAGTATGGTTAAAAATGCATCTTCCTTGGAAACAGGAATAAAGATTGAACATGTTAGGTTAACTGAGGATACTGTGACAATTCAAGGACTGGCTGAGGACAAACTGCTCAGATTCTGTCTTCTATTGTTGAGACCGGCAATGAGACAATAGACAAACTGTTCTGTTCCACTGATTATTGCTTGTTTGGAACTTAATCTCTATAGAGATTAACAATAAATGTGTGGGTTAAGAGTCTTCCAAACAAAACTCTGGCTTGCCTTTGTCATGTAAAAACTTGGTGGTCTCAATGTTGCTGATGGGTCATTTTGTCTTGTTGGTACTAAGAAAGGACCCACTTTTATGAGGAAAAATCCCTCAGCCTTTTCGCAAATGAATTAATAGTGTACCATTGCAAAAGTCATGGGGGAAATATTTGATCGTATTCTTGGGAAAGTAAAAACATATCCCCAGAAGTATAAATTATGTATAATCAGAAGTCAGGAACCCAAAGAACCTCCAGTTTAATTTATATATTTCTGAGCTGGAATAAAGCTAAAATGGAAATTTACTATTTTTAAAGTTTACATAACAGCTTCTTCTCTAACTTCTTACAAGTGAATAAAAACATGATTTCTGGGGATTTTACATTATTTTTATTTTATTTTTTTATTTTATTCAATTTATATCCCGCCCTTCTCCGAGAGGACCCAGGGCGGCGCACAGGAATTTAAAACAATATACAAAAATATAAGTACCAAATATAATTTAAAAAACCTATTAAATGACAGAAACCTGCGCTAAAACCAGATTAAAATCCCCCATTTAAAACTGTCTAATATTTGTCCCATTATATCAACCTAACAATAAATGAGTAGCTTATGCCATATTTGGGAGGGGGAACAAGGAACCTCCAAATATATTCTGAAATAAAGCAAATTCTGTCTAAGCTGTGAGAGCTGATGTATGATTGTTTATTTAGGTGCTATGTACTGGAATAACATCTGATTTCCTGAATATTACAAAATTTTTCATATAAGCAGCTAAATTAAACAAGTGAATCAGCACCTGCATAGATCGATTTTTCTTAACGAAAATATACTGTTTTACATCCTTTCCTGATTTTTCACAACAGAAGCCTATGCCCTAATTACACTTGATCTTAGCCAAAAGACCTAATTCTCACTAAATTGATGGATCTATTTCTGAGATATGCCATTTAAATATGCAGCTGCAGGGGCTTCACATGACTGAAATGTCTCTCATACAAAAAAAAAAAAGCTATAGTAGTAAATACATTGTTGCATAGGCCATTCCTATCCTAATCTATTTTCTGGCCTAGTTTTCAATTTGAATAATATAAATTAAAAGTATTCAATTGGAGAAGCACCTTTATTTTCAATAAGAATCATGTTTACTTGGAACAATTTTATATACTATATCATCAAGAATTACTCTGATATTTTCCATGAACCTAGAGACTTCCTTCAATGAACCATAAATGGTTCTATAATCAGTAGTGGGATTAAAATAATTTAATAACCGGTTCTCTGCCCCCTAATGACTGGCTGGGTGGGCATGGTGATGGTGGACATGGCTAGGGGGCGTGACAGGAAGCACTCGGCCTCTTGCAACCCCCCTGGGAGCAAAGGCCGGGGCCCGTTTTGGGCCTAGTAGGTCTCCCTGCACTTACCTCGGATCCAAAATGGTGTGTGCGTGTGGGGCCAGCCAGCAATTTAACAACCAGTTTGCCCGAACCATCTGAATCCCACCGCTGGCTATAATTACTTTAACTTTAATCGGATTTTTATACCGCCCTATCTCCCAAAAGGGACTCAGGGCGGTGCACAGAAAGAATAAAAGTAGTAAATACAATGATGATATAAAAGTTAAAAATACATTAAATACAACGGGTCTGTGCTAAAACTTATACCTAAAAACCATTAAAATTATTATAATTGGGACTATCATAAAAGCTATGCTAGGCCAGCGACATGGAATAGGTGTGTTTTTAAAGTTCGACGGAAGAGGAGAAGGTAATTACTTAACTTTATATTGAAAAAGGATTTAGTCAACAGGTATCTGTATATATTACAACATTTGTATATTGCTAACTATATGGACTCTTGGCAATTTATATAAATCCATCCAATAATAATACTGTAACATTGAAAAAAGCATCTAGCTACATTTAGAATGTTCTTTGAAACTGTTTTGTATTTCTAAAAGCAAACAGTAGGGGTATCTGAAGTTCTAAGAGTTAAGCTGTTAAATAGAGATGGTGAACAAATTAAGAAACTTTTTTTCTAATCAGCTTTTCCCTAACATACTATCCCTAATGGGAAGCACTCACTGAATGGGGCAACTCCCCTTGAATTAACTGGTCCTATAATACTTAAGTGTCAAAGCATGTAGGACTCTGGTGACCAAAGCAACACCCACAATACCAATGCTACATAATTCAGGATCCTTTCATGCGTTGGCGAACAGGTTGTACCAGGCACAGGTTTTGAACAGTTTCCAAAGGTAGTTCCATAGAGTGCATTGCAATATTTCAGTCAAGTGTTTTCACTATGTTATTTTATATTATTGCATCTATGTACCGGTATTTATCAAGTGAACTGTTGGGGGGATGGGACAGGACTTTGGATTTAGTTAGTGTAACTGCTTCTACCTCATCATTTTCATGACAACCTTCTTTAAAAAGAAGGAAACTGAGCAAGCTCTGTCTAAATCTGTCAGATCCAAGAGGCTAAACCAGGGGTACCAAACCCGTGGCCTGGATGCTTTGGGATTGTCCTCTCTGTGGCAGTTCCATAAGTATTGGAACACTGTTATGTCACCCCGGTCCTTCTCTTCATTCGACTAGTCATGCCCAGTTCTTGCAACTGTTCATGTTTTAGCCTCCATGCTCCTAATCATCATTGTGCTCTGCATTCTTTCTAGAGACTCAACTTTATAGTGTGATGACTAAAACTGGATGCAGTATTCTAGGTGTGGTCTTACTAAGGTTTTATACCTTACTAAGATATTAGTACCTCATAGGAACTTGATTCAATCCCTCTGTTAATGCAATTTAGGATTACGTTGGATTTTTTGACTGCTGCTACCCATTGCTGGGTCATATTTAATTGATTGTCCACTAGGATTCCAATATTCTTCTCACGGTTACTGCTATTATGTCAGGTTTCACCTAATCTGTATGTGTAATTTTGGTTTTTCTAATGTAAGTGTAAGACTTTACTTTTCTTTACGTTGAATTTCATTGTGTTAGAAGGGGCCATCTGGTTCTTGAGCCTACCACTTAGGGTGTTGGCTATTCTTGATTTGAATTACTCAGTACACTTTCCTGTTGTTGGTATATTATTTCTGTCTTAATTGCTAAAATGGCTTATTAATTCTCTAAAAACTGCTGGAAATATAAGGAACAGGTCAAATCTTTTTCATTATCTGGAAAATGATTCATGCTAAAATCATATTTACAAGACCAAAAATGCCATTTCAAATTTGGTACCGCTCAAGAACCAATCAAGATAGCCAAATTATTTCTCTATCATTTGCAAATGATGGAAAAAAGAACACTGGGATCACATTTTGAAATGGAGGGAATGGAATGAAGGAGATTAAGACTAAAACATACCCTGAAACATACCAACATACAAACATACTAAAACATACCCTGAAAAAACTGGGAAGAGCAGTAACACCCGTTATTAAGACCATAACCAAATTATAATTTATATTTAAAAGTCAGACGTGGGGGCTATCCTAGGCCGGCTTGTTGGAATAAGTACGTCTTAAGGCCTCTTCCGCCAACGTCTTAAGACGTACTTATTCCAACAAGCCGGCCTAGGATAGCCCCCACGTCTGACTTTTAAATATAAATTATAATTTGGTTATGGTCTTAACAACGGGTTTTAGCACGGGTGAATTAATTTAATATATTTTTAATTGATGTATATTGTATTTATGGTTTTATATAATGCCTGTGCGCCGCCCTGGGTCCTAACAAGGAGAAGGGTGGGGTATAAATTTAATAAAATAAAAATAAAAAATAAAAAAAAACACTGACTTGTCCAACAAACAAGTAAATGTGTCATTTGAGAAATAAGCAGATAGGCAAATATTCTGTATACTCTGCATTGTCAACTACATTTATACAAAAAGATTTCCACAGCTTACCTTACGACATTTGACAAGGTGGTAGGGGAACCTACAAGCTCTGATTTGGTGGCTTTTGTCATAGGGGCACTGAATTAGTTTTTCAGGATCCAAAGCATCTATTAGAAAAGAACATTGAAGGTCTAATGAGTATCGCACAAGTACTCTTCTAAATGCAATGCAAAAACACACCAAAATGCAATGCAATGCAAAAGCATTGGAATTAATCAGATAGGTAAGAAAAGCTATCAGTTCTTAGCATTCCATAACCACAAAATTACTTCCAAGTTTGCTGGCTAATTAAATTCACTCAGAAGGTTTAGGCGATTAGGGTACTAAACAAAGAAATGTAGTCAGTAGTGCAAGACAATGCGGCAGATGTTAATGAGCACATTTATGAAATGAAGAGAAAGCTGCCGAAAATCTGTATCCCTTGAAGCTACTCAATTAGACAGTCCAATTAAAAGAGTTATTCAAGAAAATTGAAGAGGTGCTGCTCAAGGTCCCCACTGGCCTTATAAGATAAGTGGCATTCGTCTGAGGGGGGCCGTCATTGTGTTAGGCTACACCTTTCTGCTTTCAATTCAGAGACCACAACAACACACAGCTACAGGGGGAAAAAATCTGAGGACAATATTATTAAAATCTCAAGTGATCCATAAAAAGCCCTGAATCTTTGCTAGCAGACTGTTCTCATTCTTTTTTCCCCCCTTCAATATCAGTATTTCCAGTGAGATGCTATGTGAATTTTTTCTTCTTCCATCAGTGTAAAAGATTACATTTAACAAAATAGCATATGCGTTTCTTGGATTGTACAACCAAAGTACAATTCCGTATACTTATGCTCCATTTACAAACAATTCAACAGATTGCCGTCTCAAGTGCAGCAAAATCATGTCTATTTGATAAGTTTTAAAGACAGGAGTGTCAAACTGGCAGCCCGCAGGCCCAATGCATCACACAGGCCACACCCACCCCAGCTCTGCGAAGGGAAAAAACAATGTGATACATCACGTGATGGCAACATGATCATGATGGCAACATCACATGATGGCACCCATGTTTTAAGAGATGTGATTAACAGCTGAAAGCACTAGATACTTTTAAACAAAGGAATCAAATTCCTATCATATGCTTATTACTAGTAAACTAACTAAATCAACCTAGTCATTCTTCTGGCAACTGACTTATCCCATCCACTGGAAATGCACATTTTTCAATATCTTGGCAAAATTTAAAACTGACATTTTCAAAGTCCTCCTACTTGCCATAAAGGAGGCTGTCATTTCTACCCTCAGCAAGGAAAAAAAGATCTAAAAATCTGCAGTGCCCCAATTAGGGTTGGGACGAATCTTTTTCTTTCAAATTCCTGGATGATAACTATGGGTGTAGAGGGGAATAGACTACCTACAAGAAACCTCGTTGTAAGCCCTCATGGGCTGGCTGGGAAGGATGACCCTTTATTAACTCTTTTATTCCACATATATCACTTGTGCCTTAGGGAGAAAGTATCATCCCACAGAGTTATTTGGGAGCAAACTGAATTGATAACTACCCTCTCATTTACTGACCGGGTTAGTCAGTTCACACAGCACATTAAATTGTCTTCATGTAATGAAACGTGTTGTAGAAAGAAGGCCTGAATATGACATTCTCCTGACTCTGGGGTGGATTCTATGGGAGGACAAATAATTTCTATAGTTCGCAGCATGTTTAAGCAAATCAGATACAACTGAGCTCCAGCACTTCCCTCAAAATGATGTTTACAAGTGGAACTCACAAAAGTACAACAATTTCCCTGGACTTCCCAGTGCCCAGGATACCTTAGAAAGGAAAAGTATATTTTCTTCTGAACTTTAAGTTGGACAGGATTTTAGACTCATTAGAGATAGTCCTTGACATACAAATTACAACTGAGCCCAAAATTTCCATTGCTAAACAAGGCAGTTGTTAAATGAGTTGCGCCCACTTTTATGACTTTTGCCAAAGTTAAGTGAATCGCTGCTGTTGTTAAGTGAATCATGCCATGGTTAACCAAATCCGGTTTCCCCCATTGATTTTGTTTGTCAGAAGCCAATGGCCCTGAGATACTGCAACAGTCAAATACATACCCATTGCCAAGTGCCTGAATTTTGTTCAGGTAACCATCAGGATGCTGTAACAGTCATAAGTGTGAAAACTAGTTCTAAATTACTTTTCTTGGTGCCATTTTGTAAGGACACTAAACAAATGATTGTGAGTTGAGGACCAACTGAGGCAATTGCAGAGGTTCTTGATGAGACTCAGTAGCTCAGTGACCTACAAAAATGATTCCACGCTGCTCAACCAGGTCAAACAGAGCTGGGAGATTACTGTACTTCTGAAAAATTGTCAACACTACAGAGATGCAAAACAACAAAGATGAACAGTAATACTAGTAGATTTGTGCACCCTAGCCCTATTCTCAACCAATGACAACAGAACAGGAAATTGTGCTTGGTGTTCTGCTGAGTTTTAGAACTCCACAAGGTCAGAGATAAAACATTTTCCTCTTGTTCTTTTCGAGTAGGAAAGTCAGAACTCTGCTTAATGTAACCATTTGACTGCAAGACCAACCACAATGTGCGAGCCTTTATGTCACCCAATTTTAGTTACTTTGATTCCTTCCTCCTCTGGAATATGTAACATGTCTTCTTTTTGCCTTAATCTCCCAAGTTGACCAGAGGTGATTATCAAGACCCCACGTGGCAACTAAGACTAAAGAATAAAAACACAAAGCATTTATTCATGTACATATAGTCCACATTTAGCTGCTATTTTTATTAATTACATTTATCTTACCATAGCTGTCGTCTGTATTCATTGTTTGGAAACTGATAGAAGCCTGCCGAAAACTATGGTAACTCTGCTGTTAGGACTCACAGCTTCTAAACAGTAGAAACCAGGATATAATGAAAATTATTTCAATTAATACTTTTATGGTTCATACAGCTGTTACTCATATAATAGTTGTCAGAAAAGCTGAGTGGGAGGCAATAATACAGAATTTACGAGAAGCTTCAAGTAATCCAGCAAATGCTAGCTATTACACATATCTCTTATACTTTCTAAATGGGCACCTACCTGAACTATTGAAAACTGTGAAATGGTTTCTCTTATATAAATTCTAAGAACAAATTTCCTTCTCTACAATCTTTCGCTGTTTTGAAAAAAGAATGATTGAAAAAGATTAGTCAGAAACATGCTCCCTAGTTTTGTAAAGTAATTTATTATCATTTCTTTTATGTAGGCTCTATCATCTCTGAAAACTGCAGATTGCTATTTGTGTTAAAATACGGCAAACTGGTACCTATGGGCCATAATTCAGTGTTTCTGCTTCATTAAATATTCTTAATTCTTAGCATATAAAATGGTTCAATTTGTGGAAAAGTGCCAAACCCTGTAAGATTTTTGTATTCCCATTTTAAGTCTTGAGCGTGTTAAGAATGCCAAAAACCTGTGAGATTTGCAGATCAGTTAAGATTTCAACCATTACAAAATAATAACACAGATTGCAAACGATGGCATGTTAAAGTAGCAACAATGGTGCACTGGAATATCTGCAGAAAATAGCATTTCCCTGCGAGCAATAACTGGTGGCACCACAAAAGAGACAAAATAGAACAGAAATAGATAGAAATAGATGAAATAGAATAAATGGAAGTTAAAGTGCTCAATATTTTATAATTAAAACAAACAAGCACCTGCTACGTGACACCCCAGTCTTAATAAAAGTCTGAACGGTAGGTAGTGGCAGTATTTGGAGGCACAGAATAAAAGAGAAAATTATAAAATACAAAGATCTGCAAATAGAAGTAGGACAACAGTGGTAAGAGATAGTACCAGTAATGATAGATGCCTTGGATTCAATCCCAAAAATATCTGGAGCACCACTTGAATTGAATACCATCAGCATTGCCAAAATCACCATCAGTCAATTGCAAAAGCCAGTTTTAGTTGGAAGTGCTTTCATCATGATACCTTTAATACCATCAAACAACATCTCTCCCAGATCCTTGGGAAGGACTCGATAGAGGTGGATAAAAATGCTAAACCCAGTCTAAACAACTGGCTGACTGAGCAACAAACCATAACAATAAAGAGGGAAGTATACACCAGGGAAAAAGAATAAGGCAGTATTGTCCCCTTAGCGCAGGGGTCTGCAAAGTCGGCTCTTTTAAGACTGGTGGACTTCAACTCCCAGAATTGAAGAGAACTCTGGGAGTTGAAGTTCACCAGTCTTAAAAGAGCCGAATTTGCAGACCCCTGCCCTAGCGCATAGCCAACAATAAGTGGTCCCTTAATTACTTTTTGGTACCATTCTAGATTCCAACAAGATGTTGAAATTACCGATACTGGAATATTACAGATTATACCCAGAAGTACCATGTTTCCCTAAAAATAAGACAGGGTCTTATTTTCTTTTGACCCTCAAAATAAGCACTTGGACTTATTTTGGCAGAGGTCTTACTATTTTGAGGCGCAGGAGGCAGTGAGCATGATCACCTCATGACTGCTGCTGTGTTGCAATATTTTCAGGGATGGCTTATTTTCGTGGGAGGGTTTATTTTAGCACATGTGCCTGATTGGGCTTATTATCCAGGGAGGTTTCATTTTCTGGGAAACGGTACTATTTGGGTAGCACAACATTTTGGATAAAATAAAATAATCTCTGGATTGAGAACAAAGTCGAAAAGGGTACAAGGCTCAAGAGAGAAATAAGTCATTTCTTAAGTTATCATTACTATTATTCACATACATACAAAAAAATAAGGCACAAAAAGATCACTCGGAGTTTTCAAAATAACTCACAAAACTTTTTAATTTTGTTTGAATTTCTACCTCGTTTTCAGCACATCCAGGATGAGTTATACTGTATACAAAAAGGAAAACACTGAAACTAACAGCTGTTAACTGTTTAAACTAGTGAGAAGACAATAGATAGGAGATGAGGAATATTCATCTATCAGCTCTTGATACATTCCAATATAGTCCTTTTACTTCAAAGATGCTACAGTGAGCTCTTTAAAACATGACTACAACAGCAATTGACTAGTGGCTTCTTTCTCGTGTATGCTCTACTGAGTTGTGATTGACTTCAGTTCTCATCACATTCTGGACTGGGGCCCAATTTGCATCTTGTAGTATACATTATTAAAACTTGGTTACATAGTTTCCTCATATTTGCACACACACCTTCTTTCTGTTCTTATGCCATGAAAAACATTATCCTATATTTTTCCTAGGAGCATTGCTTCAGTATTTGCTAATTCAATATTCACAGCGATTTTAGAGAATTTCTATGAATAACAAGAATGGGCTGTATTAATAGATCCTTTTCATAGAAGAGCAATCATGTGAAAAATATAAGTATGTCCATGTAAAGTATTTTTTTTACAAAATGTGGAGATATTAGCATTTTATCGTTATTAAAGATAAGTAACTGAGTAAAAATTGACTATGCAATTATTTATTCAACTAGAAACTAAAAGATATGCAACTCCCTTCTGTGGAAAACGCAGTCCTTTGACTATAATACCTGGTTTTGCCCCCTTTGACAGAAACCTCAATAGGCATTCCTTATAAATGTCTACCAGTCTTTTTTCCCGCTTCTCCATGAACTTTTTTCAGCTGTGCAATGTTTTGAGAGGTTTCTTGCATGCACAGCCTGTTTTTAAGTCACCCCACAACATCTTGATGGGATGTGGGGTTTGTTTGGGCCATTCCCAAAGCCTTTTATTCTCTTTCCAACCATCCCTTAATGCATCTACTGGAAAGCTTAAGGTCATTATCATGTTGCAAGGTCCACTTTTAGTTGAGCTTCTATTTTCTGACAGATGATTTCACACTATCCTCAAGCACCCTCTGGTACAATGACGAATTCAAAGTGGATTCCATGACAATGAGCTGCCCGGGCTCTGAGGTAGCAAACTAGGCCCAAACCATAACATTTCCACTACCATACTTGGTAGGTAGCATCAGGTTCTTCAGGTGAAAGGGAGTCTTTGACATTAATCAAAGATGTCTTCTGATACTGTGGTAGAAGAACTCTACCTTTGTCTCAATTTTCCAGAGCATATCGTTGAAGAAATCCTGGTCACTGTCTAGGTGTTTACAACCAAACTTAACTCTTGCCCTGTTCTTCCTGGAGGGCAAATACTTTATTTATTATTTATTAATTTAATTTGTATACCGCCCTCTCTCCCGTTGGGACTCAGTACTTCCTCCCGGTACACCCCCCCCCCCCACTACACCCACGTAAAATTAATTTGTGCAGCTTCCTTCTAATAGACAAATGCACTTAAGCATCAATAGTGGTGAGAACAACTTGTACATCATATGATAAAGGTTTATTTCCCTAAGGGACTTTCAGCTTTTTGCGTTCTGATATGGGACTGAACTTGCTGGGACAGCTTGGCATGTCTGAAGTTTTCTGTATTTGTAGATGACTTACCAGACATGAAATGATTTATGCCTAATTGTTTGATGACCTTTTAACATTCCTTTCTAGACTAATTAGTCATCTATAACCTTCTTTCCGAATGCCTCAGGGAATTCTTTTGATCTAAGCAAGGTGATTCCACACACACTTCAACAATAAAGAGCAAATGCTTAAGGCTCTGGGCTAGAAACTAGGAATTCAAGTTCTGCCTTAGCCATGAAAGCCAGCTGGGTGACCTTGGGCCGGTCACTCTCTCAGCCCAACTCACCTCACAGGGTTGTTGTTGTGGGAAGAATAGGAGGGGGAAGGTGTGTTGGATTGTTTGTCGTCTTGAGTTATTTGTAAAAATAATACAGAGATAGAAAATAAATAGAATGTCTGAGGTTGAAATAAGGCAAGTCTCACCCACATCCTAATTATGTTTTAATCATTTACACCTGATCTGATGTTCTTGATTTTAATTTTAGATACTTGAAATAGTGATAAATGTAGGAATGTGCTTGTTTTTCACATGTAAAAATTGCATTTAGATTTAACTTATACAACAGAGTATCAAATGTAAATGGTACATACCGTATTTTTCGGAGTATAAGACGCACCTTTTTTCCTCTAAAAAGAGGCTGAAAATCTGGGTGCGTCTTATACATCGAATACAGCATTTTTTTGCCTCCTGAAACCCCGCCCCTTCACCAAAATGGCCACGAGCATACCCTTATGGAGGCTTCCAGAGAGCTCCTGGGGGCTGGGGAGGGCAGAAATGATTTAAAAAAAACCAGGGCGTTTTTGCCCCCCCCCCCCCCCAGCCCCCAGCAGCACTCTATAAGCCAGGGGTTCCCAAACTTGGCAACTTTAAACTTGTGGACTTCAACTCCCAGAATTCTCCAGCCAACTGGCTGGAGAAGTCTAGGAGTTGAAGTCCACAAGTCTTAAAGTTGCCAAGTTTGGGAACCCCTGCTATAAGCCTCCATGAGGCTATGCATGCTATTTTTTGAGCAAAAAATGGCCCGTTTTCACGGAGAAAAAAAAACAGGCAGTTTTTCCTCGTTTTGGGGGCCCCATCCTCCCAGGAGCACTCTGCAAGCCACCCCAAGGCTGTTCATGCCTTTTAGTTGAAAAAAAATGGGCCCATTTTCACAAAAAACGGGCCGTTTGGGGGAGGCTTGCAAAGTGTAAAAAGGGCTTTTTTTCCCCTTTTGAAGAGCTATTTAGTTAGATGATTGATGAGAATTACCTTGGTCAAGTACTGTGCCTGCAGAAACAAAGATTTGTTCCAAAGGTGGCCAGTGATTTCCTTCTCCAGCACATGGGTAAATACACCTGGAAACATCTACCTACCTACCTACCCTCTCTCTCCCCCTACCTATCTGCTGTATTTCTCTATTTCTCACGCCATCCCTCTACCTTATCTATCTACACACTCTCTCTCTCCCTACCTACCTACTGTATTTCTCTCTCTCTCTCCCCCTCTACCTACCTATCTACACTCTCTCTCCCTACTTACCTACCTACTGTATTTCTCTCTCTTTCTCTCCCTCTCTATCCCTCTATCTACTTTTTTTTAAAAATTGCCTCTTCAAAACATGGGTGCGTCTTATACTCTGGTGCGTCTTATACTCTGAAAAGTACGGTATTTGTTATAGTCTATCTCCTTTATCAATATTGTTGAAATGAAGATGAGATGCCATAGCTGTATGTTGAAAAAAGCTGAAAGTCTAAAATTTCAAAAGGGTGACTTTACTTATTCATAAGATACTGATATGATTGGGCAGTTTGAATAGAGGAATACATTTTCCCCTTCCAGGAATAAAATGTTAATTATGTGTACTTTGTTAAAGTTTCTTTAGTTTTACATAAATATAGGCAAAATGTTTTTTCCAAGTCTTGCCACTATTCAAAATATATAAAATACTATACTTGATGAAAATATTAGCATTTCAGTATAAACTTTCAAACTGAGTCTATTTAATTAATAAATCTAAAACTTTAAAGACAGCACTATTCATATGTTCTTGCTCATTTAAATATTTTAGCATTTATAAAACTATAATCTTATTAATCTTAATAAAAAATCAAATCTATAATAACCTTTAGAGCAAAGCATGTATGTCAGCTTGCCCTAAGAGCATTTGAAACAATTACAGGATATCTGCTATAATTCTTATAATTGAAGTCCAATAAAATGATAGTAACCTGTTTTCCAAGTGATTATACAGATAAAATAGACACAATATTTCCTGGATAAAACTGGAAAAGATGTCTACAGCTCCTAAAATAACCTTCCTAAGCGAAAAGCTAAGTTATAAAGCCATTTGAACACAGGTGCTATCTGACAAATAATCTAAACCAGTGATGGCTAACCTTTTTGTCGTGTGCCAAAAGCACACCCATAATGCTATGTACGTGGGATTCCCCCCATGTAACTCCCACCCCTGCATGCATGACCCTGCTGAATGTGCCCCTGCACATACGAATGTGATCACCTGTGTGTGCCCCACCCGTGTATGGACAGCAGAGACCCCAAAACCAGCTGGCTGGTGGGATCCACACACGCATGCGTGGTGGAGCTGACCTGGGGCGACAGATTGCCTGCCCGCAGAGAGGGCTCTATGTGCCACCTATGGTATGTGTACCATAGATTCGCCATCACGGACCTAAACAATAGATCTCCCAATATTGATTACACCAGGTCACAGAACTGAACTTGGAGAAAGACCACAAGAAAAGTTGCTATCAGAAAAAGCTCTTTAGATAAGAATCAGATTTACGACAATTCAGTCCAAAATGTCTGTTAAATGAGACATTTGCTAATGGATTTTGCCCCATTTTACGACCTTTCTTACCTCCATTATTAAGTGAATCACTGCAGTTGATAAATTTATAATCTGGTTAAGTGAATCTGGCTTCCCCATTGACTTTGCTTGCCAGAAGTTCACAAAAGAGGGATCACATGATCTTCAGGGACCCAGCAACGGTCATAACTAAGAACCAGTTGCCAAGCATCTAAATTTTGATCACGTGACCATGGGGGATGTTGCAAAGGTTGTTAACTGTGAAAAACAGGCATAAGTCACATTTTTCAGTGCCCTTCTGATTTTTGAACGGTCACTAAATGAATTGTTGTTGAGGACTACCTGTACTCTTCAACGCATACAAGCAGTAGAGGAAAAAGATGGAAGGCAGGAAGAAGAAAAACAGGAAACCCAATAAGACACACATAGCCAGATGTTAAGGATGCTGCAACTATGCATGGTTTCCATTTGAAATTTTGAGAGCCAGGGTGAAAGGAGGAAGAGAATATTACAGAAGTAGATAAATTGCTGGTCCTGAAGACATGAAACCCTGACATCAGTTAGGTGAGATACCACTGATCTGAATATATCTAGAGAAAGAGGACCATTGCTAAGTCCCTCTGAAACCAGACTCCTTAAGGAAAGATGCTGCTCCTACAGGAAGCTGTTGTTGCAGGGTGGTTATTGTGAAGAGAAATGGAAGGGAATGGTTTGCACACCGCTTGGCACTCTTGGAGAAAAAAAAAAGGGGGGGGGGAAGCTCTTGGTTAGAAGCCAAATAAGCAAACAAGTCACAGGACAAGACCAGGATCCACCATGATCCCCTCTTTTGTACATTACTGTGAGCTAATTTTTTATGTATTCATTTATTGTCAGATAGCCACCCATGTTCTTCTTTCATACGGACCTCCGCTCCTTCCGTCTAAAATTAAAAACATATTTGTTCTGCTTGGCCGGCCTAGGGTAGTCTCTCGTCTATGGGATTGTTAATAATTTTAGATAGGGATTTTAGTATTTTAATTGGTAATTTTTAGCGCAGGGATATATTTAATTTGTTTTTATTATGTGTATGTGTATTTATTGTTTTATTTGCCCTGTGCACCGCTCCGAGTCCCTTTGGGGAGAGGGAGCGGTCAACAAATTAAATTATTGATTATTGATACATCACTGCGAGCTGATTTTTAATTAATCAATTTGCTTATTTATCAGGTGAATACAGTAGGTAACCAAGTACCCACCTTGCAAATAGTATTGAAGGAAGATTAGCTAGTATCATTGGTAGAAGGTTCCAGCATTGCTGGCTAATCTATATTAGCCATAAGCCCTTTTTATTAGAGCTTCGGAAGAGAGGCAGAAAGGCAAGATGTCTCCTTGACACTGTAATCTTTAAATGTTTTGAGCGTCGCCATTTTCCCCAAGTTTTTCAACCTTACAGAACCGAATAATAATAATAATAATAATAATAATCTTTATAAGAGTCCAAATAAATACGTTATAGCCCTAACCGTTACCACCTTCGACAGAAATACACCCTATTTTACAGCCTACTTATTTCACAGTCCCGAAACCGACCCCTATGCCTCAACTTCACCCAAAAATAAAATAAGATAAAAAGCTTTATCCTCTTAACGCGGGGGAAAAAAAATACATCTCAAAGAGAGCCCGGGACATTAATAAAAGGCGGCCCTGCCCTTGGGAACACACCATCCGCTATCAGCGCGGCAGAGAGAGGGAGAAAGGACGGGAAGCGAAACTCTCGCAACCACGTAAAGGGCCCGTTACCTTCAAAGCCGCTCCTGGGAAGCCACATGCGAAAAGAACCTCGGCCCGCCAATGTGCCTCTCTAGAGCGCATGCGCGCGGCCTCACTTCCGCCCGCTCTTTCCCCCCCCCCTCCCCTCTCGCCCTCAGCTAGGCAGGTGCGAACGGGGCGGGGCCGGTCGCCTCCTCCGGTCAGTGGGTCGCCTGGCGCGAGATCGGCTTGGAGTAGGGCGGGCTTGCCTGTCACTTTGGTCTTCGTTGTTGCCAGAAACTGGCCGATGCCCTTTAAATGCATGGTGCTCCTTTGCTGTTGTTCAGACGCTGAGTCGTGCCCGGCTCTTCCGTGGACCGCCTCGCAGAAACTGGGACAAGAGCGAGAACTCACCCTGTTGCATAGCACTCGAGTCTCGAACTGGGGCTGTCACAAGCTCAGTGTCTTTAACCACTGAGACATCCCACCCTAGCTATTACATAGACCAATATTAATAAATGCCAGAGTGAGATTTTTATTGCAGATATTTTAAACTAGAAAATTGTCCAGCTAAACTGCCTTCAGTTGAAGAGGTGGTTTCATAACCTGAGATCTGGAATCAACAATGTTGTACACGTTGCAATATGAGATAGGAGGATCCAGGGATAATTACCTGCCTGAAATTATGGAAGCCTTGCATTTGATTTGGAAGAAAGAGATGAAAATCATCTATTTCTCATTCTACTTCATTTCACAGGACAGGATATACATGTAGTTTTCAACTTACAACTGTTTAGTGACCAAAGTTACAATGGCAATGAAAAAAAAAAGATTTATGACCCTTTTTCAAATTTACAACCTTTGCAACTCTCATATTTATTATGATGGTTTCAGGATCCCGTGATCATGTGATCTCCTTTTGTGAAATTTGGACAAGCAATGCCAATTGGGAAGCCAGATTCACTTAACAACTGTGGCGAGAAAGGTAATAAAATAGGGCAAAATTCACTTAACAAATGTCTCACTTTGGAACAGAAATTTTGAATTCAGCTGTGTCTGTAAGTCGAGGAGTACCTGTGTTTCAGTCCCTTCAGAGATCAATAGGCTATTTAGTGACAGACCTGAGAAAAACAATGATGCTAGAAAAAGGAATGGAAGAGAGAGCAGATAAAACTTAATTCATAGAGGAAATAGCAGCCTGCTATAACCTGGTGCTCTCCAAATGTGTTGGTCATGCTGGCTGAATATCCTGGGAACTAAAGGCCAGTTCATTTCAATTTGATGAGAAAGGGCTCCCTAAACAATTTTCACATTATGGATGAGGTGGGAAGCATGCTGTGATTAGATTGCTTGATCAGGACTTGTGCTAAGGTTGAGCAAAGATGGAGAATCTTATCCCATATGCATTCCGGATTTTGGCAGGATGGATAAAAAAAAGAACAAACTATGTTATTTGTAGGTATGCTTGGATTTGCAGGGTGGGGTGGGGGTGGGGGAGGAGGTATACTTTTAAAATCAAAGAGCCTTCCCTAAAGCTTGGCTGCATTCAACTCTTAAGAACCATGTGCCAGTTTTCTTTCTTTTTAAAAAAAATCAGAATGCAGGATGTCACTTGACAGTGAGACATGCGGTATATAAATTAAATAAAAGTGTTAACTGGCTACCTAGCCCAAATATGGCTGGATATCAGCCAGAGAGAGATGAATGACCAGCTAACTATACCAGAAGCATGTGTTATTTGATGCACTGTACATGTCTGAGCTTTCCTTGTTAATAATGTTAGATATAGATTAGAACTACATGGAAATGGTCTGTAGCCTTTTAGAATGTGTGCCTTCTGAATGGATTTCTGTTCCAGAGAAAAAACAGCTTTATAGACTTTAAATTAAGCCAGCCTGGCTTCTTCCTGGAAAATAAATCATGGAAGAATTATGTCTAATAATTGTGCCTAACAGATCATGCATGCCTAATTAAGCCCATGATTTTTCACCTTCAAATGTATTGTTCCTTCTTGCATAAAGTATAAAAGTACAGCCGTCTTAAGAATATTAAAAATAAGCTAGCTGAAAACATGAAAGAGCAGGTTTGCTCTTTTCCATTTGCATGAAATGAATAGCTTGCACTTAGGTAACTTTCACTGCAGCTAAGTAATACATTCATTTAAGACTCTTTATTTATATAGCCAGTGTTTGCTGCAAAGATCAAGCATGGTTTTTTAAAATCTTCATTACAGAATAAATTGTGGTACAACAGGCATAGAGTAATTTTGTCCTTGCGGAAGCTATACAATATATAAGATTGTCTAGCTGAGTCTATTTTTAAGTGTCCTGATGCTGTCCCCTAGCTGTTACTTTCTACTTGCTCCTTGGCCCTTTGCGCCAGCTGTGACTACAAAATCTCCATTCTGTCATGTTTCAGAACAAGGGAATTTACCTGTGTGTTTCTACAGAAAACCATACAGAATTCTCACGGTTACTTATTCTGGTATCCCTAATTTAGTTTAGTTTGTCATAACACAATACTGGCTATTGTGAATTTTAAGCCATAATTAATAGTTGAACACTATAGGAGAATCAGGACACTATTTTTTCAGCCTCTGGCTTCTGCTAACTATGGCTTAGCATTATTATGAGCCCAGCTATTAAATACTGTATTGAAAAGATTTGCTGATAAAACCAAGCTATGCATCCATGTCTTTGCTGATGTTTGGATCCAGGCTTAACTATAATTCTCCATCTACCATCCCACCCACCCTTCTTTACGTAGAAATAATCTTCCAAAAAACATAGCGTTGTGATTTCTCATAAAGCTTATATCCTGTATGCCTGTTAGACAGATGCCTCCAATTTCCTAAAGTGCTATGAGCAATGATGGAATTTATGCTTAAAAAACGTTTGAATGTATTGGAGTAAAAATACAAGGTTGCTTGGCTCATTTGAAAAGCGAAAGTACTTTTGCAAATAATAGCTTTACAAAAGTGAGAATACTCATTCGGCTCCTGAGCCATTTTTGTTTTGACCTTTCTCAAGGTTACCATCCTTGAAAAAGAGATAAATCCCTTGAGCAGAGTAAAAATTTTAAAAAAAAGAGCTTGGAAAGTGAATTGCTCTCTTGCTGTGGTGCACTTTTCCTGAGACTTGTGTTGAAATTCAATAAAACCTAAAGAAAGAGAAAAGAAACCTTGACAGCCTTATGTCAAAATAAAATTACAGGGGGACTGCTGCGTACAGTAATTTTCTTCTTTTCCACATCACTGCTTTTAAAAATGCTCTGTCTCTCTTACAGGGAGCCTACTGCTTGCACAATTCAAAAATGCAAATATCTGATGAGAGTGAAGGAAGAATGTAAGAATACTCAACATTTAAATAAAAGTCTTAATGGTAAAAAGAGTTGACTTGAATTAGATATGACCACTCATATTTGATTAAGAAGAAGTGTCCACTGGCCACATGGTGGTAGTATTGTCTAGAGGTTGGACAAAATTAATATTTCTTTCCATGTTTAAGCCACTCCAATAACCAAAGACTGTAAAAAGAGGACTAAGGTAGTACTCGATTACTAAAGATAGGTGAATATCCACTAGAAGAGCAATTTGGAGGAGGTGGTAGATTTCTTTACCAGTTTTTAGTTTAGTTTAGTTTTAGTTTTATTTGATTTATATCCCGGACCCAGGGCGGCGCACAGGAAATTAAAAACACCGTATAAAAATACAAATACATAACATCTTAAAACCACAATTAAACTTAAGAACCCTGTGCTAAAACCACGTATTAAAATCCCACTAATTAAAAATTTGTAGACTAAAAACTCAGTCGTTAATGGGTGGTCACGCTAGGCTGGCTTGATGGAACAGGTGCGTCTTCAGGCGCTGGCGGAAAAGGCGGAGGTCTGAGGTGGTGCGGAGTTCGGGAGGCAGGTCGTTCCAGAGGGTGGGGCCCGCCACAGAGAAGGCCCTTCCCCTGGGCATCGCCAACCGGCATTGTCCGGCCAACGGCACCCGGAGAAGACCCTCCCTATGGGAGCGGATCGGTCGAAGGGATGTGTGGGGCAGGAGACGGTCTCGCACATAACTAGGCCCCGTGCCATGGAACGCTTTAAATTTTAAATTTTTGAAGGGACTGGAAGAGAAGAAAGCACTAGAGAAAAGGAGTAGTAGGGACATGACACCAGCATTCCAGTATTTGGGAGATTGCCACAAAGAGGAGGGGTCAACTTATTTTCCAAAGCACCAAAGGGCAGGACGAGAAACAATGGATGGAAACTAATCAGGGAGAAAAGCAACCTAGTATTAAGGAGAAATTTCCTGAGGGTGAGAACAATTAACCAGTGGAACAGCTTGCCACCAGAAGTTGTGGGTGCTTCATCACTGGAGGTTTTTTAAGAAGAGACCGGACAGCCACTTGTCTGAAATAGTATAAGGTTTCCTGCTTGAGCAGGGACTTGGACTAGAAGACCTTGAAGGTCCATTCCAGCTCTACTCTGATTCATTGATTGATTGGTTGGACTTGATGTTTAATGCAATCAATGGAAGCAACAAAAGCAAGAGATTTCCACTACGTGCAAAGTCAATGGAAATCGATTCCATTCTTTATTTTTATATCCTGCCTTTATTATTTTTCTTCCTCATATTTTTCCAACAACAACCCTGTGAAGTGAGTTGGGTTGAAACATACTGTATTTTTCAGAGTATGATACCCTTTTTTCTCTCAAAAAAGAGGCTGAAAATCTGGGTGCATCTTATACACTGAATACAGCATTTTTTGTCTCCTAAAACCCTGCCTCCTTCACCATGTAGAGCCACGTAGAGCCTTTAGGAGGTTTATAGAGTGCTCCTGGGGGCTGGGCAGGGTAGAAATGAGCGAAACGTGGACCATTTTTCACTCATTTTTGCCCTCTCCAGCCCCCAGGAGCACTCTGGAAGCCTCCTAAAGGCTATGCATGCCCTTTTTTTGACAAAAAATGGACCCATTTTTGCAAAAAATGGGCTGCTTTTTGCTCATTTTGGGGTCACCCATCCCCAGGAGCACTCTACAAGCCTCTTAAAGGCTATTCATGCCCCCCCCCTTTTTTAAAAAGGGTCCATTTTGGTGAAAAACAGGCCGTTTTTCGAAGGTCTGCAGAGTGCAAAACCTTTTTTTTTTAAATTTGCCTCTTCAAAATCTTGGTGCGTTTTATACTCAAGTGCGTCTTATACTCCAAAAAATACAGGTATGTGTGTGTGTGGCATGTGTGCACACGCACGCACGTGTATGTGTGTGTATATACACAAACGTGCATACATATACATACATACTTTGGTCACTACAGTTTAAAATGTTGCTTTTCAAGGAGTTTATGGGACCTAGAGAAGAGACTAAAATTTCTTCATATATGTGTTTCCCTTATACCCAGGGCCAGTGAATATATGGATCCTTGGTTTTTAGGGCCTGAACAATCTGTTTGATTTGATTTTTGCAACAGCAGTAAACACCTAATGAAATTTTATATTGGGGTCATCCACAAAGGGAAGTAAAAAAAAAACCCAAGATGATGACTGGTCCACTGGTCATATTCTTGGTACACTGTTCATAAAGAGAGATACTTAGTACTGAAGCAAGATATGATAAACCTGGACTATTATTTTTTCTAACCCATATTTATCAGCTAATTTTAGAACTGGTAATTATTGAATATCCTTTTTAGATTTAACTGCTTTTTCTATTTATATCACACCAAAGATATTTGTGCAGATTATCAGGAAGTTCATAGAAGCAATCCAACCAGTGGTGGGTTTCAATTTTTTTTAGAACCTACTCTGTAGGTGTGGCCTATTTTGTGGGTGTGTCTTGGCAGTCATGTGACAGGGTGGGAGTGGCCACCTTTTAAAATGTGGTGAAACTCATTTAACAACGCTCTTGCTTAGCAACCAAAATTTTGGACTCAATTATGATGATTCTTTCTTTCTTTCTTTCTTTCTTTCTTTCTTTCTTTCTTTCTTTCTTTCTTTCTTTCTTTCTTTCTTTCTTTCTTTCTTTCTTTCCTTTCCTTTCCTTTCCTTTCCTTTCCTTTCCTTTCCTTGGGTCCATGGCAGCGGCGTGCCAGATTTACTTGCAGGTATGCCGGTGGAACCCCCTCTCACCGGTTCTCTAAATTTCACCAACCGGCTCTCGCGAGTAGGTGCGAACCTGCAGAAACCCACCACTGAATCCAACCCAAATTATAATTGAATTTATTATCAGAGTTAAGCAACAAGCAAAAAATATAGTACAATTTGAAATATGATCTGGTCAGTGCAACTTGATCTCTTACATGTTTACACTCTTAATCTTTACCTGACTTCTTTTATTATTAGACCATAAGAAATTAACAGATTCCCCCCCCCCCCCCCAACTTTTTGTCTTCAATTCTTACTGGAATAATTTGAAACAACAAATTAAACCTTGGTAAAATGTTCATTTTACCAATGCTGCCATTTTTCCAAACAGTTTGCGCCATCTTAAGTTGTCTACCATTTTACTTTTCTAAGTCTGGGAATAATTGTCCTTAATTAAGCATTATTTTTTGTACAATACCCAGATTCATTAATTCTAAGCTGTTCTTTGCTAAAAAACACGTTTTTCATTTTTAGCTAGGTTCACATGACATTCATATGCCATATTTTGAGTTTTGTTATTAAACTAATATTGAGATAATTAATTATGCTTCTTTGTATATTCTGTAATTCGTTCTGAAAAGTCCTTTGGGCAGGTAATTATAGGTGGAATGACTTCTGCATATTATTGCAAATTGTTCTTGATTGGATAACTTAATTCTTGAAATTTTATTTCCTGCCGTATTTTCTTTGCCGATAATACTAATGTCAGTAGAAATCCGAAGGGAGAGAGAGGACATCTTGATTGTTCCTTTCATTGTAATACATTTTTGTGAAAAGCCCAATTACTGTTTACCAAGTAAATGGGAGATTATTTTACCCTTAGACTATTTTTCATTAAACAGATTTAAAACTAAGTGCTGCATTGTCAAGAATAAGATAAAAGTTTCCTATGCAGCATGAAAACTAGGAATGAAAAAAGCACTTAGATATACAAAAACCTTGCAAAAATAATAAATGGCAAATAATTTGAATTATACAAACCAATTTAAAGCCCAAATATAAACCCTCTCCTTTTTACATGCTTTGCATATATGAAGCTGGTAAGAAAGAGGCAGGGCTTCAACAGTATAGTTGCCGTTGCCACCTTGCCTTTTTTTAAAAAAAAATTACCCTTCCTGCATTCATTCCTGATATGTACACTGTAATGGAATATGTGCGGCACAATCATATTAATCATCCCATTCTCAAAATGAACCTATATAGGTACTCCTTGACTTACGACTCGTCGCTTAATGACCATTCAAAGTTATAATGGATTCTCCCCCCCCCCCCCAAAAAAGTTATTTACAACCCAGTTCTGAAGTTTCGACAGCTGCCCTCACATTTCAAGCGCTTGGCAGGTGATCCATGTTTAGGGCCATTTGCAGTGTCCTGTGGTAATTTGACAGTGGTTTACTAGATTTTTGCTGAAAACTGGCCGTTACTTCCAGGTTAGTTTTTTTGCCAAAAATGCCCTATAACGAACAATGAGTTTGCTCAAAGACCTCAGCTTTCACATAACATGATTAGAGGACTGGATTAGGGGACTGGAGACTAAAACATATGAAGAACGGTTGCAGGAACTGGGTATGTCTAGTTTAATGAAAAGAAGGACTAGGGGAGACATGATAGCAGTGTTCCAATATCTCAGGGGTTGCCACAAAGAAGAGGGAGTCAACCTATTCTCCAAGGCACCTGAGGGCAGAACAAGAAGCAATGGGTGGAAACTAATCAAGGAGAGAACAACTTAGAACTGAGGAGAAATTTCCTGACAGTTAGGACAATTAGTCAGTGGAACAGCTTGCCTCCAGAAGTTGTGAATGCCCCAACACTGCAAGTCTTTAAGAAGAGGTTGGATACTCATCTGTCTGAAACGGTATAGGGCTTCCTGCCTAGGCAGGGGTTTGGACTAGAAGACCTCCAAGGTCTTTCCAACTCTGCTATTGTATTGTATGTTTGCTGCTGTCAGTGGTGGCTTTATTTAACCATAGTTTGTGGAACAGTACATCATGTCCTGGTTCATGCATAAAGCACCTCACACCAAGAAAGACTTGGAACAAAATGGATGCTTTTGTGCCTTTTAAAAATATAGATACTGTATATGCAGATTTTTTTCTGTCAAGATATGAGAGGAACTGCCAATAATATTAAGTAGAACTTTGCAACTTTGCTTTGGCTTCCCATAGACTTTTCAGTACAGAAAGCATTCACAAGAAATTTGGGTGTTGTTTTTTTTCCTGCATAAGATCACCTTTGGACAATGGCCATAATATTTGATTTTACCCAATTGTAACAGTCATCCCTATGCCGGTCTACTCAGACATAATTTCCATTAGCTGGCTTCATACATTTCATGTAGTCATTGGCTTTAAACTATGTCTAACTATAATTATTGGTTTCCGATATTATGCTAAGTCAAAGGTAGGCTATGGATTAGTGTGTTACATGAAGCCAGCCAATTGTGATTTCCTTAATGTAGCATCACGAACAAAGGAGTAATTTAATGAAATATGAAGCCACTAGTTGTGTTAATGTAACTCCCTAAGCATAATTGTATAATCCTAAAGCAAATCACATTTAATTTAACCTGGTGATTTATGGTCATATCCACATGAATGTCTGGGCAGAAGACTAGAAGTGATTGGCCATTTGCTTTCTCCAGGTTGTTTTGGTTTGGCTTGTTTTCATTTTCTAATCCAGTTTACAACCATAGAATTTCCTGGTGGTCACCTGTCTTAGTAATATCTTGATCTTACTTAATTTCTTGAGATCAGCTAACAGTCTCTGGAAGCTGCAATCCAGCTGGTTGTAATTAGAGTAGATTTAATATTTTATAGTTGGCTAGGTTTACACTGCGAAATAGCAACCATAGCACATTGTAGCACATTGTATGAATATAGGCATTGACCTACACAATATGCAAAGTTATAACTTTTGGATAATTAGTGTAAACTGTCATATGCACCTTAATATGCATATCTTGGTGTTTCTAGACAAGATAGTAAAATGTTTTGATCTATGCAATACAATTCATTGCAAAAAATCAGGTAAAGAGCTTCATGCAGCTGGTGGTAGTATGGAGGGATTTGTCACTAAACTTTACAATGTAATGTATCATATGAACATAGTCAAGGTTAACTTGCAATTGGGTGGCTGGTGTTTTAGTGTATGGTACAAATTAGGTTCATATAGTCCATTGCAGTGGATAAACACAGCTGTTATATTCAAAGCAGTGTCTTCTCTAAATACTGTGTATGTAGTATATCTTCAGTTGATTTCTACTTTTAGTTGAGTATTGCTGCATATTAAAAAGCTGGTATAAATTTCCTTCAAGAATTTAAGGGGGATCTGAATTGTGGAAGTTTGCAGGAGAGACTAAGCACACTCAGAAGCCACGGATTTAAAAAAGAAGGGAAATTGAACTGATGGCAAACAGAGACCAGTGAAAAGGATAGTGTAGTAAGGAAGACTTCACAATTTCCTACCAGCCAACAAAGAATGCCAGGAGCACAGAAGGGAGACAAGAGGAAATTACTAGAGTTGTCCTCTTTTGGTTCAGTTTTGTGCTCCTAAAGAAATGAGTGAAAATGGGTAAAAATGTGTTGTAAAGAGTAGAGCTTAAAGAAATCTTGCAAAATTCACACTTTGCCAGACAGTATGTTTCTAGGGACAGTTACCTTTTACTTGTATCCTTCCTCTCTTCTCCCTTAGGTGCAGAAAAGGATTGGGGGGTGGGGGTGGCTAAGTTCTTGGTTCATCTCATGTATGATCCCTATGTAAGAGACTCTAAAGATGCTTTGTTTAGGTTTTGGCCGAGCATGATGTGACAGTTCATGCAAATAGAAACAACCAAGATTGGTGAATGCTCTACAATGGGATTTATTCTGAGTTCTCATTTAGCCTGAAAAAGCTTTTGAATGTAGTTTTTCAAATGTTGTGCTTTCTATAGTTGCCCATTTGAGCCACAGTGGTGCAATGCTTAGAGTGCAGTACTGCAGGCTGTTTCTGCTGATTGCCAGCTGCCTGCAATTTGGCAGTTCAAATCTCAGCAGGCTCAAGGTTGACTTAGCCTTCCATCCTTCTGAGGCCTGTAAAATGAGGGCCCAGATTGTTGGGGGCAATACACTGCAAACTGCTTAGAGAGGGCTGTAAAGTTGTATATAAGTCTAAGTGCTATTGCTATTTGCCTTCTATGGTAGTTTGGAAAAGGACTGTGGCTTAGAGGCATCTTATGCTTATGAAATGTAGTTCTTCTGATCGGAATGCCATCCTTAAGCTTCTTACAACATTAAAGAATCTCACTTCCACTGCAATATAGAGATATAACCTAGAGGTTTCTCCCGAGAAGGGCTGCTAAGAAGCAGAAGCACTTGAGTGCCAGTGTGGCGAACAGGTTTGAGTGCTTAGGACCAAGCAAAATTCAAATTCCCCACTTAATTATAAAGATCACAACTTTGAAGCAATCGTTTCTTCTTAGTGAAGGCTCTCTTGTTTTAAGGAGAGAATCATGTATCCGCAGCCTCATGTTTTTGGAAAGAGCTGAATGTGTAATTAAAAAAATGGCAGGCAAAGAAAGGGTTGCCGATACTTTATTTTCAACTTTATTAAAACGGTTCGAATAAAATGCATTTTAAAAAAAATTAAAATTTTTAAAAGGATTGTCTTGAATTTTTAAAAAAATTTGTCCTGATTTCTTCTTCCAATGGGATCTTCATGATAAAACCTGGAACAATAGGGGATGGTTAATTTTTAATAATCTCAGAATGACTCATACCACTCCCTCAAACTGCTTGCAATCTCTCAATGTTGATGAAGGTCCAAAACTAAGAAGGGAGGAGGGAAGAAACTGCTAATTATATTGTTTAGCATATACTGGTTTTGAGATGTGAAAGGAATCCTGCCCTGGACACTATTATTACTTTATTTGAACAAGACTCCTAAGCTAGGGAAAGCTATGTCAAAACTCCAAGCAAAGATAACCAGTGTGTGTATATGCCACGTCCACCATCTTGCAAATTAACATACACTCCTGGTGCTGAGACTCCAAGGCTGCCTTTTCTAGCACAGCCTCTAGTCTCGTCCTATGTACTGTTCACTTTTTTGCATCGTAGGCCAAAAAAAATGTTTTTCTTGCCATCCTTTCACCTTTTACTTTTGACTACATTGGTTCCATTTCAAATAGGACAAAAACGACTACCTTCAGTATTTTGCTAAACATGTGCTAATCAATTCAGTTCTAGCTTATTCAACAAGCTATCACTACCGTGTAGCAGCTCATATATACTGGGAAAACTTTATAACCTCTCCCCACATTTAACCTCTATTATAAGCAGTGTTTGGCTGGTGTCAATTCACATGGTAGTTTGTGGTAGCAATATTATTGGCTCCCAAAAAGTTTTTACCTCAAAAGATGAGCCTTTTTTGTTGCTTGTTATAATTAATTTAGATGGCCTTTGCAAAGGCCAAACAAATTTTTTTTAAAGTCCTATCTCCCCAGAGAAATACTTAGCTACCTAAAAACTGTTTGCTTCTGTGGATATGTAGGCCTTAAACAATCTGCACCACAGTCTGTCTCAGGGAAACCATGATTTATAAATCACACTGAATTGGCTGGACTATCCCAAGCTAAAATTTAGAAATTCTATAATAGATTATTTAATTCTATAATACATTACCGCTGAAGTTGTAGATTCTACTTTTTCTGATCAGAATAGCTATCGGGGGAAAAAAATATGAGCATCAGTAATTATGTATGTCTTAAATTAGCCTCTTCTAACATTCTTTATATATAGACAGGTGACATAACAGGCAAAGCAGTTATTCTGTTGACTCACCTCTTCCCAAAAACAAAAAGAGGAGCAGGACATTTATCAGCATCTTTAAAAAAAAAGTAAACAAACAAGTATTAGATTCTGTTTGCATAATTACATAGCTGGGAAGCTCTTTTTCGGTTTTTGCACGAAGCGCTCAAGTTTGATAAGACATGAACTACATACTCTCATGGGATAGTTATGCTTAATGGCACTGTTAAACAAAATTATTATGCCAAAATATCAAAAGCCTTCTAGATACAAACACAACATTGTTTGGATCCTACCCATTGGGTTCAGAATCTAAGAAGCAGGGATAGCCGAAGCAAAAGTAATAGGAAGGCAAGACAGCAAGTATAATACTCAAGCACCAGTCAGGAGAAAGATGGGTGTGGAGCTATTTCATCAGTTTTACTAAGTCTCGGGTCTATTTAAGCCTTTTCTTAAACCATTGTTCTTATATCAGTGATGAGCGACCTTGCTTGTTCTTCCCATCATCTAGGGCAGCACCCCTGCGTGCATGCAGTTTTGAACGTTTTTCTCATCAAAGGCTCTTAAAACTGTTTTTAAACTTTTATATATCTGTTTTACTTTGGCTGTACACCGCCCTGAGTCCTTCAGGAGTAGGGCGGTATAAAAAACTAATAAAACTTAAACCTTAAGGACAACACTAAATTTCATAGAGCATCCCAGACAAACACGTCAAGGATGCCCTCAAGTTTTCATATTACCTAAATCTAAATTTGTCTCAATGGTATCAGTTCAAAAGTGGGAAAAGACCTCTGGGCCTAAATCAGCAGGAAAATCTAATCATTTGGAGCAGTGGTGGGATTCAAATATTTTTACTACTGGTTCTGTGAGTGTGGCTTGGTGGGCATGGCAGGGAAAGGTTATTGCAAAATCCCCATTCCCTCCCAATCAGCTGGGACTCGGGAGGCAGAGAATAGATGGGGCAGGGCCAGTCAGAGGTGGTATTTACTGGTTCTCCGAACTACTCAAAATTTCCACTACCGGTTCTCCAGAACTGGTCAGAACCTGCTGAATACCACCTCTGATTTGGAGAAAGAGATCTGGTTCCTTAAATCTGTTTTAAGCTGGGGTTTCCAAGAGGGAAGGCGTTACTGCTTTGTTGTAAAAATAATAATAATAATAATAATTGTGTTCAATTATAATGTGTTTCAATTTGGAAATATTTGTGTACAGTTGTGGTGCTGTATTCTGGAAATAAAAACTCACCAGCTTCCCAGTCTTCCTGCGAAGGTGGGCATTGTGCATCAGTTACCTCTTTGAATCCCATGTTTAGATTGGAAGCCCCTGCAAGCAAAATGTTCAGAAACAGTTATGAACAGTGATATTGTTATCGAATAGTTATGAACAGTTGCGTATGGTTAACATTGAGTTCCTGGGCTGAACGTGTCTCTTTAAGACGTTAGAGCTCATGTTTGTGAATTCACATAATGAGATATGTTGCAAGGCAGAGCAAAGGGTAAGATCCTGGTCTCCGATAACAGATCTGATAACCAGTATCTTTATTAGCTTTTAAAACAAGCTCTTGAAATAACTGCAGACTACAATTGTTAATTTTGATTTTACGTTTGCTTTACCCGCTTTAAGTGTCATGAAATGTTTTTTAACCTTGATTTTAAATGTACATTTTATTTTAAACCGCCAGGAGACTTTGGTAGCTGCTCTATCAAGTTAAATCCGATCCTACCTGCAGGATCGGATCCTGCCTCACACATCCTCACGGCCGATTCGCTCCCACAGAGAGGGACTTCTCCGGGTGCCGTCCACTAGACTTTGTCAGCGGGCGACGCCCAGGGGAAGGGCTCTCTCTGTGGCGGGCCCGGCCCTCTGGAACGACCTTCCCCCCGATATTAGAACGACCACGGACCTCCGCTCCTTCCGCTTGAAATTGAAGACTCATCTTTTCCGCCTGGCCGGCCTAGGGTAGTCTCTCTCTCTATGGGTTTTTAAATGTATGGGGATTTTTAGTTAATGGGATTTTAGCACAGGAATTAATTTAATCTGTTTTAATTTTGCTATGTATGTTGTATATTTATTGTTTTTATTTCCTCTGTGCACCGCCCCGAGTCCCTGTGGGGAGAGGGAGCAGTCAATAAATTTAGCTATTATTATTATTATTATTATTATTATTATTATTATTATTATTATTATTATTATTATTATTATTATTAAATGAATAAAATTTTAAAAGGGGGTCATTTTTGTGAGAAAGAACATGCTTTGGCATAAAATATGAAAATTAATGGAAGCTCTCCATTGTCTCAGGTGAGATCCCTTCTTAAATACATAAACATTTTTTGATTATTTACTGAGAGAGGGAAGGAGAACAGCTTCTACTTTGAACAACAGATAATTTCAGACACACCTAAGTCAGTCAGTCAATATGGGAATTGGACCATTAAATCTTCTTTCAGGATCAAAGGTTCAGTACTGCCCACTTTATTGCTTTATGTCCAAATTTAAATGTGGGGGGAAATATGTTAATTGCATATCTTTACTTCTGTTTGGAGGAACAAAGCATAAAATATTCCTAATTTTCATTTCATAAGTTCAAAGAACAGAGGGGAATCACATCCTTTTCTAGAACTTTCCTGTACTTACTCTACTTCATAATAGTGTATTTTATATTCTTTACCCAGGAAAATTTAATTTTATGGCATGTACAGAAATATACAAAGTGGTCATCTTTCTCTGTTTGAAAAGTTCATTGAACCTCCCATGTCTCCTTGAATACTCCCATACAATGCCAAGGTTTATATGTAGCTATTGTAATCTTCCTTCACTTATTTGATTGCATTATATGTCAGTCATGATAGCTTTTCACTTTGATTTCCTTACTTGAGATGTCTAATTTTTTTAAAAGAATGAACTCGTGATCATTAAAAAAAACACTTTTCATACCCGTATTGCTGACTATAAATTCATCTCTTTGCACCTTATTTTACAACCCATTTGAATATTCAGTATATAGTCTAGGCAACATATTTATTTGGTTGAAATAAATTGGGGATGCTGATTTCTGTAGCCAGCATAACTCTCAGCTTAATTCACACATTTTTGTTAACAACATAACCTATTACACCAAGCAAGAGTTATAGAGAGCATTCAAGTAGAAAAAAAAAGAATCAAACTCTTACCGTTGGACACATCCATATCAATTTTATTCTCACAATTTTCAAGATGGAAATCGAATTCTTCCTTGGGAATTCTATGGCGAGCATTATAGGGGCATGTTGCTAGTTTTTTAGCAATCTTCTCATTGTTCTAGGCAAAAACACAAAACCCAAGACATGATTATAATGTAGAAATTATGGCTTTCTCCAAAACCCTGTCATCAGTGATACTGCAGGAAATATGTTTTTGAAATATAAAAGATACAGCAGAAAAGGAATTGTCAATCCAATTTTTTTTTAACCTGGAGGTGCCCTCACGGTGCCACTAATATTTCAGGAGTGGAAAATTAAGGGATTTAGCAATCTTTTGACACTTAACACAATTTCCTAAGGAGCAATGGCATGTGGAACATGAAAATAGATCTTGGTAACAGTAAATTTCAAGATGGAAAAAAAAAACCCTTCATACTTTAGGAAAAGGGTTTAAATTAAATCGAACAATTGACTATTCCAAGGAAACTATGGGCTAGCTATGGCAAGATTGCAAAACCCCACCAGTGTAAGTTTTCCATATTATTTTTCATCCACAATTTTACTGAATAGCATTGTGCTTTGGACATGTTCTCTTGTAGGCAGTTCTGAGTCTTCAGGAAGTGGTACGATATGGAACAGATCTGTTTTGGGTTTTCATTTTAGGTCTGCTTTGTGTTTTCATTTCAAGGACTCACTTGGAAGGAGTTCTGCTTTGATGTTGAGTAAGAAATAGCAATAACAGTTAAACATCTGCTTTCAGAGTTGGAACTTTCTGTAAGTAAATGTTTTGAATTTCTCTCTTTTTCAGTTTTGCCTAGCTTGGCTTTAAATGTCAACACGCATTGCCTGTGCCACCTTTCATTTTCTCCTTACCTCCTTGCACTTCACCAAGTGATAAGGAAAACGGCTGGCTCTGATCTGGTGGCTTTTGTCATAAGGACACTGAACCAGACGTTCTGGATCCATGAGATATGTTGGAAGGCCGCTGGGTGGTTGTTCTCCTAAAGATGATGAAAAATAAATTACTGAAAAGAAAGGCACTATTAAATAGCAAGGTACCCAGAAGCATGTGCTAAGACTCAGTAGAAAGCATAACAGATTACAAAAGGGACCCCTTTAATGCTGATATGTTGAAAACCATCCTAATTATTTCTTAAATTCTAGAAATTTAGAAATTTTAGAAACCATGAAACCATGTTGTTCAGCAGCCTATACCCTATCTTATTACGCTGTCCATTTTAAAAAATACGATCAGAGGTGGTATTCAGCAGGTTCTGACTCCAGTTCTGGAGAACCAGTAGCGGAAATTGTGAGTAGTTTGGAGAACTGGTAAATCCCACCTCTGACTGGTCCCTTCTCCATCTATTCTCTGCCTCCTGAATCCCAGTTGACCAGGGTAAGGAATGGAGATTTTACAGTAAGCTTCCCCTGCCACACCCACAGAACCATGAGTAAAAAAATTTGAATCCCACCACTGCCTTGGCTATAATACACTCAGGTTTCATTTAGGAAAGTTGTTGTTGCTTCAGTGCTGCAGGGTTGTTCCTGCAGCCACATGATTCTCATTTTGAACATTCAGTGAGGTTTACAAGCATTCAATTCCTTACTTCCTCCCCCACCTAGTAGTAGCGACTTGCCCACCTGCTGGGAAGGGAAGGGACCTGTGCAATCTTCCTGGCTGATGCACCTGTTTCCCTGACTCTTGTGCATCCTATGAACCCTTTCTGATCTGCAGCCTCCCATGAACTTTCCTTGACTTATGCATCCTCTGTGACTCGTAAAGCACCTCTTACACACTCCATGATCCTACACAGCCTTCACTGGCACTGCGCCCATACCTTCCCAATCTAGACAGCACTACTTGTACACCTCCATGCCTCCTTTCTGACCTCACCTGCATAGCATCTCCTGTGCACATTGGTGCATACTTCCTGATCTGAACAGCACCACTTGGGCACCCCTGTATACCATTTTCGTCTCACTCTCTCCCACCTGGCAGCAGCCACTCATCTGCCTGCTGGCCTTGCACCTGCTAGCTTCCCCACTGACTTTCTCCCTGCAAGCTTTCCACAACCAAAGTTACTTAGGAAGCCAGCAGGAATTCTATGGAGGGAGGTATGGAGGAAGGGGGAAAAAAATAAAATGATAGGATGACAGAAAGGAGGGAAAAAAGGAACGAAGGAAGGAACTGGAAGGAAGAATTTCCAATGCTTCCTGCCAGTTTCCCATCAGGTCAATAAGTTCCAGGGGTGGGTTCCTGCCAGTTGTAACCTCTTCTATAGAAGAGGTTCCACAAATCTACAGTGCCGTTTAGAACCGGTTCCAGCTCCCTCCCCCCGCCGGTCTGCACATCATCAAGATGAAGAGCGAGAGGAGGAATTCTGGGAGCTGAAGTCCACAAGTCTTAAAGCTGTCAAGTTCGAACACCTCTGGGGTTGTTTTTCCCCCTAAAGGGTTAGGGGTGCAAGGATCTTGTAACTTGACAGCTTTAAGACTTGCGTGCTTCAAATGCCAGAGTTTCTGAGTCAATATTTTGGTTGCTAAGCAAGAGCATCGTTAAGTGAGTTTCACCACATTTTACAGGTTGGCCACTCCCACTCAGTCACATGGCTGGCGAGCCATTCCCACCCGGTCACATGGCCAGCAAGCCATTCCCACAAAGCAGGCCACACCTACAGAAGAGGTTCTAAAAAAATTTGAAACCCACCACTGATAAGTTCCCATAAGTTGCTCCCATTTCTATTGTTTTTTTGCCCACCTGTGGTCGTTCTGATTTCTCTATATAGATAAGAAAATATCCCCGAAACAATTCAATGGGAATTGGTGGCAAATACACTGCTAAAACTCTTGTTCCCCACAACCTTCACCTGTACATCATGGGGTAACAATTTTTGAATCAAGGTACCTCAAATTGGCTAACTTAGAAAATGTTTTCAAAATCCGGAGCCTATGGAATCTCCCAGGATTTAAATTTGGCAAAGTTTATAAAACATTTTGTCATGTCAAAATGAAACTAAAACAGTTTATGACATAGTACAACATGTCATAAAACATTTCCTGTGCTGAGATTTGACTCTGTTCAGCTTGGGCTATTTTCAAGACAGAAGTATCTCTGTATCACAACTTTTCCAGTAAAGGCCTTATGTTAGATGATCCATCATTATTGAAGACATTGAGGGATCGGGTAAGGAAATGATGATCACCCAACAGGGCATGGGTTGTCTAATGAAACCTAAGCCTATTGTTAAATGGATGGTTTACAAACTGCACTGACATGGATTTTAAATAGTTGGTTGAATAAGCCACAATAGGCAGGATTTATATACCATGCTAAGCCATGTGATGTGTTTTGCCATGTATTAATCTGACTATATAAAGATTGTGTCAAAATTATTGGGATTGGTTCAGTTGATTCATTTCTGGTGCACTAAATCAGAAATCAAAGTATGGTTTATATAGTATAGTGCAGGTGTGTGCAAAGTTGGCTCTTTGAAGACTGGTGGACTTCAACTCCCAGAATTCTGGGAGTTGAAGTCCACCAGTCTTCAAAGAGCCAACTTTGCAGACACCTGTGGCTTTGCTCACATAGCAAGCTAACCCATGTTTGATATTGATTTAAATGGCACAGAGATTAGTATTCTAGGTCTCATATCTGTTTAATTGTTCCCTAAAGCTATGCAAGTTGAGTGAATTAGAAATTCCTCATTTAATCTGATTTCCCCCCCAAAGCTACTTTTTAAGGGGGGTGGGGGAGCTATGAATTTTCATGACCATGTTTGCACAAATTGGCAATCTGCAGCTTTTTGGTTAATTAACCCTTGTTCTGGGTTCACAATATATATCTAGCCAACTATATTTTTCATGCATTCTATAAATCAAATGGGGAAGTATATATTATGGTTTATAAACCACAATGGATACCTTAGTTTGAATCATGAATCAAACAATATTTAATTCAACTAACTAGATTTAAACACATTTTGTATTAGAAGAACATAAGGCACATCATGGCTTACAAAACATTCATTACAGTCTGAATTCTTTTTGAAGTATGATGAACACAGCCATTAGGTTCTATCACAGATCCAACTCAGACTAGATGCATTTACTTTTTCATTCCACAATGTGTAAGGGGTGTGCTATCTTATTGTATTGTAAAAACACAATTTTGTTTTATTCACTAAACTGGCTTAACACAATAGATGAAACCCGGTCACAAACTTTTACTGAACAATTAAAGCAGTAACAAAGAACAAAAGACTTACTGTGTGTTCCTGCTTTCCAGCTTATTCCTCCACAGACTGTTAGCTGAATTTAAAAAAAAACCAAAAGGTAAGTTTGCATAAGTGAAAAAAAGGAGGGGGCACTTCATATTGCTTTTTATTCATTCAACTTTGCACACCCACCCACCTCAAACAGGTGACACCCTGGCAGACAAAATAATGAAAACAAAACACAAACGAAAAAGAAATAAAATACAAATATCAACCAAGAGATATCTGTTGATGTCAACATAGGCAGGAAACTTAGCTCTTCACTCCGGACCTGGGCACATAATTGCATCGTCAAGGTCAATAGTTAATCTCAGAGAGACACGGCAGAAAAACATATCATCTGGTCCCCAGCAGCCAAATGTCCTTGGCTGGCAGGACCCATAACATGCCTGCACTGCAAGACCAGATTGAACAGGTAAAAGTGGTCCCTCAACCTAGAAGTGGTCCCTCAACCAAACACCCCCCCCCCAAAGCAGCAGCCTTACATGTACCAAGTAACCAGCTCGTGTAGCTCAGTGTTTCACCTGCTGAAGCTTCTGAATGCTTTTCAAGGACAAGCCTATTTTATAAAGTAACTGGCCATTAAATGGAAACACCTGCCTTTCTCTCTGCTCATTTGATCTAATTGCCTTTGACTTTAGCAAGGCAAAGAGTTACAGCAAAAAACGATTGGCTAACTTCAAATGGACCCAGATTTCTCCTAATAGCAGTTGAAAGGTAAGAGTGAACCAACTTTCTTGAAGAATTTTCTGACATCATTGTGTGTCCAAGGAAACCATTGTATTACAAAAGAGGGGGAGACTAAAATTGCATTCACCCTTGTCTATTTTAAGAAGTATTATGGATGCTTCAAATATCATTCATGTAAAGAAGATTCTCAACTACAGAATAATAGTGATCGTACAAAACTATTGTAGAGAGCGTAACTGGTTCATGGTTTTAACTAGTTCCTTTCTCACTAAATGCTAAATACCTAACAATGTGGCTGACACTGACTAATTTGTGGGCTCAGTGGCCTAGTTAATGGTTCAAGGTTGAGCAAACCCAGGCAATGTCATTAAGTAAGCCATGGATCAACTAACCATGGATTGGGTTGCTTTGCAAACACAACCGCTAGCTTGTTTCATGATTTGCTCTTCCCTCAGTATTTCATCTTGATTTTGACTCAAGGTTTGCCCAGAGTTAGTACTGTAAGTCAAGCTAAAAGATTAAAAACTCTGGCTGGGAGGAACAAGGTTTTTTTTTTAATGCACTAGGACAGGAGTCTGCAAAGTTGGCTCTTTTAAGACTGGTGGACTTCAACTCCCAGAGTTCCCCAGCCAGCTATGCTGGCTGGGGAACTCTGGGAGTTGAAGTCCACCAGTCTTAAAAGAGCCAACTTTGCAGACCCCTGCACTAGGAAGAGACTCATAGTTGGGGAAAAGATCCCGGTTTGAAGAAAAGCAGGATACCTTGTTTGACGTTTACAGCAAGGATAACTTCCAAGCTAAGATTGGCAGTCATCCCACCTCAACTCTTTCCATTTGTATTGCTGATTACTGGTTCTGGGTAAAGAAGGGGCAGAGACAGTAAAGAGAGTAAATCTGTTTAGAGTAAGGTTGCCAGGGCTATGAACTCATCTGTTTGTTCATTAGTACAATTGGCATAACGTAAGGACTCTTGTGCTCTTTCTTGAAACGTCTTGTGGTAATCAAAAGGAGCCTGAGAAATCCTTTTAGAGCCAGTAGCCTTTTGGCAAATCTTTTATTTGGGGGGGGGGGACTCATTATAGCAATTTGGGTTCCTGTTTTGCAGTTTCCTTCTTACCTTGAAGGAGAAAGCTTGAAATGGGGAACCTCCCTGTTTTTCCCTATTATCTTTCTTTTGTTATCTTTCTTTTGTAACTCTATACTTGGTGACCCTTATGTTTGGTTTGGGCTGGTTGTGCCTATGAGTCAATGTTTGACTCCCGACGACTTCAAGACAGTGTTGATGACTGCTGACTACCTGTATTAGTCCTACAACTTTACGGTTTATTTTTAGGTGTTTAGTTATTAGAGAACCATTTTTTTTATACTATAGTGATTAAGGTGCCAGGCTAAAAACCAGGAACCCATGTTGTCTAGTCACACCTAGGCACAAAGCCAGCCTGGGTGACCTTGGGCCAGCCACTCAGCCCTAGAAAGGAGACATTAGCAAATCACTTCTGAAAACATTGCCAAGAAACTTAAGGGACTGGACCAGCTAGTTGCTAGTTGCTAATGTTAACTTGAAGGCTCAAAAAACTCATGGACGTAGTGATTGTATTCTCATGACATAGCCCTGGTTACCTAAATACAGGAAGTCCTCAAAAAACCATAAATATAAAAATTAAAAATGATTAAGAAAGAACAATTAGTAACACCGTTGTTAAGTGAATCTGGCTTCCCCATTGACTTTGCTTGTCAGGTCAAAAAAGGGGGTCATATGACCCTGGGACACTGTATGAACTGTAAGTCGAGGACTACCTACGTTCATTCATTTAACCCATGGGCGTTGGGGATGGGTGTTCACGGTGATATCCTTTCTACAGCAGGTGTGTTCACAAGGCTGAAATGGGACTGACTAGACAGTGGTTCATTATGTCATATTATAGGAACAGAGCAGTACTAAATAACAAGCTTGGCAGAAGTGAAAGAAGCTGTTTAACTGTGGCTTTGCCCCAGAACTGCTCTGCTCTGCTCATTGAGCAGCCTGGTTACAGGAAGTCCCAGCCTCATAGGGGAAGCTGCATTCTCCACTGCCAGAAGAGGAAGCGCTGCGGTGAAGTCTGCATGATAAGCTGAAAGCCCCAAGAGCAAGTTGTGCCCCAGGCGTTGTGGCTGGGTGCGGCCTGCTTTTGAATTTCTCCCCTCATCGAGCCCGAAGCCCCAAGGGGGGCTGCCGAGTCCTTGGGAAGATGTCCCTGTCCTCTGTGTACGAGCACAAATTCGCCGAGAAGCTGACAATTCTTAATGACAGGGGCAAGGGGGTGCTCATCCGCATATACAACATCAAGAAGGTAGGCGCTGATGTGCCCTCGGGGCAGTTCATTCCGCTTGGAGAAAGAGATTTCCAGCTGATCCTAAGGGAGGAATATAGCAATGTCTGTGGGTGTGGGTATAAAGTGTGGGTGTGTCTATCTGACTGGGACCTTTCTGTATTTTGTTCTCCTGACTTACAGCAAAGCTGGGAGGCCCAAGTAGCCATAGAGAAGATCTCCTATTAAACTTGGTTTGAAGAAACCGGTGGATAGAACAAAAAATAGTGCAGCCTACAACTACCATTCAGAAACACTAGCTGCAAGAAAGATTTAAAAAACGAATGGTTCTTATGTAGCAAGTATACGGTAGTCTCGATAAAGGCCCAGGAGCACTTTTTGTTTGTAATTGAGTGATTCTTAGGTGATGCTTTAGAAGAAAATAGTTTGATTTTCCCCCCTTGTCAATCTGCAGCTTTATTCTAATTTTCTCCAGCTTCAGACTTGCTTTCCTTCTTGTATTCTATCCTAACCCTTCTTCTAGACCAGGAAGAATATCCTTGTCATTACTTAAGTAGTTCTCACAACGCGTTACACTGAACGTGATTTGGTGTGCTTTGAGTATCCAAGCCTGGTGATTAGTTTATGGTTCACTGTGTTGTGTGTAGCACAAACCTAGATAGTTGGGTCTATGCTGTAAATCACTGGTTAATCTGTTGCACATAGTCCTTATGCAGACATTTTCTTCCTCCCTTTCTAGTATCCCTGCTCAGATGATGTTGGTTCAAACATCACATTGATAAAATGGTTTGTTTTGGTTTAGTGCAGAGGTGGAGAACTGTGGTCCCTTTATGATTTATGGACTTCAGCTCTCATAATTTCTGAGTCAGTATGACTCAAGGCCGTAAGTCATAAAAGGGCCATTGTTCCCCACCCGTGGTTTGGTGTTTTGTTAGCGCTTATGTTTCTTTTTTTACATAAAGCTTGGGTTTATGGCTTTCTAATGTTAAATTAATTCAGCCAATTGTGGTTTACTCAAATTATGGCTTAATGAAACCTAGTTTGTGGTTTTAGTATGCTGCTTTTTCTGAGCTGTCTTTAATGTCTACATTCTATTGTGATCTAATGTTCCCTCTATCTGAGCAGGGACTGTTTTTCGGTTATGATTTCTATAGTGCTGAGTGACTATAGACTATTATATTTTAAAAGCAGAGGATAGCGTGCTAGGACTTTCAAATGTTTCACGCATGTGTCAAATTTCTTCAGAAGAGCCTAAAAGCTTGACAGGGAATTTTCCCATCCTAACAAAAGTCCTGTGAGCTAAATTAAGGACAGCTCCCCCCCCCCCCCAATATGACATCATCCACATTTTTTTAAGTTGTAGTTACACATAGGAGGAGATGAGATTCTGGAAACCTGTCCAAGAAAAGGAAACGGACCACAAGTTGACTATAGATGTTTGGACCAAATGAGGATTTAAGCTAATATTCCTTTGGAAACACCGTCCCTTGAACTGCTAAGTACTATACCTTATTCTTAACTGCTTTAATTAATAGTGGTTGGAGAAGGCTTTAAGAGGAAGGAAACAGCAGCTTTAGAGTAATTCAGATCAACAGACAAGAAGCCAGCAGAAGTAGCTGCTTCCTCTTCCTGTTTGGAACTGTTGGGGAGGGCGGTGGCATCTTATGCAAATTAGATTGTGCACCCCTGTTTACATTCCTCCCCACCCCCCACTGCTGGCTACCGACCATATTTTGACAGCAATCATAATATTTCCTTGTGACATAGCAATTTTCTCACATTGTACTAAACGGCAATATATGAATAAAGTTATGCATTTTGGGGAGCTATATATCCTACTGGTTCTTGTTTCTATCCAGAGTTTGCTATTTGATTGTGGTAGGGTTAGTGTTGCTCAAAGTGTAGCTTAAGACTGACACATCACCTCACTAGTATCCTTTTGCAGCCTTCAGGGTGGGTAGGGCTTCTTCTGATTCTCTCGAGTCCCAGCTGATCAGGAGGAATTGGGGATTTTGAAGTAACCTTCCCCTGGAGTTGGTAGGGAATGGAGATTTTACAGTATCCTTCCCCTGCCATGCCCGCCAAGCCATGCCCGCCAAGCCATGCCATGCCCACCAAGCAGGGGTGGGTTTCAAATTTTTTAGAACCTACTCTGTAGGTGTGGCCTATTTTGTGGGCGTGGCTTGGCAGTCATGTGACAGGTGGGAGTGGCCACCTTTTAAAATGTGGTGAAACTCATTTAACAACGCTCTTGCTTAGCAACCAAAATTTGGGACTTAATTGTGATGATAAATTCTTTCTTTCTTTCTTTCTTTTCTTTCTTTCTTTCTTTCTTTCTTTCTTTCTTTCTTTCTTTCTTTCTTTCTTTCTTTCTTTCTTTCTTCTTTCCTTTCTTCCTTCCTTTTTCCTTCCTTTCCTTTCCTTCCCGTTGGGTCACTGGCAGCGGTGGGCCAGATTTACTTCCAGGTACGCCGGTGGAACCCCCTCTCACCGGTTCTCTAAATTTCACCAACCGGTTCTCGCGAGTAGGTGCGAACCTGCAGAAACCCACCCCTGCCACCAAGTCACGCCCACAGAACCGGTAGTAAAAAAAATTGAACCCCACCACTGTTTCCCTCCCATTTAATTATTCCTTTACCCCCATTCCATTGAATTGTGGCCATGCAAAATTTGGTGCTGACTTTGAGGCAAGAGAAATTATGCACTTTTGTGCTAGAACAATCAGGAATACACATGTCCTGCTTGAGAAGATTTATTGCTCAAGCCTATGCACAAAATTCTAGTCAACTAACATACAGTACTGAATTGGGGCCAGATAATAACCAATTTTGTTGTAAACAAGTACAATGACAATAAAGATTATTATTATTATAAGGGTCAATGGCATTCAAGAGGGATTGGACTTGGACTGTTTGTGGGAATGTAGTGACTGCAGGCTCATGACTCACTTAACTCCACCCTTTCCAGCTCTGACTGCTCTTCTCCCACATCTGCTTTGGTTTAATATACAGTAGAACCTCTGGTCACAAACACTTCTGGCCACCACCAAATCAGGTCCCGACCAAAAAATTCACAATTTCCGCCCAACAGCCGATTTCCCCTTCCGTGGCATTTTTTTTTTGTAAGTACCAAATTTCCAAAATTAGGTTCAGTTCATGACCACATTGGTGTGAGACCAAACTTATGGAACAAATTTTGATCGTGACCAGAGGTTCTACTGTATTGTCATATGGAGATAGAGAGGCAGAAAGAATTTTAGGATGCTAGGAATCTAATAAGGATCTAACTGTAGTTTCTTTGCTTGTAGAGATGCCTACTGCTGATCTCCATTGATGTTCTGGTTGTAAATAAAGCAACTAATAGACATTTTAAATCTCCATTGATCCCTCACGTGGAGGGAAGTTAAGTTTAATGTGCTATTTCTGAAGCATTGTTAATGCTTTGGAGGAGTGCATAACAGTGTCCCCTGTGACACATATGCTTTTACTGTCGGTTTGAACAACACATCTGGAGGGGCCAATGCTTGAGAAAGGCTGCATTTAGAGTACCACTTTGGAGGATGTCATTTTAATGGATTGATTCATGATCTTCTCTTAAGCTAATACCTTTAAAAGGGACTTATTTGCCTGTGCTTGGTAATAATTGACCAATGACCAATGAGGCAGCTTGTTCCATTTCCATCAAACCATCAACACCTCAATGTAGGAGCTAAGGGAACAAAAGATACAGAGCTGACTTTTTTTTTTGGTTCCTCCTCCTTGCTCAATTAACCACTGAAAATAAATAAATAATCATTCAAATGAACAAAACTGGAGAGAAGGAAGGATGTCCTGGCAGCAAAGATGGGTCAGTCCCCTGAAAATCTGTTTATCTATTGTTTTTCCTGGCAAATGACACTGTTCATTCCCATGTGGGTTGTTGTTTTTTTGTTCTGCCATTTCTCATTTTCCTTTCTAAGGGAAGAAAGAGATTAGCTGCATGCTGCAGTGAGTGTGAGATTATGAAAAGCCTAATAATTATGCACATAAACAAATGCAGTTTTGACTCGGCTTTGTTATCTTTGCAGACATGCACGGATTCCCAGACCAAGCTTCCTTTCCTCGTGGAGAAGGCAATGGAGTCCTCTATCAAATATATCAACAAAAAGTTTCCCAACTTGGACACACGGAGCAGCACGGTGGGGCCCTGAGTTAAGAGCAGAATAATAATAATTAATAATAATTTATTAGATTTATAAACCGCCCCCTCTCCCCGAAGGGACTCGGGGCGGTGTACAGGAAATTTTTTTAAAAAAACAACCATATAAAACATACAATATATACAAAGTTAAAAACAAATTAAATTAACCTGTACTAAAATTTAAGAACATTAAAATACAACCCAACCTATACTAAAATTCCCTAAAATCTAATATCCATATATGTATTTGGCAGATGATATATTATGAGAGTCAGGACTGTTACGCAAGACCAGCTTGCTGAAAAAAATATGTTTTAAGTGAGCGGTGAAAGAGGGGAAGGTCCGTGATAGTGCGAAGTTCGGGGGATAGATCGTTCCAGAGGGCCGGCCCTGCCACAGAGAAGGCCCTACCCCTGGGCACCGCTAGCCGGCATTGACCGGCGGTTGGTACCCTCAGTAGGCCCTCTCTGGGGAGCGTATCGGACGCAGGGAGGTATGTGGCAGGAGACGGTCCCGCAAGTAGCTAGGCCCCGAGCCATGGAGCGATTTGAAGATGGTAACAAGCACCTTGAAGCGCACCCGGAAGGCCACCGGTAGCCAGTGCAGTTCGCGCAGGAGAGGTGTTACGTGGGAGTAACGAGAAGCTCCCAGAATCCCCCGCACGGCCGCATTCTGAACCAACTGGAGCCTCCGGGTGCACCTCAAGGGGAGCCCCGTGTAGAGAGCGTTACAATAGTCTAAGCGAGATGTCACGAGTGCCTGAGTGACAGTGCGGAGGGCATCTCGGTCCAGAAAGGGACGCAACTGGCGTACCAGGCGGACCTGGTAGAATGCCCCCTGGTCACGGCTGTCACATAGAAGAAAGAATAGTTGAACAAGTTATTCTCTACGAAAAGAAGGACACTGCCCTGGAACTGTCGGTGGAGATCCTCAACCATCCAGGTCGTGGTTGACCCAGAAGTGCTTTTTCAAAAGGCAACTGGACTTTGCTTTTTCCCGTGAAGACGTTTCACTTCTCATCCAAGAAGCGTCAGAGCTGAAGAAGCCAGTTGCTCTTTGAAAAAGTACTTTCCCTGGAACTGCTATTCTAGTCTCAAGCCAGAGCAATTTCTGCATTCAGAGAACTGCTACTTTCCTAACCTGTTTCTTAATTTTAGCGAGGGCTTAAGACGGCAATGGAACACATTTTACTGGTTATTTACCGAAATTTCCCAACAATTAACCAGTGGAACTGCTTGCCACCAGAAGTTGTATGTGATCCATCACTGGAGGTTCTTAAGAGGAGAACTGGACAGCCATTTGTCCAGGATGGGGTAGGACAGTGTTTCTCAACCTTGGCAACTTGAAGATGTCCAGTAAGGGCGCGCAATTTGGGTGTCCTCCTGGATTCCCGGCTGTCCATGGAGGACCATGTGGCAGCCGTGGCCAGGGGGGCGTTTTACCAGGTACGCTTGGTACGCCAATTGCACCCCTTACTGGATCGGGTTGCCCTCCGCACAGTCACTCAAGCACTTGTGACATCTAGGCTGGACTATTGTAACACTCTCTACATGGGGCTCCCCTTTGTCCCCTCCGGACATCTTCATGTTGCCAAGGTTGAGAAACACTGGTATAGGATCTCCTGCTTGATGGACTAGATGACCTCCAAGGTACCTTCCAACTCTGTTATTCTGTTATAACTCTGTTTTAACAACTGAGTTTTTTTACTCTCAAAGTTGGGTTTACATCTGGGAAAAGGGAAAAGCAATATTAGCTGTCCTGTCGTCTTGCAAATACATGTGAAAATGGATTTCTAAGTCATACTCAATAATCCAATATTGCCTAGCTCTAATCCAACTCAAACTTAACTTCAAAGAATTTTTTTTTATTATTATTTTAAAAGCATTTTTTTTTAAAAAAAAATTAATTTTTCTCAGTAGGGGGGAAAAAAAAGAGATCCAGGAAGAGCAAGGAGTTCTCTACCCATTATGACTGCTCTTTGTCCCCAAGCCCTGGGCCTCTGTCCACAACTGGGCCAGCTGACCATTTGGAACCGGGCCATGAAAGGGGTGGGTCAGAGTGTGCGCACATGCGCACTTCCACTTGCATGAGCCATAGGCAAGCAGTGCTTGTGCAAATGGTGGTGCACGCTTTCACACTTACCTGTCACTTGCACAAAAACATCCCTTCTTCCCCCCCCCCCCTCCTCTCACCGATCAGCCAAGCCAGGAAGGTTGGGGACCATTGTTTTAAGCGGCAAAAAATGGGGATATATTAAGGCTGCTGCTGCAGAGCTTACCCACCACCTCATGCCTGCCTTTTTTCTCCCTTACAGCAACACTTGGGTCCGGTACACAAAGAGAAAGCAGATATTTTTCGGGCACTCACCGCCTATTATCAGACCTTTGTGGATGTAATGGAATTCCGGGTGAGTGTTAAGCCAGAGTTAGATCAATGCTGTCTGAGATTGAGCCTTTTGCATTTGCTGTTTTAATTAGGGGAGATTTTTTGTGTTGTGTAAACAAATGTATGGAGAAACTAACCACGCGTTGCTGTGGCCCAGTCTGGTTAAATGGCCAACCAATCTGTGTGAAGATATACACCTGCACACACAAACATGTAGACACAACCACTGTATAACCCCCAACCTATCTCCCTCTCCCTCTACCTACCTACCTACTTTGGAGAAGGGTTCCATGTGAACAGCAGTTGAACATGGGTGAGTCGGTCCTGAGAGATGGGCGAGTGCCATTCTGAAGGGACGGGTGATGGCCTCCGTCGCTCTCGGCCTCTCTCCCTCTCTATCCCTCTACAGTATTTCTCCCTCTCTCTCTCTCTATCCACCTACCTACCTACCTACCTACCTACCTACCTACTTACCTACTGTATTTCTCCCTCTCCCTCTCTATCCCTCTACCTACCTACCTACCTACCTACCTACCTACCTACCTACCTACCTACCTACTGTATTTCTCCCTCTCTTTATCCCACCTACCTACCTACCTATTGTATTTCTCCCTCTCCCTCTCTATCCCTCTACCTACCTACTGCATTTCTCCCTCTCTCTATCCCTATAACTGTCTACCTACCTACCTACCTGCTGTATTTCTCCTTGAATCTTATGGACAGAGTATAATGACATTTTGTATTATGTCATCCTGTGGCTCACTGCTCTCTCTGTATCCATCTACCTACATTTTTTACATTTCCATTGCATGTACCTGGCACAGGTGTGACATCTACACTATATATATATCATTGGTGCCGTACTTGAAAGGAACGTTGTGTGAAAATTTGGAAGCAATTGGTGCAGTACTTTCGGAGATTACCTGTTTTGAACAAGCTCTTGTTACATTTTTATTTATATAGAATACAAAAAACACAGGAAGCACTTATTCTCACTCTTGTGTTGGACTTAAAGACATGATGGCATGTACCAATACTGTCCATCCTATTTTTAGGAATCCTAATGAGCCTAAAACTATCATCCCGATCAGTAGGTAAATTATATTTGGAACATAAGAGTGGACAACATTTTGTTTTAATGTGCAGCAATACTATATTTTCTCTGGAAATAAGCTCCAATGAATCCATTGCGTTGGCTTCTCACAAAATTAATCTTGGGTTGCATTGGTAATATTTTTTGACTATATGGGGACTGCCTTCAAATTGCATGAGTGGATATTGTTGAGGCAAATAGCAAGACAAGAGCACTTATATACCACTTCATAATATTTTACAGCCCTCTCTAAGTGGTTTACAGAGTCAACATATTGCCCCCAACAATCTGGGTCCTCCTTTTACCGACCTTATAAGGATGGAAGGCTAAGTCCATCTTGAGCTGATGAGGATTGAACTCCTGACGGTAGGGAGAAATAGCCGACAATACTGTATTCCAACCACGGTGCCACCATGGCTCTTATTATCTAACATGCCACTCATGCCCCCGTCTTGATTAATTATGGGAACAAGGAGAGAGAATCAAGTTCTCTGCTTTCATTCTGGAGATGGCAGAATTCTATAGCCTTGAGCTTAATATGCATGGTCCAAAGTAAATCAGTTTCAGTGACCGTCAAAACAGGCCTGTATCATGACCACATTGTTTACTTGTAGGAAAATGTTAAAATGTTAATCCCACATCTCTGTTCTCTTGCCCCCGCCCTATCCAGCCTTGTATGAAGTCATATTTTATCAGTTTTCCCATAAAATTCTGCTTATTGTGGGTGAAAATAAACCAAATCAATATTTTGATATCTGAGTAAATGATAATATATTGTTTGTATCCAGTGGTGATGGGATTCAATCAATGTAACAACCGGTTTGCTGAGCATGCGCTTTGCGCGCACGTGAATGCTTTGTTCATGCATGCGGCAAACATGTGCTCCACACGCGTGGTGCATTTGAAAACCGCTCAAAAACTTACTTTCTACGGCAGCTCCGGTGAGTAAAACAGCTGAGGTGCGGCAATCCATTCTGCCGCACCTATCAGCTGAGCTTCAAACAAAGGAAATATAGATCAGTATAGCACAAGGGTGGACAGGCGGGCTCACCTGATGATTAAAGCGAACCGGTTCACTCTCAACTGATCGTCGGAGCTACCAGGTTGCCCGAACTGGTCTGAACCGGCTGAATCTCACCCCTATTTGTATCTCATAGTTTGTTGGCTTACAAAATGGTTTCTAGGTGAAAGAACTAACTTGCAGTTAGTTCTGAATATGTTTGCGGTAAAATTGGGCTTCAGCTCTACTTCTAGCATGCTGGCTAAAGTATTCTCAAACTGACTGACATTGTCTTTACAGCACAAAATGCTGCATATGATTAAGAAGTCGCTAAGGCTCCTTTAAGGGACGTGGTGGCTCAGTGACTAAGATGCTGAGCTTGTCAATCAGAAAGGTCGGCAGTTTGCCGGTTCGAATCCCTAGTACCATGTAATGGAGTGAGCTCCTGTTACTTGCCCAAGCTTCTGCCAAACCAGCAGTTTGAAAGCACATAAAAAATGCAAGTAGAAAAATAGGAACCACCTTTGGTGGGAAGGTAACAGTGTTCCGGGCACCTCCTGTGTTTAGTCACGCCGGCCACATGACCATAGAGACGTCTTTGGACAGAGCTGGCTTTTTGGCTTTGAAACAGAGATGAGCCCCGCCCCTTAGAGTCAGGAACAACTAGCACATATGTGCAAAGGGAACCTTTACCTTTAACGCCCGTAGCCCAGTTTATTATTATTTTCATTTGGTTTGTTATGAGGCATATGTTCAATTGTACAATTGGCATGTAAATAAACATGGATAAAACTTTCCCATGCTTTAAAACTATAAAAGTACAGCATTTCCTCCCCTCTCCAAAAAATCTTGAATGTTCTTATAGCATAGGAAATGATAATGGAAATGAAAAAGTAATAATGTTTACAACTATAGATTTTCTGTCTATGGCCAAGAAGGCAAAGATTTGTCAGTCTTGAGTAAAATTAGACATGATTCAGGTAGCTTTAAGGATAAATAAGGACGGCTATAATAACAAGGCTGAATCACTACCATTCAAGGCTGGAGGTTTTGAATCTCCAGTTCCAAAAGCTCAGTAGAGAGATATACCCGGACTCTGATCCTGTTTTGGCATAGCTGCTTGTAGATACTACTATGCACTACTACTATACTCTCCCATAGGGTATCTCTTCTACTGTTCCCCCCCTCCATCTCTAGTTTTGATGCCTAAGAGAGATAATACTCCCACACTGCTTTTCTGACATTTAAAAGATAAAAATAGAGAAAATGAAATAATGTCTTTTAGCTGCATAGTTTTGAGGTGTGTGATTAGAAGTGCCATTCATCCTTTCTCTTCTTTCTTGGGAGATAAATAAAATCAGCTTTATTTTTTAAAAATAAGTGATAATAATCTAAAATTCCCTTTTAATTTGGACTCTTAATTTCAATTTTTAATGCTGATAAAGATGAGCAGAGATATTCCAATTAGGAACAGCAACTTAAAAGGGAATTTTCAAAAGTTTTTAAAAAATATATCCATGCAACCTATAAGATCATAGTGGTCCATTATAAAATGACTTGTTTTCAGTCAGAGCCTAAGGAGGAATCCCAAGCTGCAATTACAAAAGTGTTAAAATACAAAAATATAATATAACTTCAAGCACACAACCTGAGCAAGAGATGCAAGGTGATATTTAAATATCCAATCCTGTAATTTTTTAGGAAACAGACAATTAGTACCACTCAGAAAACCAGAACTCTAGCTAAATGGTTTTTTTAAATCTAATTCCTGCAAAATAGAAGGCTCTTTGAACAGATTTTCTCTTTGCTTCAATCCATCATGTCTCCTTCTTAGTCTCCTGGAAATTTCAGAAGCAGACTTCCAAGGGAGGTTTTATATATTGCTGGTCTTGCTTAATAGTTTAGACTTTTTGTAATATAGCTTCTGCCAAACACGTAAATGGATGTTAGATTTTTAGGGGGAATTTTATCACAGGCTCTGATTTAATTCTTTTTACCTATTTATTGTATTTATTGTATTTTTATTATTGTTGGTTTTAAATTCCTATGCACTGCCCTGGGTCCATTTCGATGGAGAAGGCGCGGTATATAAATTGAAATAAATTAAATTAAATTAATGTGAATGAGTAGCCTGTGCAAGCTACAAGCCCAACAAAGCTTATGATAGAAACGTGTTTTATTCTCAGTTGTTATTCCTGGTTTGCCTGGTTTTGGATCAGCGGTATAATAATGTATTTCATGTGAATCCTGTCCAGAATTCATGGTGTAATGACACAATGGGGATAATGCTAAATAATGTAAGGCGATAAATAAATTATTAATTGAATACGCTCATTAATGTTTATTTTCCCCTTGTAGGACCATGTTTATGAACTGCTGAATACCATAGATGCAAGCCAGTGCTACTTGGACATTGTGAGTGTCATTTTCATATAGTAGAGACATTACTTTTGAGATGAGGATGGAAAACACACATTTTAGTCAACAACCGAGAGTCTATTTTTCTAAATTTCTAAAGTAGAGGTGAAGAATTTGCAGCCCTTTTAGACATTGCTGGGATTCAAATGTTTTTACTACTGGTTTGGTGGGCATGGCTTTGTGGGCATGGTGTGGCTTGGTAAGCATGCAGGAGAAGGATACTGTAAATCTCCATTCCCTCCCCACTCCAGGGGAAGGTTACTGCAAAATCCCCATTTCCTCCCAATCATTTGGGACTCGGGAAGCAGAGAATAGAAGGGGGCGGAGCCAGTAAGAGGTGGTATACACCGGTTCTTCGAACTACTCAAAATGTCCGCTACCAGTTCTCCAGAACTGGTCAGAACCTGCTGAATACCATTTCTGATTGCTGGCTACAATTTCCAGCTAGCATAGAAGGCTCACCAGCACCTGAAGAGCTTGAGATTCTCCCTCCTTGCTATAAACTATAAGCATTATCTTATGGTTTCTTCACAGTGTTGGGCAAAAAACAGCTGTTGACCTTTAACTACAAGTTTGACTGACTGAGAAATTATCTGGCCAGGACAGATCTGTTAGTCAGATCACCAGTGCTTTTAGGGCTGGGGGGCATATTTGGAAATCTGAAGAGTGTTCATTGGCTGTGTTAGGATAATCATCCTAATGTTGGGTTGACAATATATATAAGCCAGGATTCTTAAAGAGTATATGTAACTTTAAGGACTACGTGGAATCTGATTGGCTGTGCTTCCCAGCTCAACCATAAAAGGCAGATGAAAACACAGTTCATTCCCTTTTGCTTTCCTTTGCTTTCTGATTGCCACTGGAGCTGTACATGAAGACGGAAGAAGTATCATTGTTTTTGCATTACTGTAAGATAACTGTGGTTTTGGTAAAGGACTGTTTATTGTTGGAAGAGTTAGTATCACTTTTTGGAAGAAGTAATTTAGTTACTACAAAAGTAAAGACTGTTTATTTTTTCTACTATCAATGTTTGATAGTTATTGTGTGCTAAAAGCAACGTATCTCTTGCTATCTCTCGCTGCCCTGGGTCCTAACAAGGAGAAGGGCGGGGTATAAATTCGAATAAATAAATAAATAAATCCGGTGTATTGCACTATTCCGCTATTTATTTTCCAACGGGGGTGTTTTTTACCCCTAACAGGCATCATCTCAAGATGGCAGCTCATAAAATCCATTAATAAAAAAAAAAACAACCCACAACATCTTCATGAAAGATTTCTTCATTTTCTTCAGAGATTTTAAATCACATTGTTGTTGTCAGCTTCACACACATGCGCCTAGCCTTCCACACATGCGCCCAGCCTTCCGTGCGTGCCCTTTGCTTGTGTGCATGCACCTTCCACACATGTGCCCAGCCTTCTGCGCATGCACTTTGCTTGTGTGCATGCACCTTCCACACATGCGCCCAGGCTTCCGCACATGCACTTTGCTTGTGTGCATATACCTTCCACACATGCGCCCAGGCTTCTGCGCATGCGCATTGCTTGTGTGCATGCACCTTCCACACATGCGCCCAGCCTTACGCACATGCGCTTTGCTTGTGTGCATGCACCTTCCACACATGCACCCAGTCTTCCGCGCATGCACATTGCTTGTGTGCATGCACCTTCCACACATGCGCACAGCCTTCCGCACATGCACTTTGCTTGTGTGCATGCACCTTCCACACATGCGCCCAGGCTTCCACACATGCACTTTGCTTGTGTGCATGCTCCTTCCACACATGCACCCAGGCTTCCGCGCATGCACTTTGCTTGTGTGTGTGCATGCACCTTCCACACATGCGCCCAGCCTTCCGCGCATGCACTTTGCTTGTGTGCATGCACCTTCCACACATGCGCCCAGGCTTCCATGCATGCACTTTGCTTGTGTGCATGCACCTTCCACACATGCGCATCATAAAACCATACTTTTTCATCCTGTATACATTGGCAGACCTTCAATTTTTGAGCTTAGATTGAAGGTTTGCCAATGTATACAGGATGACAGTGCATGGTTCTTGCTCAACTGCCAAAGAGAATTCATTCATTCCAGATGATTTGGGGAAGTGCTTCAACTGAGAAACTAGTACGATTTACATGCTGTATCATGCCCCAATGTTGTTGTTTTTTGCTTTGACTTAATACAGGGATTGCCCCTGTAAATGTTGGTTCCTAGCTTAAAACCGTAAGTGAAACAGATTACTGTAGCTTGTTAGCAAATCACAGCTAATAGAAATTGTGGCTTAATGAAGTATGTGAGTTCAGATTACCTAAGCATATGTTGCTGGAATAGGAGGAGGAGGAGGAGGAGGGAGAAGAGGAAGATGAAGAGGAGGAGGAGTCTGTCTTTTGCTGAGGTTGAGACTTTAGAAAAAGTGCAGAGAAGAGCAACTAAGACAATTAAGGGCCTGGAAACAAAAACATATGAAGAACAGTTGGAGGAATTGGGTAGGGCCAATCTAGAGAAAAGAAGGACTAGGGGTGACCTGATAGCAGTATTCCAGTATTTGAGGGGCTGCCACAAAGCAGAGGGGGTCAGTTCCAGAAAGCAGGACAAGAAACAATGGGTGGAAACTAATCAAGGAGAGAAGCAATTAAGGAGAATTGCTGGAATTAAGGAGAAACTTCCTAACTGTGAGGACAATTAAGCACTGGGACAGCTTGCCTCCAGAAGTTGTAGGAGCTTCATCACTGGAGCTTTTTAAAAAGAGACTGGACAGCTACCTGTCTGAAATATTATAGGGTCCCCTGCTTAAGCAGAGGGTTAGACTAGAAGACCTCCAAAGTCCCTTCTAGCTCTATTCTGATTGATGACAGGCAGGAATGAGAAACTGCGAAAGCTGAGAGGAAGTGATAGCTCAGTCTTTCCTTTTGCCACCCTCCAATTCAGTTATGTTTGTTTGTTTGTTTATTTGCAGAATGTGAACTATGATTTCACCAAGAACTACCTGGACCTGATTGTCACCTATGTTTCTGTCATTGTACTTCTTTCCCGTATTGATGATCGCAAAGTCCTGATTGGTCTGCATCACTGTACCCATGAAATGATCCATGGCACCAGGTTGGGGTCTATCTACTCGGGCTAAGATTAGTATTACCTGGAGCAAGTTCATTGCATTTTTGCCAATGTTGATGAAATATTTGCTTTCCACGTTGTCTTATTCTGCTAGGAGTATTCATTTGGCTTCCTATTGTGGGGTAGGTAAGCACCAGCCAAGCACTAATGAATAAAATCAATCGATAGATAATCAATACAATGAGAACTACCTCCTTCAGCAGAAGGATTTGTGCTCCCCCACCCCCACCCCACAGCTGCCAGTCATACTTTTCTTTGATTCACCAGCTATTTAGGTGCTATAGATCAGGGGTCTCCAACCTTTGCAACTTTAAGTCTGAAGGACTTCAGTTCCCAGACTTCTCCAGCCAGCTTTGCTTAAAGTTGCAAAGGTTGGAGACCCCTGGCGTAGATAGTCTGCTGCTACAAACAAAATCCTCTCATTGGTAGCTTTGCTCAGCTGAAGTCCTTCAGACTTAAAGTTGCAAAGGTTGGAGACCCCTGCTATAGATGACCCCCATTTCTCCACCAGTAGAGTGTACTTCAACTGTAGCTAACTCATCCCACCCCACAGTAATTCCAGCATGAACTTTGATATGGTCAATACAGTACGGTTGTCTCTTGATCAGCAAAACTCTGATTGTTGGGAGACAAGATTATGTAGAAACCAATGTCAAGAGAAATATAATAGGCTGCATTTATCTATTGTTCTAAAGTGCACGTGGATGAAGGCATGGTGGCTCAGCAATTAAAGACACTGAGCTTGTCAGCCCAGGTTTGAGACCCGAATGCTGCGTGATGGGATGTGCTCCTGTTACTTGCTCTAAGCATGAAAACATGCAATTTTTTTTTAAAAAGTACCAGTTTGGTGGGAAAGTAACATCATTCCATGCACCTTGGTATATAGTCATACTGGCCAATGACCGTGGGAACGTCTTCGGACAATGCTGGCGCTCTTGACTAAGAAACATCCCCTGGAGTAAGACATCACTGGACAGGAGAGACCCTTACCATTGCCTTTTTACATGTGGATAGTGTGGTTTTAATGGTTAGCTCTGTATTTCATTCTTTTCTGGGTGCTCAAGGTGATATGTACAATATTTCTTCTTCAAGTTTTCCAGACAATATCCTGTTTCCCCAAAAATAAGACTGTCTTATTTTCTTTTGACCCCCTGAAATAAGCACTTGGCCTTATTTTTATGGAGGTCTTATTATTTTTGAGGTGCAGGAGGTGGCGAGCATGGTCACCGCATGGCTGCTGCTGTGTTGCAATATTTGGGGGGGGCTTATTTTCAGGGGAGGGCTTATTTTAGCGCATGAGCTGAAAAGCTCAATTGGGCTTATTATCCGGGCAGGTCTTATTTTCAGGGAAACCGGGTAGTAACCTGGCAAGATAAGTTGAGCTGCGAGAGATTACATGGTCCAAAGTCATCCAAAGCTTCCAAATAGGGGTGGACTTAAAGCTTGGTCCAATGATCTCTTCTTCCATCCCATGCAGAGTTTTTAATGGCAATCAATAATGTTTATGCACTGAGAAAGTGATGGCTGCAAAAAAGAATGGGGTTCCTGCCTCATTCTCCCCATTCCCAGTACCACAGGACAGGAAGCTAGCAAGGACAGCTCTGTTATGCATATAGTTTCTGCTAAAATTCCCTCTTCTGCTGTCTTAACTGCTGCATCACTTAGACTTAGTGCATTCTATGAACTTACGTATTGTGCTTTGAGAAACATACTTTACGGCTTAGCATGTTGGGGAAACCCACTTCACTTTGCTTTATGCAGTATTTAAACACACTGTGCCTTAGCATATGCATGGACTCAAATATTGTGTGAAATGTCCAGGCAGCTTCCATGAAGTTATTCTCTATTATCTATAGGATGGGCATTGTTTGAGTGGGTAGGTGGGTACTGAGTCTCTAACAGTACCCACCTACCCACCTTAACAGATTGACTGCCCAGAGTCTACCATTGGAGCTAGGCTGATGTTTTGTGTAATAAAACAGTGCATTGCTTGTCTGACTTCAGTGAAGCTAGCTTCCGTCGATTGGGTCAGATGGTCATCGAGTACGAGAATCCTTTGCGCAAGCTGCTGGAGGAGTTTGGGCCTCATACCAAGGTGAGATACTAGGTGGTTGCACAAATCTAGTCCTTTAAGGCAAATATTCAACAAACCATGGTTAAGCTTAAATTGTAAACCCAGCCTTTTTGGGATCAGTGGTGGGTGATATGTTTTAGCTATTTCTAAGCAGAGGTTATTATCTGGGATTGTGTTTTTGTGTTTATGTCAGTTGCTGTGATTACAGAATTATTGCAGCTCCTTAATTATTTTCCCATTTGCTAGTTCTCCTCAGTGAATGTCTTTACCTCCATTTGTGGAGGGGTTTGAGAAAAAATGGGTATGTGAATGGTCTTTATTCTTTTCTTCTACTTACCTCCCAGTCAGGTGCCTTGTGCGTCTGCATTATCTCTGCTTGTGTGATTTAGGAACGCAAATTTGCCAAGATGACACCTAGTCTTGCCCTTTTGCTCTCACTCCCTCTTCATGCTCTTCCTTCCTAAATATGCTAATCGATTTTTTTTTCCTCCCAGACTGTGAGCCATGCACTTCTTTCCCTGCACTTCCTGTTTGTCCGTCGAAACCATTCTGCTGAACAGTGGCGAGGTAACCAGCTCTTTAGCTTGATCAGCAATCCTGTCAACATGCTGTCTCCTGCCAGTTCAGACACTGTGAGTATGAGTGTGGGAAAGCATGTTCAGCGGTCACCCCTTTGAAGGGCTGATGCTAGAGATGCCTTAGAGATGGCAAGCATCTGACTCTCCCAGTGTGCTGTTCTGAAATTGTCGGTGAAATAAAATACTTGTTGATTAGAGTAATGTATCCCCATGAACAGAAAACGGCCATTTCTCTCTTGAAATGTACATTACATAAATGTCAGTCAGTCAGCCAATCTAGGCACCAGCAACTTCAGAAGAATTCTGGACAGCTCACAATGTAACAAAGCAGGATAGTGTCGATAAATAAGAATATGATGAACAAGGTCAACAATACAGAGAGTTATGCGAACAGATCAAGTCACACTTGCTCAAGGCCTGACAAAACAACAAGTCTTTAAGGCATCTGAAACCCCATCAGGATAGCAGCCACTCAGATCTTGGGGGAACCACATTTTAGGAGGCACGAAAGAGGAGGCATGCATCTGAAGTCCTCATAGATGGCCTTTTAAGTCTTAAAAGTGGCCACGTTTGGAGATCCTTGCCATATGCGATATGCATCACGCAAACAAAGGCTCGGAGAACCACCAAGGCCATCTACTTCTGGATCCTTTCATAGCTAGCGGTCGCGCCAACATCAAGGCCTACAGAAAGCGACCAGCTTCTGAAACCTGGAGCATGGTAGCTCTTAGATCAGCTGGGTAGAAACCACAGAAGATCAGTGGCCCCTCAGATTTGCCCTGTGCTTTGTAGGTCGTTATAGGGCACAGCCAGCAACCTAAATGAAGCAAACTGCCAGTGCTCTGCTGTATTCTGAGCTAGTTGAAGCTTCCTTGTGTTGTTGTTATGGCAGCCCTGTGTAAAATTACTAAAATTGTTTATACTTAATATAATACAATACAATAGCAGAGTTGGAAGGGACCTTGGAGGTCTTCTAGTCCAACCCCCTGCGTGGGCAGGAACCTTATACCCTTTCAGACAAATGGCTATCTAACATCTTCTTAAAGACTTCCAGGGTTGGGGCATTCACAACTTCTGGAGGCAAGCTGTTCCAGAGGTTAATTGTTCTGTCAGGAAATTTCTCCTTAGTTCTAAGTTGCTTCTCTCCTTGATTAGTTTCCACCCATTGCTTCTTATCCTGCCCCCAGGTGCCTTGGAGAATAGTTTGACTCCCTCTTCTTTGTGGCACCCTCTGAGATATCGGAACACTGCTATCATGTCTCCCCTGGTCCTTCTCCTCATCAAACTAGACATACCCAGCTCCCGCAACCGTTCTTCATATATTTTAGTCTCCAGTCCCCTAATCATCTTGGTTGCTCTTCTCTGCACTCTTTCCAGAGTCTCCACGTCTTTTCTACATCGTGGCGACCAAAACTGTATGCAGTATTCCAAGTGTGGCCTTACCAAGGGACTATACAGTGGCATTAACACTTCACGTGATCTAGATTCTATCCCTCTGTTTATGCAGCCTAGAACTGTGTTGGCTTTTTTGGCAGCTGCTGCACACTGCTGGCCCATATTTAAATGGTTGTCCACTAGGATTCCAAGATCCCTCTCACAGTTGCTACTATTGAGCAAGGTACCACCTATACTGTACCTGTGCATTTTGTTTTTCTTGCCTAAATATAGAACCTTACTTTTTTCACAATTGAATTTCATTTTATTAGATAGTGCCCAATGTTCAAGTTTGTCTAGATCCTTCTGTATCTTAAGCCTATCTTCTGGAGTGTTGGCTATTCCTGCCAGCTTGGTGTCATCTGCAAATTTGATGAGTTCCCCATTTATCCCCTCATCCAAATCATTGATGAAGATGTTGAAGAGTACTGGGCCTAAAACAGAGCCTTGGGGGACTCCACTGCATACTTCCTTCCATGTAGATGCAGTTCCATTGAGGACTTGTTGTAACGAGGGATGGGAGTCACTTCTTTAAAAATTTCTTTTTCTTTATTATATTCTTTTTGAAGAGCAATCTTCAGTCCATTATTTTTCTTCCCCCATACTCAGAGAATTATTGGTAGATGTAACAATTATGCAATATCTGTTCATGTTCATTCCTTCTGAGGTATTTTTTTTCTAGCTTTGAATGCTGATTTGTGAGACTGAGCAGAAAAAATAGATTTGCCGTATTTTTCAGAGTATAAGACGCTCTGAAGCTTTTGGGGAGGAAAACAAGAAAAAAAAATCTGTCTCTGCCTCCCAGCAATTTGCCCCCTTGCAGCAAACAGCATATTTCAGTTTCAATTTCAGCACAGCCTGATTAACACAAGCAGCTGATTGTCGGTTGATCAGCCTCGCAACGATCAGCTTTTTCAGGCTGCAGGGATTGCCATAGCCTATTGCCGTGCATCCCATTTTCAGACTTTGCACACCCTGTTTTTGGTCTCTACATGCCCCATTTTCTGCAGTGGGGATAGGAATGGGCAGAAAATGGGGCACACGGAGGCTGAAAATGGGGCGCGTGGAGGCGGCAATAGGCAATGGCAATCCCTGCAGCCGGAAACAGCTAGTGGTCAGGAGGCGGATCCAACTGATAATCAGCTGCTTGTGCTAAACAGGCTGTGTTGAAGCTGAAGCTGAAGCACCCTGTTTGCTGTTTGCTGCAAGGAGGCAAATTGCTGGGAGGCAGAGGGCAAAGGGTGGGGGCAGCAGGTGGGTGGGACTATATTCAGTGTATAAGACACACCCAAATTTTCACCCTCTTTTAGGGGGGGAAATTGCATCTTATACTCTGAAAAATACAGTACTCCGGATGTCCATCTTAGGCTTTGTTCCCACTGGTGGTTTTTCATGGCACTGTTAAGCTCCATCAACACTGTCTTTCCCTTTGTTGCACAACTCGTCCTCATCTCAATCACAGCCCATACTATATGGGACGTAGCCTTAAGTTATCACTACGTGTAGCGATGTTAAAGTAGCTCCCCACCTTTTAAATCTATACTGTCCCTTCGCAGCTCCAGCCTTCAATTTAACATCTAGAACGGGTTCATACCCATTAACTTAAAAGGTGAGCTCAGCTAACTCAGGTATGATCAAGGGTGTGTTTTGGGACTATTAGGATGTGTGAACTTTCTTCTTCTTCCACATGGCTATTTAGACCAGGGGTTCCGCAACCCCTGGGCCACAGCCCACTAACGCAGGGGTCACCAACCTTTTTTGCACCAGGGACCGGTTTAATTTTAAAGAAAATTCCGCGGACCGGTCGGCGTAGAGGGGGAGTGAGGGGGGAGGGGGAACAGGCGGCGCATGCGCACGCGGGGTGTGTGTGAGTCAGCTCACTCGCCCCTCTAGGGCCGCCAATGGCATGAGCGGCCGCATCTGTGCTCTCCCGCCCCCGGTGCGTGCTCTGCCCAGGGGGCTGCCCCGTCCCCCCTTCTCCTCCTCTCCGGCCCTGCGGCCCGGTTCCTATCAAGCCACGGACCGGCACCGGTCCGCGGACCGGGGGTTAGGGACCCCTGCACTAACGGACCATAAGCCGTTCAAAACCAGGTCGCGGAAGCGGCAGGCGACCACGTGCGTGCATCCCAACTTGTGTGAGCAGTGTGCATGCACACTTTTTTGCAACTCACACAGAACCACCCTTTCTCTCCCCCTCCCTCCCCCGTGATGATCTGCACAACCAAAAAAGTTGGGGAACTCTGAGCTAGCCTACTCTGCCAGTGTTCCCCCCGCCCCCAGTGAGTGCCCTATCTAATAGCACTTTACTTTCAACCTTTCATACCTGTCACTTCTCATTTCCCTAGAAATGTTTCCAACCAAACCCTATCCAGGTTTCCAGCAATGGAAAGAGAAAACAAACTTCCATTATGTTATTTTTAAGGAAGAGGAGAAATTTTACAGGATTCCTTTTTGGCGGTGTTCCAAAGTGATCTAACCTCCACCATGCTGTTTGGTGAAAAAGAAGGGACTTATTTGCAGCTGTTCAGCTGTGAAACAGTGTCCTGGACTAGCCAGCTTCTTCCTTGTTAACAGCATTCTGAAATGGCATCACCGGGATCTTTCTCTATAGATGTAGCACCTTTCGTTTCCTCACTGCAGAATCCAGAAAACAAGACGTGTCAGACTGTTTTCTTTTCATTCCTTATTTTATGGTTCTCTTGCATTTGTCAGTTTTAATAACCTCTTCCCTATGAAAGAAAAATAAATGCAGCTATTGATGTTCGGTTACCTTACTCTACAGGACAATCATGCCCAATTATGGCATCTCTCCGTTTGAGGCTGTTTCTGCCCTGGCATTTTCCCACTGTCTTCCTTTATTTTGTATGTGGGAGATGCTTCAATGCAGTGTGTGAAAACAAGTTAATAGAAAGGCTCTGACAGTCAGACCCGCCCTGTTCCTACGACAGTTCTCTGATTGGAGGATGTTTTCATCACTGTCTGAGAATACACCGAAAAGGCACAAGAGCAAAGCCAGAGGAGAAAACCAATCACCTTGCCTCTAATGAACCATAGATTCATAGGCCAGGCCAACGTGATTCAGCAGTGATTCAGAACAAGCACAGTACATGCAGAACTAGAATAGGTGGTGAAGATGGCCAGTTTTTAAGGTGGCATTATTTCGTGCAAGAATGGGTGATATTCCTGTTAACTCAACAGGGTGAAAAAGTCTGGTTCTAATTTTCTGGACCATTGTACTAGCTGGGCTGGCGTTGACAATATGATTGCCAGTGGCCTTGTTCCTTTTAATTTGATTTAAAAAAAAATACATACTGAAATATTAAAAGAACTCCGATATTTGGCAAAGAGACAGTTTTAGATTGAAAAGAGGCTCCCTCTTTACCTTGCTGTGTGTGTGTGTATTTCTGTAGCTCATGCAAGCTTGTAATAAAAAGAGGGATGCACCAGAGACCAGAGTTTTTCAGCCAGCCCAGTTTTGTAAGAAAAATTAAATAAACTAGGGGAGTGATGGCTAACCTTTTTTTGCTCAAGTGCCAAAAGCGGGGGGGGGGGGGGGGGGAGCGCACGGGGGTCGTGCGTGAGAGTGCCACACCCATAATGTTATGTGCACGGCCCCCTGCTTTTGGGGTGCTTTTTTCACCCTCCCCAGGCTCCAGAGGCTTTCTAGGAGCCTGGGGAGGGTGAAAACAGCCTCCCCTCCCCACCTCTAGAGGCTTCAGGAACTTCCCTGAAGCCTCCAGAGGGCGAAAAACAGCCTCAAAAGAAGGCCTAAATCAGCTGGCCAGCGCACACATGCGTGCTGGAGCTGACAGGGCAACAGCTCGCGTGCCCTAAGAAATGGTTCCGCATGCCACCTGTGGCACATTGCATTGCATTGTATTGTTATGTATTGTATTGCATTGTTGGGGCAATATGACTCTAAACTGTGAAGCGGCATATAAGTCTAAGTGCTATTGTTGTTATGTTTCTGAAAACCACATGGGTACAAAAGGACACTCACCTAGAAGATAGACTGTACGAATCATTGTGTGGCTGTGGAGAGGAATCTTATTTGTTTGTTTACCCCTTTTCTTCACCAGATGGCCTGTGAATACCTTTCATGGGAGGTTCTCGAGCGATGGATTGTGAGTAAGTTACCATCACTTTAATTTTAAGTTCCAGCTTGGATCCTAAGCCAAGAAGAGAGATAGGCAGCTTTTAAGGCACTTTCGGCATTGTTAGAAAGCAATAGCAGGGCAGCCATTTGGTGGGGCATACCAATCACAAACTGCTTCTACCCTGGGAGGGCAGCCAGTAACAACACATTGAAAGCACTCTGCTCTCAACTTTCCTCTGGCTTTTTCCTTCCATTGTAGTCGTTGGGTAAGAACAGGATGCAGAAATATAGAGGAACAGGCCCATGTGACAATCTGCACAGATACAGCAAGAGGGGCGAAAGGGAATTAAGGAAGTCACAGAGAGAGGAAATGGGATGGGGGGAGGAACAGGATGGGACAGAAAAAAGAGCGCAAACAAGGCAGGAGTCAAGACTAACTTCTCCCTTCTTATTGCACTTGTTGGACACATCTGTTATTAATCTGTTGCTATTATTACTGTTTGTAATTCTGCCCGTAATTCTGCCTGGATTTAGTACAAGGATGAAGGTTCATTCTCTGAGTTTGTGGGTTGGTTTCCGAACATCTCATTACTGAACATTTCATTAACAGCTTCAGCAGAGTTTAGGGCCATGATGGCGAACCTATGGCACGCCATTTCTGAGGGCATGCGAGGCGTTGCCCTGTCAGCTCCAGTGTACATGCGTGTACTGGCCAGCTGATTTTCATCCTTGATTTTCGTCCTTGATTTTTGGCCATTTTTCTCCATCCGGAAGCTTCAGGAGGCTTCCCTGAAGTCTCTGGCAGGCGAAAAACCACCCAACGCGCAAACCGGAAGTTCGGGAACGGACTTCAAGAAAGGGCCTCCAGGGAGGTGGGAGGGGCTGCTTTCGCCCTCTCCAGGCTCCTAGAACGCCTCTGGAGCCTGGGGAAGGAAAAAATGGACCCACAGAAGTCAGAAAACGGGCCTCCAGGGGGGCAGGGAGGCTGTTTTCACCCTCCCAGGCTCCAAGAAAGCCATGCGTGTATGCACGGGGCAGTGGGGGAGGGTTCCCATGCGCATTCGCAGGGGGCATCGCAGGGAGGGCATTAAATTATGCGGGTGAAAAAGGTTCGCCATCACTGGTTTAGGGGATATTAGTGTCAGTGTTCTTCTGTTTATAAGGGCTACAGGTGAGGGTGTATCAAATGAAGGTCTTGTGGGTCAGGTGTGAGTCATCAGTGAGAGTCTTGTGATAGTACTTTTTACTTTACTTTTAGGATTTAATACTTTTGATTATGGGATCCTCCTCAAGTAACTAAGATATTTAATGGCACCACTGTATTGTATGCACTGTCCCAAATATTGCCCCTTTTTATAGCAGATGAGTTGAAACATTTCCATTCTTCTTTTGTCCAAGTGCTTTATTATTGTTGTTCCCTGTTTTTTCTGTTTCTATAAATAAATAAGGAATAGAGTCGAAATCCTTCCTTTCTCCAAACTAGGATTCTGAAAGTCCATTTCTCATCAAAGACTTTTTAAGAGCAAAACACTTCCAAAACCGAACGTTGTTAGGAAGAGGTAAAATTTCCCTCCTGACAAGAGTCGTTTCTGCACTTTTTAGCCAATTTTTACATGCAGGATCCCTCTTCCCTCACTTCCTACGAAAATAGGAAAAATATGCCATTATCTTAGCTAGGGTAGATTTGCTTGTCTAGCATCACATTTGGCAAAACTATGCTCCATGCATTTCCACCTGCCTCAGCCTCACTTCAAAGAAGATGTAAGGATTTGCTGCTCTTTGTGATGCTTTGGCTTAACTTGCCCTATTCATTTTGCTCCCAGCAATTTTTGGACCCCTGCTGGCAATTTTTCAAAACACCAAATGTTTGTATTGCCTTTTCCTCCCCCCACCCCCGCCACCTTAGTAACATTCCCCCCCCCCCCTCTCTGCAGTGGGATTCTTGCTCTGCCACAGTTGCCTAGGTTCTACTCAGAATTGCCTGGAACTTTGGCGGATGGCTCTTCGTGGCTCGCTCTACATCACGCTGTTACGAGATGAAGTGCTTTATATTCACAAGGTGACAGAAGAGGCCTTCAGTGGCATTAAAGGGTAAGTAATGTGCTGAAGCATGTAAGAGCTTGTGTGATAATGATCCTGCGCTGGTTAGATTAGGCCAGGGATCAGCAAACTTAAACATCTAAGGAACCATTTGGACCCATTTCCCACAGAAAAGAAAACACCGGGAGCCACAAAACGCTTCCCGTGCCTGACTATTTCCTGAGTGGCCACAGAACTAGCATATGCAGTTGAACTAAATGTTCTGCTTTCTTCTGAAACTTTTCTTTTCTTGGATTTATCTATGGTTGGTCAAAAAGCTCTATAAATTGCGTGCTGGTGGGTATCACACATTGGCGGTTGTGACGCATATTTCGAGTGTCAGGGAGCCGCAGCATAGGGATGAAAGAACCACATGTGGCTCCAGAGCCGCAGATTGCTGACCCCTGGACTAGGCTAATACTCACTTCATCCATTGGGGCAATGCGCGAGAGAACAGATGCCAAGGATGTCAAAGAAGTTGGTCATTTCAGAATTTTTTTAAAAAATACTTGAGATATTCTCTTCTCCAACTCTTTTATACCATCGGTCCTCCTAGGCTAAAGGTAAAAGTTAAGGTTCCCCTTGCACATATGTGCTAGTCGTTCATCACTGTTTCAAAGCCAAAGAGGCGCTGTCTGAAGACGTCTCTGTGGTCATGTGGCTAGCATGACTAAATGCTGAAGGTGCACGGAACACTATTACCTTCCCACCAAAGTGATCCCTATTTTTTTACTTGCATTTTTACAAGGATTCGAACTGCTAGGTTGGCAGAAGCTGGGACAGGTAATGAGAGCTCTCTCCATTAGGCAGGCCTAGGATTCGAACTGCCGGACTTTCTGATTGACAAGCTCAGCGTCTTAGACACTGAGCCACAGTGTTCCTCCCCTCCTAGGCTAGCCGTAGGCTAATCTGATGTGTTCCAGAATTGTTGGGAATGCAGATCACTGAATTTCCAATTTCCAATCACCGAATTTCCATCCTTCCAAGTTGAAGGATGCCAAATGGGATAGGCTGATCTTAGTTTCCAGGCTCTGTCTGGATTAGGCTGCTTGCAGAATTATTACCAAATTGCATGTAAAAGTATATAGTTTCCAAATTACTGGAAGTAGTGGTTCCATTCTAGAAATGTGCAGTAGTCAGATCCAAGTGGACAAAAGAGCTCCTGACAAGTACAGTGTGACATTGCCGGTGCATCTCTTTTTCACTCGATTCTCAGTTCAGGTTCAGGTTACCATCTTAAATACGGCCCCATGTTTCAGCTACGACATATTAAGAAGGATTCAGATAAGCTGAACATCCAAAGAAGGCAGTGGGAATGCTCAGGTGACTGGAAACAAACTCTTCCAAGGAGAGGTTGAGAGAAGAACCTTCAGAATGGAAAAAAAAACGCCGCTGAGATACAGAGGAGATATCTATGATCCACTTGTCAACTATTTGAAGACGTGTCAGGCAGTGCAGAGCAATGGTGGGTTGCAGGTGGTACGCCCCGGTACAAGTGTACCGGAGCCTGCCTGGAGCACCGGGTACCATTCCAATATGGTGCTCTGGAGGGTCCACCCGCCCTCCCGAACTCCTTGCCATGTTTTAAAGCTGTTGGCACTTCCATGCACGCACATAGCATGTATAGCGCCTGTGCGGTGCTCCACCGAGCAGCTGGAGCGTTGTGGAGGGTTGCGGAAGTGTTGTTTACAGCTAGAACGCATGCGTGCGCTGTGCACATGTGCTTGTGGGCAACGCCGGCCTATTCCAACCGTACTGGTTGGAATGGGATCCGGAACCCACCACTGGTGCAGAGGACATGGCATATTAAGATACACGTGCATAAAGAAGTAGGTTCTTAGGAAGTTTATTTTAACCTTCAAGAGAGTTTGAATTAAATTCCTAGCGGGGTGTTATACTCAAGGATCCCACTTACTTTTGAACTTTTGAATTTTATGACTTGACCAGTATTAATAAATGATTAGTAATACCTCTCCAAGGATTCAGTTTGTGGCTTCCTTTGTCTTCCTTGCAAAATCCTGATACCAGGGACTAAACTAAACATCTTCTATAAGTAAAACTCTTCTTGCTGGACTAAGTAAAACTCTTCTTGCTGGACTACTATTAGATAAAGTAGAAAATTGTGGGTTAGACAGCAGCACCACCAAATGGATTCGCAACTGGCTGACCAACCGCACTCAACGTGTAGTCCTCAATGGAACTGCATCTACATGGAAGGAAGTATGCAGTGGAGTCCCCCAAGGCTCTGTTTTAGGCCCAGTACTCTTTAACATCTTCATCAACGATTTGGATGAGGGGATAAATGGGGAACTCATCAAATTTGCAGACGACACCAAGCTGGCAGGAATAGCCAACACTCCAGAAGATAGTCTTAAGATACAGAAGGATCTAGACAAACTTGAACATTGGGCACTGTCTAATAAAATGAAATTCAATTGTGAAAAAAGTAAGGTCCTACATATAGGCAAGAAAAACCAAATGCACAAGTACAGTATAGGTGGTACCTTGCTCAATAGTAGCAACTGTGAGAGGGATCTTGGAATCCTAGTGGACAACCATTTAAATATGAGCCAGCAGTGTGCAGCAGCTGCCAAAAAAGCCAACACAGTTCTAGGCTGCATCAACAGAGGGATAGAATCTAGATCGCGTGAAGTGTTAATGCCACTGTATAGTGCCTTGGTAAGGCCACACTTGGAATACTGCATACAGTTTTGGTCTCCACGATGTAGAAAAGACGTGGAGACTCTGGAAAGAGTGCAAAGAAGAGCAACCAAGATGATTAGAGGACTGGAGACTAAGACATATGAAGAACGGCTGCAGGAGCTGGGTATGTCTAGTTTGATGAAGAGAAGGACCAGGGGAGACATGATAGCAGTGTTCCGATATCTCAGAGGGTGCCACAAAGAAGAGGGAGTCAAGCTATTCTCCAAGGCACCTGGGGGCAGGACAAGGAGCAATGGGTGGAAACTAACCAAGGAGAGAAGCAACTTAGAACTAAGGAGAAATTTCCTAACAGTAAGAACAATTAACCTCTGGAACAGCTTGCCTCCAGCAGTTGTGAATGCCCCAACCCTGGAAGTCTTTAAAAAGATGTTAGACAGCCATTTGTTTGAAATGGTATAAGGTTCCTGCCCACGCAGGGGGTTGGACTAGAAGACCTACAAGGTCCCTTCCAACTCTGCTATTGTATTGTATTGTATTGTATTGGACTTCTGCTTCACTGAACAATGGCTTTATTTAGGGCAGAGATTCTTAAATCATGAATCATGCCCTTTCAACACCCATGAGCAAATTTGAAGGAGTCATTGACATGGAGGCTTATTCACAAATCATGAACAAGGTCAAAATTTGTTCCTAGTTCCTCTAACTTTGCCCAAGCCAAGCAAACAGCCAAACCCACAGCTAGATTTGGAAGAGAGATAATCCCAAAGGTTTAGTTGTCTGTCAGAATCATCCACCGACCACAGCAGCACTGTGACTGAGATATGGTTTCTTGCTGTTTGATGAGTCCTGATGTGGCACCCAGCATGTTGACAATTTCTGTAGAAGTAAAGTTCTGTTTTAGCAAATTTCAGTGTTTCTGTTCATTAGTTTGGATTTCTAACCTTTAAAAAGAGAAAAGCCTTTTGTGGCATGGTAAAAGAAAAGATGAAGCGGTGGTGATAAAAGTAAGCTTAAATCAAAAAGTGTGAAGTAAGTTGCATACCTTTGGGGTTGACAAGGAATTTTGTTACTGGAGAAGAATGTTATCAATATGTAACTTGTCAGAAAAAAAACCTGTCAGTTGAGAGTATGAAGCCAAGCAAAATCGGAATAATATCTGGAAACAAATCAAGTAGACTCAGTGAAAAAAACCTTGAGATTTTTCCATTCAAAGGAAGTTGAAAAAAAAACCACTACTTTGATATATGATCATCCTTGTAAAATTGCTTCTCATCAAATCGTATACATAATCACCCAGGGGGGAAAATTTTTCCACACAATTGGAGAAAATTGTTTGGCAATTGTCAGTGCGGTTGACAATTCTGGCAATTTGGTTATCGCTATGTTGGACATCTAGTGTCAAACAGTAAGAATTGTCTCTCTATTAAATGACATCATTTCCCATCAAACTACCGAGAGGGTGGAAGATAAAAATGATCAACTAAACAAAAAACTAAGCAGTGGCCCATTTGCTCATCAGACCGATGAAGTGACAGATAAGTCAAAGGGTGTTGTGTTAGAAATGTTCTTGAAACCAAAATAAGTGAAAATTTACTTTCATGTAAAGAAGTGATAAAGATGAATAAAGCTGAGGGCCTTTTTGAAGATTTGGGTAACTGTATGACTGCAAATCACTCTTTAAGTTGGAGAAGTGGACAAATTGCATTGTGAGATGCACTGATGGAGCACATTCTACATCACAATGTCATAGAAACTTTTTTAATATCCCAGACTTTCATAGTTGGACTAGATGTAGACAAGGTCTTGCTTTGGAAGAGATGAGTCCAACGATTCATGAAGTTTTACAAGCTATTGAATTGAACAAAACTAGACCTATAAAGATTGTGGGACAAGATGGCTGACAAATACATTTTTTCACTGTTTTAGGGTGAGTCAAGATATTTGACACCCAGTTTCAAATGGAGAAATGAACTCTGAAAAGACATAGTTATCTATATGTTTATCAACTGTGATTTCAATATTTATTTAGTATACTTTTGACAAGCTAAAAATTCTTAAGATCTCATTGCAAGGTGACAATTTCCTTGAACCTGGGTGACAAATAAAAATAATGAATGGGAAAGTTAAACTGGAGAAGAGTAAAACTGAAAGACTCTAATTTAGGCATGTTTCTTTCTTTGAAACTATTGAAAGCTGTAACAGAGAATAGTAAATATGATTTATATTTAATTCATCTTTATTTGACATGCACTTTCAGAACAAATTCTCATGTGCAACGAATCAAAATATAACTGGATCATACTATTCCTGATAAGGATTTCTTTAAAAATAATCCTGATAATTTCTCTCCCTGAATTACTAATCAGTGTGTAAAAGGAATACAAAGAATTAAGTGAGCCAGCTATAATCATTGATTCAATTTGCAACATCTTGTTTTTGAGAGTTAGAATTTTTCCATTTTGCTCCTATGAAAACCATACATCAATCCAAAATAAATCTGGAAGGAATAATGCAAGCAGCTGTCTCAAAAAAAAAATCACTAGATTTGAAAAATGACGTAACATTAAGCATATCCTTCTCATGAAAAATATGCCTTTAAATTAGTTTCTTTATTGGAAATGAAGGGTTTTTTAACATTGCAATATCTATCATATTTTTATATATAATATAATTTTATGTAATTATAGATTAAATTTTAATGATTAAAAGTAAGTGATATAATTATTATTTGACCAACTGTAGTCCCAGTGAAATCATTAGTTTTTAAGGGGACATACAGATTCAAGTATAATATGAAGGATTACACTTCAAGTTTTGAGAAACTCTGGCTTTGGGGGAAAAAAGCAATGGATGAGTTGTGGTGGAATGTAGTCTGGATTCCCAGAAGGAAAGGCTGCTTTCAAGAGGGCAAAGAGGCAGTGGAGCACAGAAAGTTTGGTTGGCAGAAAGAGGGTTAAAACAGCTCCACTCTAGCGTTTCCCAGAATACATCTATAGTTACGTAAATAGTTACTTTAGTCTAGCAAGATTCTGTCTATAGGTAAAGAACAATAAAGGAAACTCTGCCTGTTCTTGGGGCCTGACAAATGTGCTTTCTCTCTCTTTACAGCTATGGGAAACGTATCACTGATATTAAAGATTGTAAAGAGCATGCTCTGCAACAAAGGTAGGAACGACCGTACTCTCTCTGGCTCTGGGCTACTCTGCTGTTTACTATAGCCATTGCTTTGCTTTATTTGCTTCAGTACTAGTTTTCCTTTCAGTCTCATCAGTCTTCAACTTTCCCTTCTGCCTGCTCCTTCCCTTCCATTTAACCAGAATAATAATAATAATAATAATAATAATTTATTAGATTTATAAACCGCCCCCTCTCCCTGAAGGAACTCGGGGCGGTGTACAGGAAAATTGAAAACCATATAAAAACATACAATATATCCAAAGTTAAAAATGAATTAAATTAATAATAATAATAATAATAATAATAATAATAGTTTAATTTCTTGACCGCTCCTCTCCCCGTAGGGACTCGGAGCGGTGCACAGGGAAACTAAAAACCATAAATATACAATCAAGAACATCTTAAAAACAAATTAAATAGTACCTGTGCTAAAATACCCAATCTAAACTAAAATTCCCACTATACACTAAAACCCCATAGAGAGAGACTACCCCAGACCGGCCAAGCAGAAAAAATATGTTTTTAATTTCAGACGGAAGGAGCGGAGGTCCGTGGTCGTTCTAATGTCGGGGGGAAGGTCATTCCAGAGGGCAGGGCCCGCCACAGAGAGAGCCCTTCCCCTGGGCGTCGCCCGCTGACAAAGTCTAGTGGACGGCACCCGGAGAAGTCCCTCTCTGTGGGAGCGAATCGGCCGTGAGGAAGTATGGGGCAGGATCCGATCCCGCAAGTAGCTAGGTCCCGAGCCATGGAGCGCTTTAAAGATGATAATTAGTACCTTGAAGCGCACCCGGAAGACGACAGGCAGCCAGTGCAGCTCGCGCAGGAGAGGTGTTACATGGGTAAACCTAGAGGTACCCAGGATTGCCCGCGCGGCTGCGTTCTGGACCATCTGCAGTCTCCGGGTGCACCTCAAGGGAAGCCCCATGTAGAGAGAGTTACAATAGTCCAGTCGAGATGTCACGAGAGCATGAGTGACTGTGCGAAGGGCGTCCCGATCCAATAGGGGGCGCAACTGGCGAACCAGGCGAACCTGGTAAAACGCCCTCCTAGCCACGGCTGTCACTTGATCTTCCATGGACAGCCGGGCATCTAGGAGGACACCCAAGTTGCGCGCCCCATCCACAGGGGCAAGATGTTCGCCCCCTATGGCCAGCGATGGAGTTAGCTGGTTGAATCGGGCAGCCGGAAACCACAGCCACTCGGTCTTGGTCGGGTTGAGTCTGAGTCCGTTACTTCCCATCCAGATCCGTACGGCTTCCAGGCACTGGCACATCACCGCTACGGCATCGTTGGGGTGGTTTGGGGTAGATATATACAGCTGCGTATCATCAGCGTAGAGATGATACTCTACCCCAAAACCACGGATGATCTCGCCCAGCGGCTTCATGTATGTGTTGAACAGGAGAGGCGAGAGGACCGACCCCTGAGGAACCCCACATGTGAGGGGTCTTGAGGTCGACCTCTGCTCTCCTGCCAACACAAATTGCGATCGGCCAGAGAGGTAGGAGGAGAACCACCGTAAAACGGTGCCTCCCACCCCCAACCCCCCCAACCGATGCAATAGGATACCATGGTCGATGGTATCGAAAGCCGCTGAGAGGTCTAATAGGACCAGGATGGAGGAACAACCCCCATCCTTGGCCCTCCAGAGATCATCAACCAACGCGACCAATGCCGTCTCGGTGCTATGCCCGGGCCGAAAGCCGGACTGGCGCAGATCTAGATACTCAACTTCCTCCAGGTGACGGGGAAACTGTTGTGCCACCACACTCTCAACAACCTTCGCCAAAAAGGGAAGGTTGGAGACTGGACGATAGTTGTTCAAAAGAGCTGGATCCAAAGAGGGCTTCTTGAGGAGGGGCCTCACCATAGCCTCTTTTAGGGAGGCAGGCAAGGAACCCTCACTCAAGGATGCGTTGATAACCTCTTGGAGCCAGCCTCGTGTCACCTCCCAGGATGCCAGTACAAGCCAGGAGGGACACGGGTCCAATAAACATGTGGTGGCTCGCAGTCGCCCACGTAACCTGTCCATATCCTCGGAAGTAACGGAGTCAAACTCCTCCCAAACAAGATCTGTCTCGTGGCATCTCACTGGGCCATCAATGGAGGGTAGCCCGTTCTGTATCTGAGCGATTTTCTCCTGCAGAAAAATCACAAATTCCTCTGCTCTACCCTGTAGCGGGGCTTCCCGCACCCTCTGTTGAAGGAGGGAGCGGGTCACCCTAAACAGGGCGGCAGGGCGGTTTTCTGCGGATGCTATGAGGGTGGCACAATGATGACGTTTGGCCACTCTCAGCGCCACAATGTAAGTCCGTAAATGGGCTCTTACCTGTGTTCGGTCAGATTCAGAACGGGTATTCCTCCATCTTCTCTCTAGGCATCTCTTGCGGCGTTTCATCACCCTCAGCTCCTCGGTAAACCAGGGAGCCATGGTGACTCGCGGCCGCAAGAGAGGCCGCAAGGGCGCGACCCGATCCAAGGCTCCCGTGGTCGCAATATTCCATGCGACCACAAGGTCCTCGATCGGGGCGCGGGTCGGGGGTACAGGAAATGGCCCAAGCGCCGTCTGGAACCCATCCGGGTCCATCAGGCGCCTGGGGCGGAACCAAATTGGAGACCCGGGTTCCGCCTCCCCGCGGAGGGGGGTGGCGGTTGGAAAGTCGAGCCGGAGAAGTGAGTGGTCTGACCATGACAAGGGCGTGATGACTATGTCCCCTAAACCCAGATCACTCTTCCACTGGCCAGAGACAAAGATAAGATCCGGTGTATGTCCACCCTCGTGGGTGGGGCCTAAAATTAGTTGGGTCAGGTCCATGGCCGTCATGGAAGCCATGAACTCCCGAGCTACCTCGGATGATTCGCCCACCGATGGCAGATTAAAGTCCCCCATGACTAAAAGTCTGGGGGTCTCCACTGCCACCGTAGCGATCACCTCAAGGAGCTCGGGCAGGGCTGCTGCTACATAGCGGGGAGCCAGGTATATAACCAGCACGCCCAACTGCCTCCCTAGGCCCCACTTCACGCAGAGGGACTCACAACCGGTAGTCTGTGGCACAGTGGTCTCTCTCGGCTCAAGACTTTCCTTTACAATAACCGCTACCCCACCGCCCCTGCCAAGGGCCCGAGGCTGATGAAAAGCACGGTAGCCTGGTGGGCACATTTCGACGAGGGGGAGTCCACCCTCGTGGCCCAACCAGGTTTCCGCTATTCCTGCCAGGTCCGGCCCCTCCTCTGACACAAGGTCATGTACGAGGGGGGCTTTGTTGACCACGGACCTGGCATTGCAAAACATCAGCCTCAAGCCCTGGCTCTGTACTTCCCGACCACCTAGCAAGCGGGGGTTGTGGCACTTCACCGTATATAACCAACGGTTCTGTGCCCTCAACCGGGAGGATAGAGATTGTCTCCCCTCCGACCTGCGTCTCCCCACGACCATCTGGATGGAATTGCCCTCTAACGGGATGACTCGTGTTTCCCCCCTGCTCACGGCTCCCTCCGCCACCCTCCGTCGTCTGCTGGCCTGGCCCTCTCTCTCCGTCTCCATCTCTATGCATCTATACCCTCCCCCCTCCCTGGTACCCCCTAAAACTGACAATAACCTAACAACTAAAAAACCCCTTAGACCACGCTTCTTCCACCTCTCCGGATTAATAAACCCCTCATCAAGGCGGGCCCTCGTTAGAGTGGAGGGCCAAACCTGCGAGAGCGGGGACTCTCGCAGTAGCAACAGGTCAGCTCTTAAGTACATGATAAAATTGATATAAATAAATATAAATAGATAAAATTTAAAAATATAAATAGGTCGCAATACATGATTTAAAAGGCACAATGGCAGCTAAAACGTTTAAGATGTTAGATATAAAATGCATAATTAATTCCAGGAGTGCATGGCATGATAGTAAAAGGCGATAAGAGGCGCAGAGATCTTGATGTAATAATTCATATAGTTCTCATAATTATAGTTCAAATCAGGAAGTTCATGATGATAAAAGTTAATAGTTCTTATAGTTCTTATAGTTCAGGCAGAAGGTCAATGATGGTAAAAGTTAAAGTTAAGGTGGGCCATGGGGTAAGATCTAGGAAGCAGGCCTCCTAAAATTAACCTGTACTAAAATTTTAAAACATTAAAATTACAAACCCAACCTATGCTAAAATTCCCCTAAAATCTAACATCCATTTACGTATTTGGCAGATGTTATGTTGTGAAAGTCTAAACTATTACACAAGACCAGCTTGCTGAAAAAAATATGTTTTAAGTGAGCGGTGAAAGAGGGGAAGGTCCATGATAGTGCGAAGTTCGGGGGGTAGGTCGTTCCAGAGGGAAGGCCCTGCCACAGAGAAGGCCCTACCCCTGGGCATTGCTAGCCGGCATTGACCGGCGGTTGGTACCCTCGGTAGGCCCTCTCTGTGGGAGCGTATCGGACGCAGGGAGGTATGTGCAGGAGACGGTCCCGCAAGTAGCTAGGCCCCGAGCCATGGAGCGATTTGAAGATGGTAACAAGCACCTTGAAGTGCACCCGGAAGGCCACCGGTAGCCAGTACAGTTTGCGCAGGAGAGGTGTTACGTGGGAGTAACGAGAAGCTCCCAGAATCCCCCGCGCGGCCGCATTCTGAACCAACTGGAGCCTCCGGGTGCACCTCAAGGGGAGCCCCATGTAGAGAGCTTTGCAATAGTCTAAGCGAGACGTCACGAGTGCTTGAGTGACAGTGCGGAGGGCATCTCGGTCCAGGAAGGGACGCAACTGGCGTACCAGGCGAACCTGGTAAAATGCCCCCCTGGTCACGGCCGTCACATGGTCGTCCAGGGACAGCCGGGAATCCAAGAGGACGCCCAAGTTGCGAGCCCTTTCCACGGGGGCCAATGACTCGCCCCTGATAACCAGCGATGGAATGAGCTGGCTATGCCGAGATGCCGGAAACCTCAGCCAACCAGAGTTTTCATAATATTTTTTTCTTCATATTGCCTTGCAAACATCTTGGCGCTCTTATCTTGTACGTTGGACATTCTCTTCTGTGGTTGCAGTCCTATCTATGACATGGCGTGAGTTTCTTAAGCCCTTTGATGCTTATAGTTTATACTAAGTTGTGTTTTGTTTTAGCAGTGCTTGTTTACAAGTTACCTTGAGCCAGACTGTAAAGTGTTTGTGTGTGTGTGTGTGTGTGTGTGTGTGTGTGTGTCTAACAATGCTTTGAGCTTTAAGCACATAGTGTTTATATGCAGTATCCTGAATAACAGGAAGCGAGCTTCCTATAATCTTCTCGGCTGTCCTTACCACTCTCTGTATGGACTTTCTATTTGAGGCACTGCTGTCACCAAACCAAACAGTGATGCAGTTTGTTAAAATGCTCTCAGTTGTGCCTCTGTAAAAAATGGTAAGGACAGAATGAGAAAGATGGAGTCTCCTCATCTGATGCGGGAAATGCAGACACTGGTTTGCACGCTTCACTAAGTGTGGAGAGACCAATTCAGTTTGTTAGTTATCCTGGATTGCTGTATGATCCCAGCCAATAGAATGGACAGACCATAATTAGAATTATGTTTCAAACCTGACATGCTGATAATTTAGTACAATGACAATAAAGATTATTATTATAATGGTAGATAAGTAGCAACCTGTTCTGCTTCTTTCTTCCACCCCCAACCCCCATCTGTTGTGCATCACAACTAGCAACTTGCCTATCTCATCCTATCATGAGAGGAGAAGAAGTCAGACTCAGGAGAACCATGCCTCTGTGTGCCAGATGTGATGGAGTAGCTGTGGGAAAAGATGGTTGTCTTCATGTCTGGAGCCCAAGGGCATCCTTTTGACCATGGAGAGGAACAGTTTTCTGGCCTAGATAGGTCTTTTGTCTTATTCATTGGAGTTCTAATGAAGCATAACAATCCCAAAGGCAAGGATGGAATGAGCTGCCACAGAGTCCCTGCTGCTACTTCTCTCACTTTGACTGTAGATTTAAATGATATTATCCAGTTGATAGCTCTGCAGTATTACCTAGTTTTGCAGTCTTTTCTCCATTGTAACTGCAGATGCTCCTGGCAGTAGTTTTTATAGAGATACTGATTAAATATTGTCTTGATTGTCAAAAGATAAAGGGAGGTTGCATTTTTATTTTAATTGGTGTGTTGAGATAATTTTACTGCCATAGAGAGAAATCTGCAGGCCTTTAGTCATTGTTGTTAGATATTGAGAATTGTAGCTCAGCAGTCTTTGGAAAGTAACAGCTGTGGTATGTAGGAAGATTCAAGGTTCAAGTTCTGAATGAATGGGCAGACTTTTTAGTGTGTACAAAGCATATCAGCAGAAAATTAAACATTCAAGTCAAGCTTGTCTTCTGATGTTTTTATGGGACACGTTTCATGTTATTTTCTCAACAAAATACAGCTTGGTGGGCTCCCATCCATGTAACAATGAGGTTCAACCTTCTTAGCTTTATGAGATCAGTCAGCATTGGCCAGATGCTACCACCTAGCTGGGCAACAGATAACTAGCACATATCTGTAGCTCAGGTGTAGAATGAGAGTGATTAGAAACTAGAAACCTGTGTCTACCGCAAACCCATGGATCAAATCCTCAGCTTCGCAAGCAATCACCCCACAGCACACAAAAGAATCTGTGTCCAGATCCTGTCCAGACATTTCAGTAACACAACACTAAGAAAAGCAGAAGAGAAATGGTTGCTTCTCTCTGTAACGGCTATCCCAAAAACGTAATCTTCCGACACACAAAACCCAAACCAGACACCACAACCACACAGCACAGACCCTCAACCAACTCATACATCCCCTGCCACCACCAGTTCACCTCCCAATGACCCTGATGTGATGTCCTTAGCACAAGACCCATCACAAGACTCACTGATGACTCACAGCTGACCCAACACAAGACCTTCACTTGACACACCCTGACCTGAAGCCCTTATAAAGTGAGGAACACTGGCATCCCCTAAACCAGGGGTTCCCAAACTTGGCAACTTGAAGACTTGTGGACTTCAACTCCCAGAATTCTCCAGCCAGCAGAGCTGGCTGGAGAATTCTGGAAGTTGAAGTCCACAAGTCTTCAAGTTGCCAAGTTTGGGAACCCCTGGCCTAAACTTTGCTGAAGATGTTCCCGAGCCTGGTAACGAAAAGTTCAGAAACCAACCCACAAGTTCGGAGAATGACCCCCCCCCCCAACACAAATTTACTGACCTTGATTTAAAAAGGAATAGGGGAAAATTCCTGTTTTGACTGGCCCAATATTGCAATCTTTTCTTTATGCTGCTTGCTTTGGCCAACACCGCTCCCCCCCAAAAAATTGTTTTCCGATGTTGATGACATACAGGGAGGGCAATGGGAGGGGTGGGATTCTTTTCATATGAATTCTTTGGCTGGTTTCTTTTAATAAAACAAAAATACAAAAAGGAAAAACCATCATTCTACATTGTATCCTTTGGAAAGCATGTCGACTGGTTACACATAACTCTTGTGTGTTTCTAGGACCATCATTGCTCATAAGTAATCTCAATTTATAGATTTTAAATCAAATAATTCATTATATATCTTATTATCATTATACCAGAATTCTCCTCTAGTATTCCATATTTAGACTATCTTCTTCTTCACACAAGTCTTACTTAAACATAACCACATAATGGGATTCATTGTCTATTCCAAAAAAATCTCTCCTGGTATTTCACCCTGGAAACGTATTCTGCATAGAAATCATGTTGTTTCTAGCCCCCCTTTTTTATTAAACAATATCCATTAATATTCCTTAATAGTTAACTAAAAATCTTTTACCATTTATATCCAACCTGATAAACATACACTCATTCCCATACTTATATACCTACGTACATACATACATACATACATACATACATACATACATGCGTGCGTGCATACATACACATATACGTATATATCATCTATTATTATTCCATTGCTCTTGGCTGGTTTCTTGACAGCGGGCAATTGCATCGAGGCCGGCGTAATTTCTTGAGGAATGCTGTGCGGGAGATGGAGACTATTCTGACCAATGAACCTGGACTGCTGGGCCCCAAGGTAAGTTGGTCAGGGAGATATAGAGGCGGGCAACAACTAAGAGCTATGAAAGTGCAAGCAGATTTATTTATGCTGTGTGTGAGCAGTTAGAGTTGGGCCAATGCAGGCACAAGAGAGATTTGTGCACATAAAATGCACGCAGGCCTCTCTATATGTGAGAAGGATGAAGCCAGAGCAAGTACAAATTGCAACCATATGTTTAGTGAGTGTTCAAAGTTTCAACAGCGCTGCAAAAAAAACACCCAAAAAACTGGTCCATTACAGCATCCCATGGTCACATGATCAGAATTCAGGCACTTGACAATTGGTGTGTATTTATACCAACTGTAGTGTCTTGGGATCAAAGGACTGCTGTTGGCAACCTTCCCAGCCAGCTTCTGGCAAACAAATTCAACAGGGAAAGCTTAACAATCAAACAATTTGCTGTCCGCTCCCACAGGGCGGGTCTCCTCAGGGTGCCGTCGGCTGGGCAATGCCGGCTGGCGACGCCCAGGGGAAGGGCCTTCTCTGTGGCAGGTCCTGCCCTCTGGAACGACCTGCCCCCTGCCATTCGCACAATCACGGACCTTCGCCTCTTCCGCCGGACATTAAAAACCTACTTGTTTTAGATGGCCGGCCTGGCATAATTTTAAGATGGTTTTTGTAGGGTTTTAAATTTATTTTAGCGCAGGCCCATATATTGAATTCATTTTAACTATTTTGTATTGTATTTATTGTATTTTGTTTTATTCTCTCCTGTGCACCGCCCTGAGTCCCTTCGGGGAGATAGGGCGGTTTATAAATCCAAATAATAAATCCAAATAATAAATAAAAACAATTCACTTTACCATTGCAATGATTCTCTTAAAAAGCATGGCAAAGAAAGTCATAAAAATCAGGTGCAGTTGTGGTCGTAAGTTGAGGACTATCGGTATTCCGTACACCTGCATTGGCTTACTGGTTCTTGATTTGATGTGCCCTGGTCTCTGTCTCTACTAATGGCTTGTGTTTTGTCAATAACTGATGCTCAGTTAACAGGGCCCCAACAGCATAGAAACATGTTTTAAAAAGAGAAGGCTTTTGTGCTGTCAGTGCCCGATGTTGTACACAGTGTTAACAAGCAAATGAAAATAATAATATTTACCTGGGTTTCCTGGTTGAATTGACAATGAAACATTTGGTCAGCCTAAAGGCATTTTTCCTATTTGTGTGCTAGATTATACTTACCCATGGTAAGCTTTTCTAAACTCATTCTGCATGAATCCTGGGTAAAGTAATGAAGCGATTTAAAGAGTGGAAAAGTGCTGGAAGAGATTGCCACCCTTGCTTGTCTTCTTTTTTTTCTTTTTCTGTATTGCTCCAACCTAGCTCCAGTTAACCCTTTTTGTAACCATCCTAGCAAATAGCTGTTCTAAGAATTATGGGAATTGGTATGAACCCTGAAAAGTCACCAGACTGGAGAACTACTCCAGAGTGCATGTAACACAGGTGGTACCCAAGATAACTACCAAGGAACACTTTGTCTCTGTCTCTGTCTGTCTCTCTCTCTCTCTCTCTCTCTTCCCCTCCCTCCCTCCCTCCCTCCATTAAGGAGGAAAGAAAGGAGCAACTCATTAAGGGACACCTTAAAGGAAGAATTACATAGCCCTAGGATAGAAGAAATGTGAGAAATTCAAAATCATCATCATCCTTTTTGGGTATAAACTCAAAACAAGGCCAAGTTGATTTTGTTTAGTGTCAGGTTCTCAAAATATTGATACTCTTTCAAGATTCTGTTATTCTACCTCAATATTTCTTAAAGTCTAGTCCCAGAACTCCTCCCTTTCAGGGGTGTACAAAACCAACATTAGTTGCCAGTTTAGGTTGAAAAGCCATATAATGTAGAAGTCCAATCAAGCCATCCTGCAAAGAAGTAGCGGCAGCAAATGCATAATTTTTAGTTTTCAGATACGATAAATATTGATAAATGTAAACCATACAAACAAAATCTTCTTGATTTTTAAATTTGGAAAGAGATTCTGAGAGAAAAAAGATTTTAAAACACTGTTCTACCTTACTACAATAATGAGTATTGCTGGAAACTGTGGCCTACCATTTCTACCTTACAAATATTTCCCTTAAAGTTGTTTCCTCTTCTGTCTCATCTCCTTGCTTCCCTCCTCCCTCCTTTCTTCATCTTTGACATATGGAGAGAACATGAACCAGAACTAAATATGCGTCTTTATACTGATTCCAGCAATTTTAATAATCGGTCTGCCGATTACAGGTTCTTCACTTCTTTAAAGTTCTTTTTCACACTTTAAATCACTCCATTATTTTGACCCAGAATTCACAATAGAACAGAGACTTGTGGAAGCTATTTGTAGTATTGAGATACGTTTGCCTGTCTACTCTAAAATCTTTGGAGAAAACGAACATAATTTTCATAAACTGGGAATTCTACTTGGAATGAGATGCTCAGCTCTCTTTTGTCTGATACTCCTCCCTCCCTTTCAATATCAATAGGCAATTTATGTCTTCATGGCTCTGTCATTCTGCCGGGATGAGGTTGCCTGGCTATGCAGACACAGTGAGCACAAAGGCAAGAACCAAGAGGAATTCACTGACAGGTATTGATCAGGTTGGGGAAGTGTCATCCAAGGATTTTACACCCGAGGTAAACTCTAAAGCACGGGTGTCAAACTCACCGTGTCACGTTGCCGTCACATGACATAGTGTGACATTCCCCCCCCCCTTTGTGGAGCTGGGTTAGGCGTGGCCTGCGCATGATGCATTTGGCCCGCAGGCTGCCAGTTTGACACCCCTTCTCTAAAACTTTCAAAGTTAATGATCCTACCTGGTTCACTATAGTGGCCAAAATGCCCTCTTTTACACCACTGTTAGAAATGAAAGCTCTAAATCAGTGATAGTCAACCTGGTCCCTACCATCCACTTGTGGGCGTTCCAGCTTTCATGGTGGGCGGTAGAAAAGCAATTTCCTTTTTTAAAATTTAATTGACTTCCCTACTTTATAAATCACTGTGACTGTGGAACTGGTGGGCGGTTAGAAAACTTTACTATTAACAGAGATACAAAAGTGAGCGGTAGGTATAAAAAGGTTGACTACCCCTGCTGCAAATCTTCCAAAGGGATGGGAAAAGACCACTTGAAAAATCATTCTTTCTTCTCTTCAGGGGATAAATGTTCACATTTCATATTGGAGTGTATTCATGTCGTGCTAAATTATGGTTTGACCAATTGGCCATAAGGCCTGATCTACACCTAAAAACTTAAAGTCATTAAACAACTGGCCAAAGAGCCTATGTAGCTTAACACAGGGGTCTCCAACCTTTGCAACTTTAAGTCTGGGAGCTGAAATCCTTCAGACTTAAAGTTGCAAAGGTTGGAGACCCCTGGCTTAACATGATGGCTAAACATGTGATTATGAGGCCTGATACTTCTGCCCACTGGATTTCCAACCCAAACCCTTAGAATTGAATAAACTCAATCTTCTTTTTCTCAGCATTGTCCTTACCAGCTGCAACTTGCAAACTGCACTAATGGAAAGTGGAAAGCAAAGAGAGTGATGAAGAGTTAGCCTCTCCAATCCATAAAGGAAGGGTAGAAGAGGCGAATTCAGATATCCATTTGTCTTGAGATGGAGGGGAAATGAAAAGATACCTCTCTTCACAATTTTTGGCATTTTTTTTGTTGCAGGGTAATCTTGCTGCAGACTGAGATAATGATTTATCTCTGGCAGGGCATTACAACAGATGAAAGCTCTTTAGGACCAGGGGAGGCATGATAGCAGTGTTCCGATATCTCAGGGGTTGCCACAAAGAAGAGGGAGTCAAACTACAGTGGTACCTCGGTTCACGAACGCCTCTCTTCACGACCAATTCGGTTTACGACCAAAAATTTCCCAAAAAATGTGCCCCGGTTCACGAACACCGTTTCGGTTCACGAACGGAAAAGTTCGTAAAAATATGCTCTGCTTCACGAACTCCACCTCGCTTCACGAACTCCGCGTTGTAAACGAGGGCTGGCTGGGGTGGGGTGACGCAGTGGCGGCCGGTCCATTGAGGGCGCAGGCGAATTGTGAGTTCGCACTGCGCCTTTTCCGGGCTGCACCCTGCCGCGGTTGTTGTGAGTGAGGGGGACGGGTGTGTGTGTGGAAGCGAAGGCGGGGTGGGGAGGAGCTGCCTTCCCGGCCGGGCTCCGCAGCTGAGGGGCGATGGAGCAAACCGCGCGCGGCTGCCAGCATGACTTTCGCCCGTCTCTTTCTGGGCTCTGCGAGTGAGGGGGACGGGTGTGTGTGTGGAAGCGAAGGCAGGGGGGGAGGAGCTGCCTTCCCGGCCGGGCTCCGCAGCTGAGGGGCGATGGAGCAAACCGCGCGCGGCTGCCAGCATGACTTTCGCCCGTCTCTTTCTGGGCTCGGCGCTTCTGCTTCTCGGGATGCTTCCCGAAGCCAGCAGCCCCACGGCCAGCCACTCCGCTTCTCCGTCTTATTCGTCGGTCGCCTCTCGGGGTCCGGACCCGCCGCCGCCGCCGCCGCCGCCGCGCCCCCGCCGGCGGGCTGGTGAGGGTGGAACGGCGAGGAGCGCGGCGGCGGCGGCGGGTCTGGACCCCGAGAGGCGACCGACGAATAAGACAGAGAAGCAGAGCGGCTGGCCGTGGGGCTGCTGGCTTCGGGAAGCGTCCCGAGAAGCAGAAGCGCCGAGCCCAGAAAGAGACGGGCGAAAGTCATGCTGGCAGCCGCGCGCGGTTTGCTCCATCGCCCCTCAGCTGCTTTACATTGAACCCTATGGGAAACTGTGCCTCTGTTCACGACCAATTCTGTTCGCGAACAGAGTCAGTTCAAGAATCACGACCAAAAAACAAGGTCAGAACGGATTAACCGGATTTACATTGAACCCTATGGGAAATTGTGCCTCGCTTCACGACCAATTTGGATCGCGAACAGAGTCAGTTCACGAATTAAGTTCGTGAACCGAGGTACCACTGTATTCTCCAAAGCACCTGAGGGCAGGATAAGAAGCAATGGGTGGAAACTAATCAAGGAGAGAAGCAAGTTAGAACTAAGGAGAAATTCCCTGACAGTTAGAACAATTAATCAGTGGAACAGAAGTTGCCTCCAGAAATTGTGAATGCCCCAACCCTGGAAGTCTTTAAGAAGATGTTGGATAGCCATTTGTCTGAAATGGTATAAGGTTCCTGCCTACACAGGGAGTTGGACTAGAAGACATACAAGGTCCCTTCCAACTCTGCTATTGTATTGTAATGTATTGTATTGTATTGTATTGTATTGTATTGTATTGTATTGTATTGTATTGTATTGTATTGTATTGAATTGAATTGAATTGAATTGAATTGAATTGAATTGTAGAATAGGACTTAGGACAAAATAGTCCTAAAACAGAAACAAACCAATAGTTAGCACCTCTGTGACAGGAGAGTTTTGAGACAGGAGAACCTTGTTTTCAGGCGTATGCATGGCTCCCCTCACATCTATGCATAGGGTCATTTATAGTTCTGTTGTGTCTGTCCATGCTAAATTGTTCATTGGCTAAGCTTGGGAAGGTGGCCTAGAGGTGGAGCTCTTGCCTCACAAGCAGGAGGTTGTGAGTTCGATCCTAGGTCGAGGCAGATGTAGGGTTTCCTGCTTGAGCAGGGGGTTGGACTAGATGACCTGCAAGGTCCCTTCCAACTCTGCTAATGAGAAATAAATGCTCCACTTCAGGGTCGATTTGCATACTGGAGGCTGCAGTGGTTTTTATGCCATACCATAAACATCACTGCAAAAAAATAGATAGGAGATGAACTGAATTGAATTATTGGAAGATTTATTCTATTGAAAGTCATCTTCTAACTGTTGGATTGTAATGCAATGTTCATTCCCTCGCATCTCAACTAATTACCAGGTTTAAAGTAAATTAAGAAGCGTGCAAACCAAACGCAAATCCAGCTTTTTTGCATGTGGAAAAGGTACACAAACTCATCATATAGAGAAGGCAAGATCAGGCACAGAGAGGCAGCATCTGCATGGGAATGTTTGCTTTTGAGGAACAATTGGTCTGTCCCCTTAACCACTTTATATATTTCTTGGCTCCCAGCTTGTGTGTCTGTTAAGTTGTTTGCATCTGGGCACAACATGGAAAAAAGGTTAGGAGAACCAAATATTGTACTGTAGTTTGTGTGGGGAGCTGTTAGTGGCAAAAAAAATCAGCTTTGTAGCAGCAAAAAGGATCTTGGGCAAGAATGCTATGCTTCTTCCAAAATCGTATTTATTTTCCTCACAGCTGCTTGGCTGAGTTGCTGTTTCTGGTGGAAAGACTACGCAACTTGCTTAAACAATACCAAAATGTCATTCAACGGTACCACGTGCAATATTTGTCACGCTTTGATGCCCAGGTGCTTGGCAACGTCATACAGGTATGGAAACAGCATAGAACTGAGGTCAGTGGCATGGTGTATGGGGGACTGGAGCAGGACCCAGTGAATAGACTCTGTCCTAAAGAGATAGAAAAGATTGGGTGGGAAAAAGTGAGAACATGAAAGAATTTTAAGCGTTAAATTAAGTATTAAAAGTCCCCGACTGGCTGACTTTGGCCCAGTCACTCACTCTCAGCCCATTCCAGTTCATAAGTTATTGTTGTGGGGAACATAGGAGGAAGAATTGATTATCAGATAGGGTTGCTGCCTTGAGTTGTTTATAAAAATAATAAAGGTGGTATATAAACAAACAGTTAAGGCATGAGGTTAGAAAGCAGAAGATCATGAATTCTAGGTTTGTCTTGGGCCTAAAGCCAATTGAGTGGCTTTGGGCCAGTTGCTTTCTTTCAGACCTAGGAAAGAGGCCATGGCAAACGAAGAAAACTGCAGGGATTTGTCCAGGCAATTTATGAGAATCAAATGCGATTGAATGGAAGAAAGAAAAAGTATCTGGATACTGGCAAAAATCTTTATCTGCTGTCAGAGTGGATGAATTAGATGAAATCAGTCCTGTTTTTTCAATAGAAGGGAAGCTGCTTCACAAGTCACAAATTAGAAAATGGAGTCAGTAAAGCCCTTTAAAATTATTTCCTTGCCTTGAAGCATCTGTTACTTATATTGATGGTTGCTTCTCTTTCTGAAGACATTTCCGGCGAGATGCAGCATTAAATCGGACAGCACAATTCCTTTAAATAATTGCATGCGGTAAAGTTCAGTGTAAACAAACCACCGAATAACAAATTGTTGTCTTCACTCGAAGCCCTTTTCTTTCATGCAGGACCTGACTGTGTGCCCTGAAGAGGAATCAGTGATTATGTCAGCTTTTGTCAGCACACTCACATCCCTGACTGTCAAACAGGGTAATTACGCTGTCAGCTAGAAGTCCCTGTGTCTCTTTTCCCTGCCCTCCGTGCAGAAAGTTCATACTTCAAGAGGCCTATATAAAGGTCCCTCTATAAGAGTAATTCAAACATGGTGCCAGAAAAAGGTTTGGGATTTTATAATAGGCACATTACTACGGATGCTGTGTGTTTGCTTTGTATGCACATTAGCTCACCAGGGTAGGGGAACTGTTGTGACTCCGGATGAGCTGCTGATGGACTTTTCTAGTGAAGAGTCCTATGAGTCTGCCATGGAGGAGGGAGACCTTGAGGAAGCAGAGAGTCTGGTTGGCCACCAGGAGGTGCCTGGGTCATGGAGCAGTGGGGAGTATCAGGAGCAATTTGTCCCTGATGCTAGATTACGCAGGGCTGAGAAAAGGAGGCAAGTAAGAGGCAAGCTCTGAGGCCCTGAATTGGAACCAGCTGGTGGTTGAGTGGCCCCTCCCAAGAGAGCTTATAGGGAAGGCTTTGGGAGGGGCCATTTGCAGGAAACAACAGTTGCAAATCCTCATTGGAACTATCTGGTAGTTCGAGTCGTGTCTTCCAGTCTCTGAGTGTAAACGTGCTACAGTATTTGTAACGTGAGTCCGGGCTCGCAGCCAAGGAGAAAGTGGCAAGCAGCCAAGCTTGTGTGTGTCTGTCTGTGGGGCAGAACAGGGAACTATGGCCCTTTTATGATCTGTGGACTTCAACTCCCAGAATTCTTGAGCCTTCATAAAGGTGGCATAGTTCCTCGCCTCTGCCTCAGACATTGAAAGAAACTTGGTTCAGATTTTCTGTAGTTTTTAAAAAAAAAAATGACCATACTTTCTTACATGTGGAATTGATTGGATGCTAGTAGGACTATACCAAAGCTACAGATATACTACCTCCAGAAATGAAGTCCTTATGTAGTCTGCAAACTGTTGTCGAGAAAGCTGTGCACAGCAAATAGTTCTTTCAGCAGCAAAGCCTCATTCTACTTGACCTTGAATATATTTTTTGTCATCCATAAACAGCAGAAGTAAATCCCCGAGGCTCTTTCAGTAAGTGTTGTCTTTTTTCATGCTTGTCTTTTGCAGTTGATGTCAAGGAGAAATTTGAATTCAAGGGACTGCGATTGGATTGGTTCAGACTACAGGTAAACAACTCTCCAGTCGCTTTTCTTCCCCTTTCTCCTGTAACGGCTCCTAGGATGTTTGGAATATTTTATGCCCTGTTAGGGATTTTGTATTGCCTGTAGCTCCGTTTATGCATTGGGAGTGAGTAACGGAGACCTGGGTTGCACATTGTGCTTGTGACACACTGAGCATTCTCTGTAGGCAGAGAAAGAGAACTGACGGGGTAGTCCCTCTTGTATTTATCTTTTCAAAGTGTACATTTCAAAATGTAACATTTCCTCGAATTTGCGTAGGGGATGAACAGGGGAAAAATTGCCTGCTAAAGGAAGGGAGATGATAGACAAGAAGAAAAAGAGTCTCCTCCTTCCCATTGTTCAGCTCCTTAACCCTTTCTAGGGGAGAGACTTACAAAAGTATACATACAGGACACTTAGAGATGATGCAGTGTAAATTGCAGGCATTCAAATGCAGTTTACCCTAAAGGAGCTTTAAAAACATTTTGCTCGTATTGTTGCTGGCTTGAGAAAGCATTTGAAAGAGCCGTGGTGGCGCAGTGGTTAGAATGTATATTGCAGGCTAGCTCACTTGCCAGCAGTTCGATCCTGACAAGCTCAAGGTTGACTCAGCCTTTCATCCTTCTGAGATCATTAAAATGAGGACCCAGATTGTTGGGGGCAGTATGCTTACTCTGCAAACTGTTTAGAGAGGGCTGCAAAGCATAGGAAGTGATATATACTGTATTTTGGGGACGCACCTGAGTATAGAACACACCAAGATTTTGAAGAGGCAAATTTTTTTAAAAAAAAGTTTTTGTACTCTGCAGACCTCCCCAAAATGCCCCATTTTTTGCAAAATGGGCCCTTCCCACCCCCCCAAATGGCATGAATAGCCTTTAGGGGCCTTGTAGAGTGCTCAGGGGGGGGGGGAATTGAGCAAAAAACAGCCCATTTTTCATTCATTTCTGCCCTCCCCAGCCCCCAGGAGCACTCTGAAAGCCCCCTAAAGGCTATGCATGATCATTTTGGTGAAGGGAGTAGGGTTTCAGGAAGCAAAAAATGCTGTATCTAGTGTATAAGACGCACCCAGATGTTCAGCCACTTTTTTGAGGGAAAAAGGTTTGTCTTATACTCTGAAAAATACGGTAAGTCTAAGTGTTATTGCTAGAGAGTGTGGTGGCTCAACAGTTTCCGCAACACTTGGAGGAAGTTGATTATCTAGACCCGCGCCAGTCCGGCTTCCGACCCGGTCACAGCACCGAGACGGCATTGGTCACGTTGGTTGATGATCTCTGGAGGGCGCTGGATAGAGGATATTCCTCTATCCTAGTCCTACTAGACCTCTCAGTGGCTTTTGATACCATCGACCATGGTATCCTATTGCGCCGACTGGGGGGGTTGGGGCTGGGAGGCACCGTTCTGCGGTGGTTCTCGTCCTACCTCTCTGGTCGGTCATAATATGTGTTGGCAGGGGGGCAGAGGTCGGCCTCGAGACCCCTCGTATGTGGGGTTCCTCGGGTCGGTCCTCTCGCCCCTACTATTCAACACATATATGAAGCCGCTAGGAGAGATCATCCGTGGTTTTGGGGTGAGATATCATCTGTACGCTGATGATACTCAGCTGTACATATCCACCCCAGACCACCCCAACGATGCCGCCGAGGTGATGTCCCGGTGTCTGGAGGCCGTACGGATCTGGATGGGTAGTAACAAACTCAGGCTCAACCCGTCCAAGACTGAGTGGCTGTGGCTTCCGGCACCCCGGTTCAGCCAGATTACTCCAACTCTGGCCATTGGGGGCGAAACACCGGCCCCCGTGGAGAGGGCGCGCAATTTGGGTGTCCTCCTGGATTCCCGGCTGTCCATGGAGGACCATGTGGCGGCCGTGGCCAGGGGGGCGTTCCATCAGGTACGCCTGTTGTACCAATTGCGCCCCTTACTGGACCGGGCTGCCCTCGCACAGTCACTCAAGCACTCGTGACGTCTCGACTCGACTACTGTAATGCTCTCTACATGGGGCTTCCTTTGAGGTGCACTCGAAAGCTGCAGTTAGTCCAGAATGCAGTCGCGCGGGTGATTACGGGAGCGCCTAGACACTCCCATATAACACCAATCCTGCGCGAGCTGCACTGGCTTCCTGTGGTCTTTCGGGTGCGCTTCAAGGTTCTGACGACCATCTTCAAAGCGCTCCATGACTCGGGTCCTAGTTACATGCAAGACCGTCTCCTGCCCCATACATCCCTAAGACCGATACGCTCCCACAGAGAGGGCCTTCTCAGGGTGCCGTCGGCCGGACAATGCCGACTGGCGACACCCAGGGGAAGGGCCTTCTCTGTGGCGGGCCCAGCCCTTTGGAACGACTTACCCCCTGAACTTCGCACCATCTCTGACCTCCGCCTCTTCCGCAAGTGCCTAAAGACACATTTGTTCCATCTAGCCGGCCTAGCCTAACCTCCATAATGACTTTTAGACAGTTTTAAATTTTGGGGATTTTAATTTGGTTTTAGCGCAGGATCTTTATCAAATAAGTTTTTTAATTTTTTTATGTGATTTTGTATGTATTTTAATATTCCTGTGCGCCGCCCTGGGTCCGTTTGGAGAAAGGCGGAGTATAAATTTAATAAAATAAAAAATAAAATATTTGTAGAGCAAATTTGAAATTACTGGCCTATCAGCTTCTGGAGGGTTTCAAATAGTCTCCCTTTTAGTTAGTTGTAACATTTTCAGTTGTCTGTCAAGAAGTTGGGAATGCCAGTGAAGAAAAGTTCTTTTTCTAGCACTATCAACATTTCCATTGGTAAACACTTCTGAATACACTGGCAAAATAGCAGCCTTAGACACCAAGGCATTGGTTATGCATCAAAACCACCCATAGGATTCTTCCAAATTAAATAAAATAATACATAAGAAAGAATGCCAAATGTTGAAAGATCTCAGCATTCTTGTGGGAGTTATCTAGATGAGAGTGAGAATTGACAATCTCATAATTTGTTACGCATTTTAAAAGATGGGGAGAGAGTTGCCTGCAACATGAAAAGATTGGAAGCCCTGATCTAGCCTAAAGTATCAGCTTGTTCTCCATTGGTTAATTATTCTGTTTATTTGTAAATTGTATGCATATGAGTGAGCTATTCTAAACTAATTGTCCTCAGTTAGTAGTATATTGTTTTATCACTATCATCATTTTTTTCTTTTTCTATATTGGCCATCCAATATAGAAAAAGCGGTGGCTATATAAATCAACATAATAAATAAAGGGATGTTAAAAATGGGTTGTCTGATACCTGAAAAGGTTAGAAGATCCTGACCAAGCCTAAGGACAACAATTATGTTGATTTTTCAATCCTGTGTTTGCTGCCCAGATTCATAATTTGTGAGATGGGCTGATAGATAGATAGATAGATAGATGGATGGATGGATGGATGGATGGATGGATGGATGGATGGATGGATGGATGGATGGAAGGTAGGTAGGTAAGTAGGTATACAGTAGATATAGATATAAATAAATGAAATGAGGCTTTTCTGTTTTTCTCTCAAAATATGTTACATTGACCTATAAACCTACATTACATAATAAAGATGATCAGATAATGGGCATATGCATGTAAGTTGGCCCACTGTTCTACAATGTATATCAATTATGTATATCTGAGAATTTAAAGGATAGGTCCTTAACAATGGGTTCTTTCTTCCATCAGGCATACACCAGTGTCACGAAGGCCCCATTGCAACTGCGGGAGAATCATGATCTTGCCAAGGTGATGAACCTCATTGTCTTTCATACTAAGATGCTGGACTCTGTGGAAGAGCTCATAGTGGAGACATCTGATCTCTCCTTCTTTGGGTATGTATGTAGGACAGCTGAAGACAATGATGTACAACAGATTTGGGACGTGCAGATTGCGATGGCAGAGTAGATCCAGTGGGTTTAACATTTCAAGTTCAGTGTTATCTGATTTAGTCTTGAAAGTTTATTTTGAGAAAGTTAGAGTTTTGAAAAGGAAGGCTGGGGCAGAATTTCCACAGAGGCACAATCTTTAAGTGAGAGAAATGAGATGCCAATTCACAGCAACATTCTGATGGCAGTGCAAAATACTCACCCACCTCTTGGTTCGAGGTGATGAGCAGGTCATATCTTATTGCACATGGGTGTATGTGTATGTGCACCTTCCAGTCAGTGTTGACTTCTGGCTACTGCCTGGGCTGGTCTTTGCAGTATTTTTTGGCAACATTTCAGAAGTGGTTTGGCATTGCCTCCTTCTACAACTGAGTGAGAGGGATTGTCCCAAGGTCATCCAGCTGGCTAAGGTGAGCTGCCTAAGGTGAGATTAGAATTCACAACATCCTGGTTTCTAGCCTGATGCTTTAACCATTGCACCAAACTGGCTCTCTTACTGAAAGCTCCTTAAAACCAATTGTATGCAGATAATTGCTTGGGAAGCTTAAAGAACAAGGGTTTATATTCTTGCTGGACAACCCCTGGGTCTGCCCTAGGTTTGTAATCAGAAGAATCATGAGCAAAGCTACCAATGAGAGGATTTTGTTTGTAGCAGCAAACTATCTACGCCAGGGGTCTCCAACCTTTGCAACTTTAAGCAAAGCTGGCTGGAGAAGTCTGGGAGCTGAAGTCCTTCAGACTTAAAGTCGCAAAGGTTGGAAACCCCTGATCTACGCAGCTCCTTTTCTTCAGCAGTGATCTCCATACCAGATTCATTTTTAAGCCTTCGACACTCTTCAATTCTTTAACAGTTAAGTAGGGGTAGGGTTGTATGTTTTTGTTTTAGGTGTTATTCGTAACTTGTTAATATGTTTTTGTTTTTATGCCAACCTACATGAATGCTTTGTGGAAGAAAAGTGGATAAACATTTCTTAAATAAAAAGTCAGGAAAGTACCATCTGTTGCTAATTGCCTTGATGGGCATTTTATTCAAATTACTCTTTAAGAAAAAAACCAAACAAACCCATTAAATAAAAATACAAGAAAGAGTGCTTTCTGCAGGCCATGTTATTGGGAGTATTATCTTTTTTAGTAATTGTACACAGTATTCATCATATGATTCGTTAGAAGAATGAATGGAAAAGAAAACATGCGCATTGAGGTTGCTTGCTTCCACTTGTGTGAGCTTCTTCAGTTTCTATTTCTTTGACAGCTTCCATGTGCGCCATTTGGAGAAGTTATTTGCCTCCTCCTTAGAGGAACCATCCATGTTGCGTTATGTCATTAACTTCCCGCTTCTGTGTGCTGATTTCAGTAACACGATTCATCCAATGTGCCCTGAGGAGGTGTGTATGTTTTTGACTCATGAGAAAAAGAAAGACCAACAGCTGGATTGAGAGGTTCTTACCAGCCTACATAAGTTTGCTTTTTCTGCCATTTCTTATAATTTCTATTGGCCTGTCTGGTTTTAAAAAGTAACGTTCTGTACATATTATATGTTCAATTTCATAACCAGAAAAATTATGTTTACAATGCATACACAAACCAGAAAGTTCCATATATTTTATCTTAACTAATATACTGTATGTGATTTAAGAAGCTTTGCAAATGGCAGTCTTTTGAAGAGTATGTAGTATGGTGAAGTAAGATAGCTGTAGTGGTTAACAGTGGTTTTAACCTACTATTGTTGTTGTTATTGTTGCTGGTCCTGCATTTTATTACAGTAAGCATTAAATTCTTACGAATAGGCAAGTTATGATGGGCTTGATAAACACTTTTGGAGATGAGCACATAATTTAAGATATGAACCTTATCATATGCACTAGGAATCAAGCCCTACTGAGGATCATGAAACCAATTTTTTAATGAACAAATGCTAGTTTCACTTACCCAAGGAACTGATCACAAGCCATGTAGTCAACTGGGGTGATTTTTGCTTTCTATTCCAGTATCCACATCTGCGCACCTGTGCCTTGGCCATATGCAACAACTTTCTGGAAGAGATTGCAAAGCAGACTTCGACCTGCATCCTTGATGCTTGTGCTGAACACTGTAATCTGAGCGAGCAAGTGAGTAACCCAACTCCATATGGGATGCTGAGGACCAGACACCAGAGGTAAACCATGTATAAGGACTCCAAGAAAGCATAATAATCTGCAAGATGAAAAAAATCCATCTGGGAAAGATGGAATTTTGGAATAATGCTGTAGATTATATAAATTCTGATCCTTTGAACGTAAGATTAAAGCATGTGTTTTTTGTAACACACTAGGCATCATGTGCACTTCTCTGGTCACTTTCTGGTAGAACTGAGGAACAGAAATTATGAATGGGCTGAATAGGCAAATGAATGGGGCTATGAAGGGCATGGGCTAGATTCTTAGTATAAAACAGAAAGAGAAGGACACACTCGAATAAAGAAGAATAGTTGTAGCTGAGGGTTGAACTGAGGGGTTCTTGGTGTTCTCTGAGCTTGGTTGTTTTCTTGTGGACAAACCAGGTAACATCATCAGTACTAGTAATCATCAGTTTAGTTTAGTTTAGTTTATTTAGATTTATATACCGCCCTATTTCACCAAAAAGGGACTCAGGGTGGTGCACAGAAAGATAAAAAGCTCCACAATATACAAAATATAAAAAACAATTAAATTATAGAACTGTGCTAAAATTTAAATAAATAATTAAAACCCAATAAATATCGAATTAAAATATTCCCTAATCTATGTCAGGCCGGCTAGATGAAAGAAATGTGCTTTTACCATCCGACAGAAGAGGCGTAGGTCCGTGATGGTGCGGATATCGGGGGGAAGGTCGTTCCAGAGTGTCGGACCCGCCACAGAGAAGGCTCTTCCTCTGGGGGTTGCCAGTCGGCATTGTCCGGCTGACGGCACCCTGAGAAGGCCAACTCTGTGGGAGCGGACAGGTCGAAGGGAGGAATGTGGTAGGAGGCAGTCTCTCAAGTAACCAGGACCCGTGCCATGGAGCGCTTTGAAGATGGTAACTAATCATCAGTGATATTACCTAGTTAGTTTGGGTAATAAAATGTCTGTAAGAAAACAATCAATCTTGTAGAGCAGCAGTGAGGGGTCCCCTCACACATTTGATTGACAAAAGCACTTGAGTTCACCAGTTGGTCCAACTAAGCCTTAGACGTTAGCCTGGATTTACCTGAAGATTGATTCCTCATGTTGCTGGTTACAACGGAGCATTTTGGGGGGATGGTTAATGGGGCAAAGCAACCAAAGTTTCAAATAGTTGAAACCAAGCCATGGTTGCCTTGATTTTATTAATTGGTTTTCCACGCTGGGAAAAGAAAGCTGCTTCTTGAAGGTGATTTCCCAGACCACCACAGCCAATCATTCCATATGCCCTAACCCTTTATCTTCGTTTTATCTTCCAGCTCTTACCCAAGCACTGTGCACCCACCATCAGCAAGGCCCGAACCAAAAGGGTTCAGAAAAAAACTTCCAAAAAGTTAGAGCCAGAAAGGGATAAACCTGGAGCAGAAAGTATTCGGAAGGACCGCAGTCTGGTCACAAAGTAAGATCTTAACAGTCAAATTGTTTATATTTCTTAAACTGATTACCTTTTAGATAACTTTGAATCTGATGGTTCTGTTATAAGAGACCATATACCGGTAGATACCCTGAGATGTTAATTTAACCCTGAATATATCCTAATATAGAACCCTGAATTAATAGTATCATAATAAATATAGTTAATATAATCCTGAATATAATCCTAATATATCCTGAAACATTTTTCATGATGATGAAATTTCTATGATCTAGTGCAGTGATAGTCAACCTAGTCCCTACTGCCCATTATTCCCTACTTTATAAATCATCATTACTGTGGAACCGGTGGGCGGTTAGAAAATTTTACTACGAACAGAGATACAAAAGTGGGCGGTAGGTATAAAAAGGTTGACTACCCCTTATCTAGTGTTTTCAAGAAGATCACATGTGCTACTTCAGAACTAAGTTTGTTCTCTATTTTGTTTGTAAGTATGTGCAATCAGAACCAAAGTAGGTATGATTAAGGAGCTATACTTTGTCATGAGAAAGGAGGGGGCTGTATATTTTTATGCTTTGAAAGGTGAGATACGAGACATTTTATAATGTACAGGAGAGGTTGGATATGCCTTTCCTAATGGAATGGAACTATAATTGGGGCTGCAAATAATCATGAATCAGGGTCTGAGGATTCCAGCTTCATTGGTACAAAAGAGCACAAGGAATAAAAAAAAGCAGCACAGATGGAAAGCAGCATACAGTAGAGATATCAACATCCAAGATACATAAAAGATATTTCCTAATACTATAAGATGAGGGTAGATCAGCACTCCAGTTATTTATCAAGTCAGAAGGCTAAAAGAATTAATGGAACAGCTAAAGAAATAAGGCAGGCAACAGAAGAAGCGTTAGTCTAGGTCAGAGATGGCGAACCTCTTTGGCACTGAGTGCCCAAACCGGAATGAGCGTGCATGCACATGCATGTGTGCATGCCGGAGCACTGGAAACCCAAAGACCAGTGGGCAGTGCACACTTGCCTGGTTTTGGGGCATTTTCAGGCCGTTTTTCAGGCAAAATACACCCCTGAAAACGACCTGTTTTTCAGCCATTTTTCAAGCCGTTTTCAGGCTGTTTTCCAGTGCTCTGGCATCCACGAAGACCAGCTAACTGGTGTGCATGTGCACACAGGAAACCAGAAGAGCAGCTGGTGATGGCATGCGTGCCCACAGAGAGGGCTCTGCATGCCACCTCTGGCACGCGTGTTATAGGTTTGCCATCACGGGTCTAGGTTATAACCAAATCTGAACAATGACGCAGCCTCTATCAGATTGGAAGAGATCAATCAACTTTGGTACCCTAACCCTAACAAACACCCCATCCCACCCCGGCCAAAAAAACAAAGAAAAAGAGATTTTACAGAGCAGACTATTGCATCTTGTTTTTAATTTCCCATGCTAGCAAAAATCATGCTTAGGATCTTCCAGAGCCGATTACAGCTCTACATGCCAGATGTTCAAGCTGGCTTTAGAAAAGGCTGAGCAATAAGAATGTTATTGCCAATGCATGCCGGATAATTAAGTAAGCCAAACAATATATATTTAAAAAGTCAGCATCTGCTCCATTGACTTTCAAAAGCTTTTGATTGTGTTGATCGCGTCAAGCTGTGCGGTGTGCTTAGAAGAATGGGAAGCCCACACTTCCCCTATGAAACCTATATAAAGATCAGGAAGCCATAGTACAGACAAAACAGATTGGCTCTACGTTGGTAAAGCTGTGGTGCAAGGCTGTATCTGCTTCCCTTATTTATTAAAGGAAGCTGGGCTGGAAAAAGATTAATGCATTTTAAAATTGGAGGAAGATCAATAACTTGCACTTTGCTGATGGCACTATCCTAATAGCTTAAAATACAAAGGAACTGCAAGTTCAAGTAATAAAAATAAAGTAATAAAAATCTAGATGCACAGTGAAAAACATGGGCCAGAAATTAAAGATAAACAACACCAAACTAATGACAATGGTAGAATACCAGTCATAGAACTGACAATGAAGATATCAGAGTGGTAGCTAGCTTCAGCCTTTTAGGATCAACCATCCTAAGGGAACAAGTATCCAAGAAATACATCCCAGATTAGTACTTGGTATGGGAGCCATGCAGATCTTGGAAAAGATGTTCCATCCTGGAAAAGATACTCAGATGCAAGAGGTCTACATGCCTAGGAAGGTCAGAATAGCGCAAGCCACAAAACTCTCTGTGACACTCTGTAGATGTGAAAGCTGGACTTTGAAGAAAGCAGGAGAGAAAGAATCCCAGGCACTTTGGAATTTTGCCATTGGAGAAGACACCTGAGAGTAGCATGGACAACCAAGAAAATCAAAGAATGAATCATTGAACAAATCAACTCAGAGTTCAAAGGGTCCTAGTTAAGATACACTTTGAAAGACCTAGCTCTCTTGAGAAGGGCCTGTAGCTAGGAAAAGTGGAAGGGAGCATGACCAGCAGCAAATTGGATAAAGTCCGATACATTGGCTATGGATGTATGTTGCAAGACCTGAAGGACTAGGTTAGAAATAAGACCATCATAAATCAAATTTTATTTATTTTATTTTATTCAAGTTTATACCCCGTACCTTCTCCAAAAAGGACCCAGGGCGGCGCACAGGAAATTTAAAAACATAACAAATATAACAAAATACAAAATTTAAAAAACTATTAAATCCCCACCCTGTGCTAAAATCGTATAAAATCCCCCAAATTAAAACTATCTAAGAGCGGTCACAACGGGAGGTTACGCTAGGCCGGCTTGATGGAAAAGGTGTGTCTTAAGACACTGGCAGAAGAGGCGGAGGTCTGAGATGGTACATAGTTCAGGGGGTAAGTCGTTCCAAAGGGTAGGGCCCGCCACAGAGAAGGCCCTTCCCCTTGGTGTCGCCAACCGACATTGCCCGGCCGACGGCACCCTGAGAAGGCCCTCTCTGTGGGAGCGGAGCGGACGAAGGGATGTATGGGGCAGGAGACGGTCTCGCATATAACTAGGTCCCAAGCCATGGAGCGCTTTAAAGATGGTCGTCAAAACCTTGAAGCGCACCCGAAAGGCCACAGGTAGCCAGTGCAGCTCACTCAGGAGCGGTGTTATGTAGGAGTATCTGGAGGCTCCCGTAATCACCCGCGCGGCCGCATTCTGGACTAGCTGTAGCTTTCGAGTGCACCTCAAGGGAAGCCCCATGTAGAGAGCATTACAGTAGTCAAGTCGGGATGTCATGAGTGCTTGAGTGACTGTGCAGCCGCTAGGAGTTACCACTGACTTGATGTCATGTAATCAATAAACCAGTCAATCGGACACTTCCGGTTCCGGCTCCAGCGGTGACGGGCGAGCCGAGCGCTCGCTCGCCGTTTTGTTGCTTTTTCTGCCCCCCCCACGGGGGCGAGACGCCCCTTTTTGGGGGGTCTCCCGTAGAGCCGGCTCGCCTGGGACGCTCCCCCCCACGGCGGTGGGGGAAGCGACCCTTGTCCTCGGCTTAGGTGGAAGAGAACATGCTGCGGGGGGTTTTCCCTTCGCCAAAGGCAGACGGCGCCATTCGCGATCATGAGGAGAGCTGATCTAATGAGTCGGAAGGCTTCCCGAGGCTTCAGCTGCGAGGGGAGAGTGAGTGTTTAAAAACTTTTTTTTTCTGCTGTCAGCCGGGCTGAAAGGACTGGGAGGGGGGTGTTTGTTCCTAAAAAAAACCCCTCGGACTTAAGCGGCACTCGGAAATGGCTTCTCGCGGCGAGAAAGCGGAAATCTTTAATCCTGACTGTTTGCAGCAAGGGAAAGTGATCTGCGGTTGTTTGCAACAATGTTTCTAGGTCTGGCTGAAACAATTTATTTTACCACTCTCTCCTCTGGGCTCTGAGCTTGGGCGGCTGGAAGATGGCTTCTCTTTGTCCTTGCCTGACTATTTCACTTATGGAAAATTCCCAGCGTCTCTTTGCAATTTGGACTTCCTCTGGATATTAATGAAGAATTTTTTTCTTTTTGGATTTGTGATTTCTTTTCTGGAGTACCTTCGCTATTATACTTATTGAGTTGGAAAATTGTTTCTCTCTTGGTTCCTGAACTTTACAACTTTACAACCCTGAACTGAACTTTTGGCTCCTGAACCTCCTCACCAGCCCCACCCAAAAAACGCCATTTTAGTGGCATTGATTTTAACAACTAATCATGGCACAAGAAACAGCACTGGCAAGTTTAGAACAAAGGATGGCTTCTCTTGAATCTGTTATACACACTTTGGTACAAGAAATTAAGGCCCAGAGGGCAGAAAATATTAACTTTAAGAAGGAATTATTGGATACACGGAAACAACTGCTGGAAAACACACAGAAGAACGAAGAATTGGAAGGGGGGCTGGTGGGGGCTAAGGGAGAGATTAAAAATGTTACTAATGAAGTTGTGGAAATAAATGGGCATGTGTCTAGGATTGATATGGAAAGAATGACATATTTTTTGAGATTTCAGAATGTTTTTGAGGAATCTGGTGAATGCCTCCCTGATCTTATGAGCACAATTTTAGCAGACTATTTACATAAACCTAAGGATGAGATCAGGGGGGACATTGACCTAGCCTACAGAATTAACTCAGCATATGCCAGGATAAATGAAGTACCTAGAGAGATACATGTGAAATTTGTTAGAAGGTCAACCAGAGAAGAAATCCTGAAAGTGCAGAGAGGTAGTCCATTAATCTACCAACAAAAAGAGGTTGCTATCTTGAAGCAGATCCCAAGAAAGATTAGAGATGCAAGAAGGAAATTTTCCTTCTTGTCTAAAACATTGTTTGATCACGGGATTTGGTTCAAGTGGGTGACACCCGAAGGGATGCTGGTGTTCTGGGAAGGAGGAAGAGTGAGGATTAAAACAGTTGCTGAGGCGGAAGCCTTTCTTAAAAAACATTCCTCTATCCTGGGGGAAGATCCAGGGGGGACGGAGGGGGCCCCGGCCCCGCCCACTGGGGGCCAGGGAGGAGAAAAAGAAGATACAATTGCCAAGAGACTTAGATCGAAAAAATAACTTTGCCTTGATTTTTCTGATTAATTTTGCATAATATTTGTATTTGGATTTTTTGTAAATGTCTGACAGCATAGAACTGAGAATTCAGGTATATGTACTTGCTTTCACTTTGTAGTGTTATGAAAAATATTTTTTTTAAATTGTTATCAATGTATTTTGAGGTCCCGGAAGGGCCGACGACTTTGACGTGAATGCTCTCAAAATTTCTTTGTATCCCTTACCCCACCCTACAGAAAAATGTAAAACCAATAAAACTTTTTCAATATAAAAAAAATAAAAAATAAAATAAACCAGTCAATCAGTAAATACAGTTCAATGGAAATGAAACTTTTCTTTCTAAAATACAAAAGTAACAAAATTAACAGAGGGAAAAATATTTATTTATTTATTTATTTATTTTATTAAATTTATACTCCGCCCTTCTCCAAACGGACCCAGGGCGGCGCACAGGAATATTAAAATACATACAAAATCACATAAAAAAATTTAAAAACTTATTTAATAAAACTCCTGTGCTAAAATCAAATTAAAAACCCCAAAATTTAAAACTATCTAAAAGTTATTGTGGAGGTTACGCTAGGCCTGCTAGATGGAACAAATGTGTCTTTAAGCACTTGCGGAAGAGGCGGAGGTCGGAGATGGTGCGAAGTTCAGGGGGTAAGTCGTTCCAAAGGGCTCGGCCCGCCACAGAGAAGGCTCTCCCCCTGGGTGTCGCCAGTTGGCATTGTCCGGCCAACGGCACCCTGAGAAGGCCCTCTCTGTGGGAGCGTATCGGTCTTAGGGATGTATGGGGCAGGATACGGTCTCGCATGTAACTAGGTCCCGAGCCATGGAGTGCTTTGAAGATGGTCGTCAGAACCTTGAAGCGCACCCGAAAGACCACAGGAAGCCAGTGCAGCTCGCGCAGGATCGGTGTTATATGGGAGTATCTGGGCGCTCCTGGGCTGCATTCTGGACTAACTGCAGCTTTCGAGTGCACCTCAAGGGAAGCCCCATGTAGAGAGCATTACAGTAGTCGAGTCGAGACGTCACGAGTGCTTGAGTGCGCAGGGCATCCCGGTCCAGTAAGGGGTGCAATTGGCGCATCAGGCGTACCTGATGGAACGCCCCCCTGGCCACGGCCGCCACATGGTCCTCCATGGACAGCCGGGAATCCAGAAGGACACCCAAATTGCACGCCCTCTCCACGGGGGCCGGTGTTTCGCCCCCAATGGCCAGAGTTGGAGTAATCTTGCTGAACCGGGGTGCCGGAAGCCACAGCCACTCAGTCTTGGACGGGTTGAGCCTGAGTTTGTTACTACCCATCCAGATCCGTACGGCCTCCAAACACCAGGACATCACCTCGGCAGCATCGTTGGGGTGGTCTGGGGTGGATATGTACAGCTGAGTATCATCAGCGTACAGATGATATCCCACCCCAAAACCACGGATGATCTCGCCCAGAGGCTTCATATATGTGTTGAATAGTAGGGGCGAGAGGACCGACCCCTGAGGAACCCCACATATGAGGGGTCTCGAGGCCGACCTCTGCCCCCCTGCCAACACATATTGCGACCGACCAGAGAGGTAGGACGAGAACCACCGCAGAACGGTGCCTCCCAGACCCAACAATTACTTGTGTGGCACTTTTTAACAACTCCTTAAAACAGTGGCACTTTTTTGTGGATAGCATAGCTGTCCTCTGCAGCTGCAGGTACCACAATCCCAATTCAATGCAAGTCACATTTGCAGTTTATGAATTGCTGATATGCTACAGGTGTGCCTGCAGAAGTTCTGAAGCCCTTTTTCCCCTCTTTGAACCTGAAACTGTGCACAGATATTCTGTTTATATCTGCCCGCTACCCAGGATAGAGAGTATGATTAAAAATACATGAAATATCTTGTGAAAGCATCTAGGAGCAGGCTTAGTGGAAGAAGAAATAAACTTTCTCGAGATCGTGCTATTATTCCCAAAGAGTATTGGACTCAAAAGTGGCATTTACTAGAGTTGGGTTAACCCAAGCTTTCCCCAGATCTTTACATTCTTTTCTCTGCCCTTCTCTGGGGTCTAGGACTGTTAGCCTCATATGAAATGAAATGAAATGAAATTGAAATGAAATGAAATGAAATTTATTATTTCTAGACCGCCCCCTCTCCCCATGGGGACTCGGGGCGGTGCACAGGTAGCATAAAAGCAATAAATAACAAACAACAATAAATATACCAACAAAATTTAAGAACCAATTAAATAAACCCTGTGCTAAAATCCCAATTAAACTAAAACCTATTCTATAAAATCCCAAGGCAAGGAGGCTATCCCGGCCGTCAGGCCGGCCAGACGGAAAAAGTAAGTTTTTAATTTAAGACGGAAGGAGCGGAGGTCCGTAGTTGTCCTGATGTCGGGGGGAAGGTCGTTCCAGAGGGCCGGGCCCGCCACAGAGAGCGCCCTTCCCCTGGGTGTCGCCCGCTGACACAGTCTAGTGGACGGCACCCGGAGAAGCCCCTCTCTGTGGGAGCGAATCGGCCGTGAGGATGTATGAGGCAGGATCCGATCCTGCAGATAGCTAGGTCATACCCTTCACCACCCCTTGTTCGCCCCCAGGGTTTTGCCCCCAGTCATTCACCTCTACCATTTGTCCTCTGCTGAAACAGCCCTAGCTGTTCGCCCTGGGCAATGGGCCCCAGCCTCTTTAATCCCAGACCCTTTGTCGCAGAACCCTGGGGAAGAATAAGGGGCGGCGAAGGGTACAAGGTGAACAGCCCCATTCCGCCTACCCTGCGTCTTGTCAGGAATGTTTTGGGAAATGCCTTCTATATTATAAAAACTCTGATCCATTCTGTATCTTTTTTTCTTTTCTTTTCCCAGTCTAGACAAGTTGCAGCTGACCCTGTCTGAGCTTTGCTGGAGCATAAACCAAGCAGAGAGCATTGTTGTCTTTGAGCATATAGTAACTCCAACGGAGTATCTCAGTAGCCAGCTGGAGATCCGACTCAGCAGGTACAGGAAGTAATGGGATATTGTTGCCACGTGGGTAGAGTGATCATACTAGAAGTGAGCCACCATAGTGCGGGTGTCAGCTATACACTTTGCATGTTATTTTGAAGAATGGAAAAGGTGTGTGTGTGTGTGTATGTGTGTGTGTGTGTGTGTGTGTGTGTGTGTGTGTATGATAGTGTGGATCCCATTCCTGAATTTCTTTCAATTCAATGACTTGAGCATGATCTGGCTCCCTTCAATCTAACTAACTCTCCCATGCATGTAATTCTTGGCATGCCTATGAATTAAATGGCTGGATTTGTTAGGGTGCCCAGATCTGGATTGCAAAAAATCCAGGCATCCGCTAGATGGATGCATTAAGATTTCTCTACAACATTGGTTTGCATGTTGTATTAAGCCCTAATCTGGTGTGTTTGTTTCAAAGCCTCTAAAGATTCTGAGCGACCTAGGGCAAATTAGCAATGACAACAAGGTAAATGTTTTACAATATTTCTTTTGTTTGTCAGCAGTCAAGCGTACTGGAGCATGTAGGGAGACCCAGTACTGAATTCTTCAAACGATACCTTAACTGAATATGGTGTAAAATACTGTTCACGCAATCATTTTGATATTAATCTTTAGTTTAGTAGGGAGCCTGCCATATATGGGTCAGGTGTACTAACTACTTGCTAAACGTCCTGAGCCCAGTTAATTATGCTTTAAATTAATGGTTAAACCAGTGGCTTAGAATGTTGTATGCTTCTTTAACCACTGCATACAATATTGCCTTCTTGAAAACTTTTTTTTTTTTTTTAAACCTACCTCTTTAACAAAGCTTATTTTCAAGGTTGACTCAGCCTTCCAGCCTTCTGAGGTGGGTAAAATGAGGACCCAGATTGTTGGGGCCAATAGGCTGACTCTGTAAAACCACTTAGAGAGAGCTGTAAAAGCACTATGAAGTGGTGTATACGTCTAAGTGCAATTGCTATTATCTTAGTCTGTGGAACAATGCTAGACCTCCTCTTTTGGTCTTGCACTGATAAATTCCTTAATGGTTTTTCCAGCAGAGGCTGGCAGCTGGTTTTGACCATCAACCCAGAGAAGAGAGCTTTTGTTATAATCCAGATGATGTTTCTGCCTGGAACTTCAGGCTGGCTTTTGCCTCCTTCTGTAGCTCTTTTAAAGAGTGGCGCTGCATCTGCTTTACCATCTGTTAGCTCACTCTGTTCTTACCAGAAATATATAGTGGGAAACAATTGTTTTGTTTTGACACCAAGCTTTTTTATTTAGATAATTATTTTGAATTGCTTTTGTTTTAGATACTACAAATAACAGCATATTGTATTTATGCTTTCATTTAGTCTTGCTTTGAGGTGAGCCCCTTCGGTTTGAATTAAAGTGTATTGGTAGACTTAGCAGACAACAATAAAATGCCACTTGGAAGCTTATGTGAACCCAATTAATAAAAATGACCTGCAAGGGTTTCAGTCCCAGAGCTAAACTTCCTAGATCATGAAAATGCACTAAATATCTGGCCATTATGAAGAGGAGCTAAGCTAACCTGTGCAGGGCAGTCAGTAATGCAAAGGAGATGAACCAGAGCCCCATAAGCCACAGCATCCATACCTTGTTGTTATTCCTAAATATGGTTTGTTCAGATTTAAGCCTCCTTTGGTAGCTAACATTTAAAACTGCTGATGTTTTTTTTTCTTGCTGATATTCCAACCCATCTCTTCATAAGCAAATATCTAATCTAGTTCCAAATGTACTATCAGGCCTGGCTTGAGTTCCTTGGACCCATTTCCTTGCTCTTTGCTGAGGCATTCTAAGCTACACAACAGAACTTAAGGGCGTAAAGGGATGCGGTGGCTCAGTGACTAAAATGCTGAGTTTGTTGATCAGAAAACAAGCTGGGTTTTCTCTTTATGTTACTCTTTTTCCCCCCTGTTTGTCTCCATTCTGTTTTATTACACTTTATTTAGTAAAGCAAAAAAATAAATAACATCCCTTCTCCATCTAAATGTCAGAGAACTATTGCAATGTAAGAATTTAGTAATAACCTACTATTTGAAAGCTCCTGTCTTAGGGCTTTGTTGAGGATTTATTTGGTTACGCTGCCTGCTTGTTTCTCGATCTTTGTTTAATTATAAAATGGCAACAAATCTGGGGGGAGTGGGGGCGAATAGAGATTGTTCAGTACTGGAAATAGCACACTTAAATGCTGAGTAGAACTGAATGGGTGGCTAAGTGGCTAAGATGCTGAGCTTGTCGATCAGAAAGGTCGGTGGTTCGAATCCCTCGTGTCACGTAATGGAGTGAGCTCCCGGGACTTGTCTCAGCTTCTGCCAACCTAGCAGTTCGAAAGCATGTAAAAATGCAAATAGAAAAATAGGAACCACCTTTGGTGGGGAGGGGAACAGCGTTCTGTGTGCCTTTGGCATTTAGTCATGACGGCCACATGACTACGGAGACATCTTTGGACAGCACTGCTCTGTGGCTTAGAAACGGAGATGAGCAGCACCCCCTAGAGTTGGGAACTACTAGCACATATGTGTGAGGAGAACCTTTACCTTTACTTTTAAGGGTGTTGTAGGAAAGCCAGGACACAGACAAGCTCTTTAACATAGGAATAGGTTTTATTCTGTGCACATGGTTCAGCAAAAAGCTGCGAGCTCGTACAAAATGTCTGAACCTCGTCATACTGACAAAGATCATCTCTTATACCCTCGGTTGCATATACATTCCTGTTACCCTACATTTGCCCAAATATGGAGTTTAGGGGGGATCGGAATGGTACCATTTGAGACAGTTTGCTTAGGTCAACAAGATATATGTCTTTTGGGCTATTTGTGGCTAGTAAAGAGATAGATTAGGGAAGTTGCTGGGAAAGATCGTGGGAGCAGTACAACAATAGGAAGCATCTGTCCGGGTCACGAAGATCTTTTTGCAAGTTAAAGCAGAATAATATAAAGCATAGCTTGCAATCTTTACTTAACCAAGGTTGCTTGACCCAAGTTGCTTGACCAAAGGTTTTTTGGTTTTTTTGGAAATAATTTTTATTAGTTTTAACATTTTATAAAAGGAAAGGGGTAGGTAAGGTGTTTTAACAATATTTTAGAACTTCTACATCGGGGTTGGTGACCGCCTCCGAGTCTTCTTGAGTAAGTTCCATTAGGAAATAATAAAAATAGGAAGGGGTACATACATTTTAAATCATACATTTCATAGTCAGAAGTAAAATTTCATACATTCAATTACTTTGTTTCTATTAACATCCATACAGGAATTACCATACATAAAAAAAGAAAATAAGTTATTTTTGTGATCTCAGCCTCTTTGCTATTGTTTCTTTCTCCTCTACCCCTCCAGTAGGCGGAACCGTGGCCCCTCCCGTTCCCATATCGTCATCATCCAGGATTGAGGAATGTTTTTTACGAAAATTCTCCGCCTCTTCCACTGTTTTCATTCTAACTCTTCCTCCCTCCCAGAATACCAGCATCCCTTCGGACATCAACCACTTGAACCACACCCCCTTTTTATGTAATTTTTTCGATAGGAAGGAATATTTCCTTCTTATATCTCGTATTTTTTTAGGCATCTGCTTCAATATGGCCACCTCATTTTGCTGATATATCAAAGGTCCCCCTCTTTGTGCTCTCAGTATCTCATCCCTCGTTGACCTTCTTATGAATTTAATATGTATCTCTCTGGGTACATCGTTTATTCTGGCATATGCTGAATTAATTCTATAAATCAAATCAATATCCTCCCAAATAAGTTCCTTATTTTTCTTAGTATAATCCGCTAAAATTGTAGCCATTAAATCTCTTAAATCCTCATTATCTGCTTCTGGAACATTCTGAAATCTTAAAAAGAAAGACATACGTTCAAAATCAATTCTAGACATCTGACCAGCAATATCTGTAATTTCCTTCTTAAAATCTTTTATCTCTTCTTTCATCCCAACTGCCCCCCCTTCCAGTCCCTCAATTTTTTGTTTATTATTTGTTATTTCTCTTTGTGCCTCCAAAAGTTCCAGACTTGTACTTAAATTGTCTTTCCGGATTTGTTGTATTTCATTCATTATTTTTTGAAGCATCTCCTCTGTGGTTGTTGGCTTGGGATCCTCTGCTTCTGTTTCCCTCTGAAGTAAAGCTGTAATCTTTGGTTATGAGGTTGGACTGGGCTTTGTAGATGCTGGGGCACAGCTTGATTTCCCAGATGGAGGCTTTCTCGTTGCCATAATTAAAGCTTTAAATGTTGGTATAAAGAAAGAAGAAAAGAAATGGCGCTGTTGGGCGGGCAGTCCGCGAAGTCCGAGACAAAAGCAGTGGCAGTTCAAATTAAGTTTGCAATCTCCAGAGAGAAAAGTGAAATATGATTTTCCAAACAGAAACAGAAGGCTTCACAGAGGAAGAGAACATGAAAGTCACTAGAGCAAGCCTTTTTATATATATTTTAAATTTAGTCTCATTTAGTTTGTTAAAATGGAGGAATGCTTATTTTCAAAAGGAAAAGTTCCATTCTGGGAACAAAGAAACGCCATCTTTCCGCCTTGCTGGCAGCGGTGAAGAAAGTAAAAGTTTGGAAACAGTCTATTTTAAATGTACCAAGGCTCAAGATACATTGTTTAACAGCAATTCCTTATTTGGCAATACATTTCCTTTTTCAATAAATCCATCGGATGTCACTTTAACTCTCTCCACTTTGCGGGACTAGTTCTCTAATGCCGCTTTTATTTCCAGGGGGGTTGTTTCTCCCAACTCCCCCCTATTTCTCTCTTTCAAAAGTTGAATGTAGAAATTTCAAATAAATTACTCACATTACTATTTCTTCTAATCCGGAGCCTTGGCACAGCCATTCAGCCCCAACGATTCTGCTCATTGAAAAAAATCCTCCATGGTTCCAGCTCCTTCGGCGAAAGGGAAACACTCCCCCCGCACTCCGTTCCTCGGCTCCTGGGGCGAAGCGGGAATAGCCCCCCCGATCGCCGTCGAGGTGGGGGCCTCACCGCAGACCGCCCTTACGGGGGGGGACTCTTCGTGTCCCCCCCCTGCACCCGAAGGCGCCCGCTAAGGAAACACAGCGGCGGACGTGTAGGAAACACGTCCGTCACGTCCAAAGCCGGAAACGATCTCCCTGTTGCTTGACCAAAGTTTGAGGTTTAGGCCAGCCTTAGACCTCTGCAGCTTCTGCTGCTGCCTCAGGGGTGTAAAGAGGTAGCTGTGCCAGTTGGCTTGGGACTCCAGTGAGGGATCAGAGCAATGGAGATGGTTGATTGAGTGATAATAGATCACACCTCCCATCCCCCTCCGTTCCCCGCCTTTTCCCATGTGATTTTTGTGTTAATGTTTGTTTTTAACTTTTATGTTTTGGATTTTATGTACCTGTAAGCCGCCCAGTGTTACCCTACGGTAAGATGGGTGGCCCATACATTTTATTTTAATAAAATAAAATAAAAAATACATTAAATTAAAAATATTATACTGCAGAAGAGTGACTTGAGAGTTGCAAGTTGATAAGTTTATGTGTGGGTTTTTTTGTTGTTGTTGTTGTTTGTCCTTGTTTTCCCGATCTTGCCCATAGGTGTTTGGCGCGGCTGGCAAAACCAAACCCAACTTCCCCAGAGATAGTGCGTCCCACAGAAGTATTAGCAAGCGTGAAGGCCTATGCTACTTTCCTGGTCTCCCTGATGCATCGTGTAGGAGTGGATACTTCGCGCCTCCTCCGTGGAGTGCTTCTGCAGCACACCCAGCCGCTGGATGCAAGCGGGGAGCCGACAATCACCACACTCTATACCAACTGGTATGTGGCCGGGGCATAATGGTAACCTGCAGGGAGAAAATACTGCTGTACAACTGTAGGAGCCCGGGCATAATTCGTCCCAGGGTCACTAAGTTCAGTTTTACTATCTCCTTGAGATTCCAAAAGTCATCCCTGAAATATCTGAGATTTTCACTTTGAAAATTCTTCTCGAGACTAGAGACTACATTGAGGGTTGTCTATGTTGAAAATCAGACACTATTTTCAGGTATGGATGAGCCTTCCTTCTATAAGAATGAGTACATCCTTTCTATAAGAATGAGGACATTCTTATAGAAAGGATAGTGTGTTCTTAGGAAGACTTTCTTGCTAGTAAGGTTTCCTGGCTGTGTCATTTCCTCTTTCCACATAGCTGCCCTGCAACATGTTTTAGAAAGTTGTACTTAGTTGTTCTTGGATGGAATAGATTTTCTTGGCATTTCTTTCCAGGTATCTGGAGTCACTTCTACGCCAGGCAAGCATGGGATCCATTGTCCTTTCGCCTTTAATGCAAGCCTTTGTCAGTGTCCCCAAAGAAGGGGAACAGATCTTCAGTGCTGAAGAATTTTCTGATGTCCTAGGTAGGTGTCAAAATATCTACTGTGTTTCCCCCAAAATAAGGCAGGGCCTTGTTTTCTTTTGACCCCCAAAATAAGCGCTTCGTCTTATTTTTGGGGAGGTTTTATTATTTTTGAGGTGCAGGAAGTGGTGAGTGTGGTCGCCTCATGGCTGCTGCTGCGTTGCAATATTTTCAGGGAGGGCTTATTTTTTGGGGGGAGGGCTTATTTTTTGGGGGGAGGGCTTGTTTTTTTGGGGGAGGGCTTATTTTAGCGCATGCGCTAAAAAGCCCAATTGGGCTTATTATCCAGGGAGGTCTTATTTTTGGGGAAACAGGGTAGGCAGAACCATTCAGAATTGGGTTATAATGGGTTAGCTCAGGGGTCTGCAAAGTCGGCTCTTTTAAGACTGGTGGACTTCAACTCCCAGAATTCCCCAGCCAGCCAGGCTGGCTGGGGAATTCTGGGAGTTGAAGTCCACCAGTCTTAAAAGAGTCGACTTTGCAGACCCCTGGGTTAGCTTGTTTGAATTTAATCCCTAGTATTCGTAAATGAGCTGATCGGTTTGAATGGTATTGCCCATTTGAAGTTTTGGCATTCCCACCAAGCCTGGCTTGGCTCAGGCACATTTTGAGCATGTGAATGGCAGCTGAGGTTTAAATCTGAAGATGTAGCAAATTGTAAGAAGCAGAGAATAATGGAGTAATCTTCAGTAATGATGGAGGAGGAGGAGGAGGAGGAGGAGGAGGAGGAGGAGGAGGAGGAGGAGGAGGAACTACTTCCATATTGTTCATAAGCAAACTACATGAACCAGCAATTGAGTTTAGTACTAAAGTAATTCAGAACCAAGACAGCATCAACACAGGAAACTTTAACTTCCAGCCATCCTTATCAACCAAACATCCACTCTCAATATACAAACAACCAATTTCATTGTAAATTTAGTACAATGACAATAAAGATTATTATTGTAATATACAAAGATTTTAAAAAAAATCCTGGCCTTAAGTGGAAGATCTTAAAGGCACAACTTAAAACGAGACAGAAAAACATGCTTTGTGCATGAGATCCCTACTTAGAATATTTAGTACAGCGATGGAGAACCTTTTTAGGCTCGTGTGCCATAAGGGGGGGGAGCACGGGGGGCGTGGCGTGCGCTGGTGTGCCGCACCCATAATGCAATGCGTCCCCCCCCAGTGCACATGCGCACATGACAGACACTCCCCCCCCCCATTTTTTACATACTTTTTTCACCCTCCCCAGGCTCCAGAGGCTTTATAGGAGTCTGGGGAGAGCAAAAACAATCACTTCCGGTTTGCTCGTAGCATCGTTTTTAGTCCTCTGGAGGCTTCAGGAAAGGTCTCCAGAGGGCCTCCGGGGGGACGGGACGGGATGGGGCTGTTTTTGCCCTCCCCAGGCTCATATAAAGCTTTAAAATGGCCAAATCAGCTGGCCAGCACACGCATGCATGCTGGCCAGCTGACAGGGCAATGCCTCGCATGCCCTGCCAAATGGCTCCGCGTGCCACCTGTGGCACGCGTGCCAAAGGTTCCCCATCACTGGTTTAGTATGTCATAGACTTTGGATCTTAGAACAATGGAAGTGTTGCACTTGACTCTCTCTCTCTGGCCTCAGCAGTTGTCGTTAGTAACGGGGAAATGTCCCAAAGGTGCTTTTTTCAGGAAGCAACTGGACTTTCCTGTTTTTTTCTTTGAAGACGTTTCAGTTCTCCGCCGAGAAGATTCTTCAGCTCTGACAGGATAGTGGGGAATGGAAGGATTTATATTCCTTGCAGACAGCTGGTAATCTGCATCCTTTTAGAGGGTCCTTGAAGCACTTGGAGGTTTACCTGTGTCCTCAGGGTCACCTGAGTAGCGCTCCTGGTTCCTGTAGTTGGCAATTTTTTCCTCTGGAAATCCATTCCTACTCCCACACAAACATCTAGCAGGGAACAGGCTCTTGGCTGTTTCTCAACCAGTTAGAAGACGGGGGTGAACTTGAGACATCATACCAAATGAAGATAAAACTCTGCCTACTAAAGTCAAAGTGCATAAATGTCGGCCCATGGACCCTCTGTATCCTTCCTGGCCTTTTTCTGAATATCTCTGAAGCTTTCCAAAACTATGCCACTAATTCCTGGCACAAAAGCATACATCCCTTCCCTTCGACCGACTCGCTGCCAGGGAGAGGGTCTTCTCTGGGTGCCGTCGACCGGGCAATGCCGGTTGGCGGCTCCCAGGGGAAGGGCCTTCTCTGAGGTGGGCCCTACCCTCTGGAATGGCCTACCTCCCGATCTCCGTTCCATCACAGACCTCCGCTTGTTTCGCTGGCATTTTAAAACTTACTATTTTCACCTGGCCGGCCTAGCATGATCTACTCCACAACCATTGTTTTTATAACAAATCAAAATTTTAATTTATGTGTTATTGAATTTAAATTTTATTTTAAGCAGGGTATTGATTTAATTTAGTTATTATTTAATAATATTTTGTATTTATGTATATTTTTTTTAAATCTCTGTTCGCCGCCCCGAGTCCCTTTGTGGTGAGATGGGTGCGGGTTACAAATGTGAAAAATAAATAAATAAATAAATAAAATAAAAGCAAATATAAATGCATGACAAACATCCACTACATTTAAGCTACTATCTTTAAAGTGCTCCATGACTTAGGACCTACGAGATCGCCTTCTGCCACCGAGAGCCTCCCACCGGCCAGTACGTTCCCATAGAGAGGGTCTCCTCATGGTGACAATGTCGAATGGTGACACCCATGGGGAGAGCCTTCTCTGTGGGAGCACCTGTCCTCTGGAACGAATTGCCCCTGGAGTTACAAATTATCTCTGACCTATGCACCTTCTGCCGTGCTCTTAAGACTTTTCTTTTTCAACAAGCCGGGCTGGCGTGAATACGGATTTTATTAATTTTAATTGGTTTTTTTAATTTTAATTTTTGTTGGTTTTTAATCTTATGAGAGGCCGAATTATTTAATATGTTTTTTAAATTGTTTTTAACTTTTATATATCTGTTTTATTTTGGCTGTACACCACCCTGAGTAGTTCGGGGGTAGGGCAGTATAATAAATAAATAAATAAATAAATAAATAAATAAATAAATAAATAAATAAATAAATAAATAAATAAATAAATAAATAAATAAATAAATAAATAAATAAATAAATAAATAAATAAATAAATAAATAAATAAATAAAAAAAAAAGTGAAAAAATAGGGTAATTATCTCAGCAACTCTCTCCATCACAGACAAGCATATTGAAAATTCTGGTCTTAGTCTCTTGAGTGAGTTGTATTACCAGTATTTATTTATTTATTTATTTTATTTATTTATTTATTTAATTAAATTTATATCCCGCCCTTCTCCACAGAGGACCCAGGGCAGCGCACAGGAAATTTAAAAGACATACAAAATACAATAAATATAATTTAAAAGACTATTAAATAAACCTATCCTGCGCTAAAACCAAATTTTAAAAACCCAATTTAAAACTACCTGAAAGTCCCCATGGGAGGTTAGGCTAGGCCGGCTTGTTGAAACAAATATGTCTTGAGACATTGGCGGAAGAGGCGGCGGTCGGTGATGGTACGTAATTCAGGGGGTAGGTCATTCCATAGGGCTGGCCCCGCCACAGAGAAGGCTCTTCCCCTGGGTGTCGCCAGTCGGCATTGTCCGGCCGACGGCACCCTGAGAAGGCCCTCTCTGTGGGAGCGTATCGGTCTAAGGGATGTATGGGGCAGGAGGCTGTCTCGCATATAACTAGGCCCCTAGACTACCAGTGCCATGTAGTCTTGGCTATTGCTATTTAAAAAAAAAAAACAATCACCAATAGGTTAAATGAGAAGACTGAGATCTCTGTTGCAATTTCTATAAGCAGAAGAGGGAGAACCAACATTTGATGTCTCCTTTCCCCTGATGTCTACAGGAGAAGGAAATCAAAAGATTGACCCTGCCGTGGCTGTTTTAGGTATGCATACTGTACTATTGTCCTGTAATAAAAATGAATTCCTTTTGGTTTCCTTGCAGAAATGAGAGCTTTGGCTGAACTCCTTGGTCCTTATGGAATGAAGTTCCTAAGTGATAACCTCATGTGGCATGTCACCTCACAGATGGTGGAGCTAAAGGTATAAAGCTCACTTGAGAGGGCAACAGATTGGAATCAGCTATTTTCTTACTTCTTCTGGGCTCATGAAGCCATAATATAATTTATTTGGTTTGAGCAGAGTTTTTTTGTGAGTCCCCTGCCATTCCTCACGGTGAAGTACAGTATATTAAGTGAGCTGACTGGTCTAGTTAGTCAACAGTGGCTTACTGCCTTTTGGATTAGAAGAAAAGGCACTGAGCAGAAGGCGTGATTCTAGAAATTCTGCTAAATTTCTTAGGGAGAGATTTGAAGATTGGCATATGGCTATTTCTCAGGCTGCTATTTCTCAGGCTGCTCCAGATAAATTTTGTACTGTCTCCAAAGTCATCATACGACATCACCAAGTTTCATTCTTTCCAGAAACTTGTGACTGAGAATATGGATATTTTGGTTCAGATCAGATCCAACTACTGCCATCCAGAGCAGATGGCAACGCTAATGCCTCGCCTATCAGGTAATGGTTCTATACTTGTTCTTCCCTGCCTTCAAGTATTCAATCATCAGTGAGACTAATAGAGAATTCAGGGTTTATTTGTTTTATGGTTTTTAAAAGAAAACAGAGAAACCACAACTAAAGAAGTCAAATTTGTTTTGACTCTGGGCTTTATTACTGACTTTTAAATGTATGTTTTCAATAATACAATAGCAGAGTTGGAAGGGACCTTGGAGGTCATCTAGTCCAACTCCCTGCCTAGGCAGGAAGCCCTATACCATTTCAGACAAATGGCTATCCAACAACTTCTTAAAGACTTCCAGTGTTGGGGCATTCACAACTTCTGGAGGCAAGCTGATTAATTGTTCTCACTGTCAGGAAATTTCTCCTCAGTTCTAAGTTGCTTCTCTCTTTGATTAGTTTCCACCCATTGCTTCTTGTTCTACCCTCAGGTGCCTTGGAGAATAGTTTGACTCTTCTTTAGTGGCAACCCTTGAGCTATTGGAACACTGCTATCATGTCTCCCCTAGTCCTTCTTTTCATTATACTAGACATACCCAGTTCCTGCAACCGTTCTTCATATGTTTTAGTCTCTAGTCCCTTAATCATCTTTGTTGCTCTTCTCTGCACTCTTTCTAGAGTCTCCACATCTCAGAGCACATCTTAGCATGAATGGTACTATGTCTCATTTCTCACGGTTTTGATAATCCCAATATTTTAGAGATAATAAATTCATTAGGTTTGACTCACCTTTCCCCCAAGAGCTCAGGATAGTGAGCCTGACATTTCCGCCAGCACCCTCAAGTTACTTAGGAAGTTTTTATAGCTAAACGTGGACTTGAAACTGGATTTTCCTTTTTCTATAGCAGGCATGTCAAACTCCAGGCCCGGGGGCTGGATCTGGCCCACGGGGTACTTAGATCTGGCCCACGGGGCTGCCCTGGAAACAGCAAGGGACTGGCCTGCGGTGCTTCTGCCAGCTCACTCTGGCCATCACAGGCACCCCCAACACGAGTGACATTGAGCTGGCCATGCCTACCCCGGCCCCAAGAGGCCAAACACAACCTTGATGAAATTGAGTTTGACACCCCTCTTCTATAGCACAATTTACCCAACTGTTTAGTAAAGCAGACTGGAAATTGGGTGTGGGGACAGAGCAAATTATGATGGCATAGTTTCGTCATGCATTGCAGCATATTAGGACAGCTATCTAGATATATCCTGAGACTAGCCAATAGGTTGGGGTGGGGGGATGTGGAGGGAATGGAACAGAATAAAATATTATATTGCCAAACTTCTGTGCAGAGTTCTGCAAAAGTGACTTCAGATTCTAAATATATCTGACATCATTAGAAACTTCACCAGCAGATGCAGTCTTGTAAAAAACTCCTGTTGTTCTAGACATTGGTTTTAAATGTTGCAACTGTGTTGTGCTCTCACTCTAAAACTGTTTAGACCAGGGGTCTCCAACCTTGGCAACTTTAAGCCTGGCGGACTTCAATTCCCAGAATTCTAAACTTGGTTTAGACCAGAGGTTCCCAAACTTGGCAACTTTAAGACTTGTGGATTTCAACTCCCAAAATTCTAGAAGTTGAAGTCCACAAGTCTTAAAGTTGCCAAGTTTGGGAACCTCTGGTTTAGACTATCTTGGCTTTCATAGAACTAACTCAACAACCTCTGTTGATGTTGGATAGTTTGTCCCATTTGGATGCCTTCTAAAGGTATTTACGGAAGGACCATCGTTCCCAACTAGTGTGTCCTATAATAAGTTGGGTGATAGCGATTATGGACGTTGTACTTCAAAGACAATCACACACAACAGCTTGGGATAAGCTAAGCTAAGCTAAAGGTCTTGTGGCTCCTGGAAAATTGTGTCTAATCACAATCTCTTTTGTCCAGGCATAGATAACGTTCTAAAAAGGATGACAATTATTGGGGAAATTCTGTGGTTCCGGTCAATGGCACAGGAGGGACTTCAAGGGGTAAGTGATGGGACCCTGATACCCAAAGCTACAAACAACCGCTTGCTCTTTGCTTTGTTTTTGGGTGGAGGGAAGGCACTTAAGCAGGAGCTTCTAAGCAAAAAGGGGATGCCATTTATTGCCTCACCTCTTGCATTCTAACATGGACAGGTGTTCACCAATCGTTGCCCTTTTCTGATGAGACCCATTCAGTATCTGAAAGAATTTGTCAACCCTGAGATGGACATAAAGGTAAAATTGTCAATGCTTTTTCTTTCTTTTCTTGTATGAAGCCTGTATCCAGGAGGGTCCATTCGCTGCATTTTCTGAATGCTATATTGACAACAGTACTGACTCTTACCAGCGCCATTGTCCTTGCTTTATCAGTATGCAGAGAAAATTGTGGAGGTGTAGGCGAGAATTGACTTTGCAAGGGCCTCTTATCAGTCATCCTAGAATGTGTACATCGTGCTCACACAGACAGTAATCACAAAGGGGACTTCCTATCCATATGGAGTCTGCCGATTAAGTTTAAATGCTAATTTTACCGTTAAAAATGCCTTTAAAGATGTTGCAGAGAATGCCAGCATCTTTAGCATTCATTCAAAACATATCTTACAAAAGAGCTGGTGAATCTCTTAGCATAGATTAGATATGGGCAGCATTTGACGGGTTGGGAGCTGGAATTGCCAGCACAGTGGCGAAGATTGTTAATCTGTGGCCCACGAGTAGCTCAAGTTCTCACTGTCAGAATTTGACTCCTTCCCTGTGCCAGAATGCCTTTTTGGAGCTAGTTTCAGTTTTTTTAAAATACAGGGTGTCTTAAGGTTAGGCATTGTAACATTCTGGGAAGCCCCGATTTTAAAATCCTCCAAACGCTGAAATGGGCTGTGATTCTCCCCCCCCCCCCCCCCAGTGATTGTGAATCAAGATCAGAAAATAGGGTACGCCTACTCTTTCTATGACTTCTTGAAAGCACTTCCTGTATATTTCTGTGAAGTTAAAAGCCTGAATTACAACTCCCAACCCCTCAAACACTGTCCATAATTAATCTAAAATAAAAGATTAACCAGCTCTTTTGTAACGTATAAATCAGTGATGTTGAACCTTTTTTTCCTTGGGTGCTGAAAGTGTGTGTGTGTGTGCCGATGCCCATAATGCAATGCCCCCCGCAGGCCCACCCCTGCACATGCACGCACGACCCCCATTTGGGTGCTAGCAGGCACTCCCATCCCCCCATCCCCATTTTTGGTCCCAGGAGGTTTCAGGGAGGCCTGCTAGCACCAAAATGGGGGAAGGGGGCGCCACACACTCCCACCTCCCGTTTTTGGTCCCAGGAGGCTTCAGGGAGGCCTGCTAGCACCAAAATGGGGGAAGGGGGTGCCACACACTCCCACCCACCCCCCCTTTTTGGTCCCAGGAGGCTTCAGGGAGGCCTGCTAGCACCAAAATGGGGGAAGGGGGCGCCACACACTCCCGCCTCCCGTTTTTGGTCCCAGGAGGCTTCAGGGAGGTCTGCTAGCACCAAAACGGGGAGGGGGGGGAAGGGGGTGCACCCCCACCCCCTGTTTTGGTGCTAGCAAGCCTCCCTGAAGCCTCCTGGAACCAAAACAGGGTGTGGTGGGCATCCCCCCCCCCAATCTCTGCACATGCCAGCAGAGACCTGTCTCCCAACAGAGACCTGAAAATCAGCTGGCTGGCAGGAGCTGACGGAGCTGCGAAGGAGCTGACCTGAGCAATGACTCGTGTCCCCGCAGAGATGTCTCTGCATGCCATAGATTTGCCATCACGGGTATATATTGAACTAATGCTAAAGATCTTGGCGTTCTTTTTAACACCTGTAAAGGCATTTTTCAGCACAGTTCTGAAAGTGCCAAATGTAGGAACTTTATTATTTCAGTGTCCCAAATCTCTATTCTCTGCATATTTGCAATCATTGCATCAAAAAGCGGAAGAGATGGAAGCGTGTAGCCCACTGGCTCACATTCCTATATTAACTTTTAAGGCCCACCTTTCTATATCTCTGTCCTCTCCCCGTGTTGCTCTGTTAATGAGGCATCTCTTTCAGTAACAGGTTGGCTATCTTTTAAATGCATCGTCGTGACTTTCTTCAGTTCAGTCATAGTTGATGTTATGGCTGTGTCATGGCATTTTTTAGCATCTCTGGAGCATCATTCTATCTTGGCAGATGATGTGCTGATGCATATTCTCACACACCTACACATAGCAGGCACAACTGAGAAAATTGTCTCTGTTATCTATTAATATCAGATATTAATATATCTTAATATCAGTACCCCAAGGTTCTCATCTGGTATTCCAAATTTGGTCTATTTTCTTCTTCAAACATGTCTTTAAAACATAACCACCTAATGGCATCCATTGTTTATTCCCGACATACCTATATGGATTTTGCAATAATGATCTAAAACAATCTTAAATTTTGTGAATAGTTAGTAATAGTTACTATTGTAACTCTCTCTACATGGGGCTCCCCTTGAGGTGCACTCGGAGACTTCAGCTAGTCCAGAATGCAGCCGCGCGAGCAATTATGGGAACCTCAAGGTTTACCCATGTAACACCGCTCTTGCGCGAGCTGCACTGGCTGCCTGTCGTCTTCCGAGTGCGCTTCAAGGTTCTAGTTATCATCTTTAAAGCGCTCCATGGCTCGGGACCTAGCTATTTGCGGGATCGGATCCTGCCCCATACATCCACACGGCCTATTCGCTCACACAGAGAGGGACTTCTCCGGGTGCCGTCCACTAGACTTTGTCAGCGGGCGACGCCCAGGGAAAGGGCTCTCTCTGTGGCGGGCCCAGCCCTCTGGAACAACCTTCCCCCCGACATTAGAACAACCACGGACCTCCGCTCCTTCCGTCTAAAACTAAAAACATATCTGTTCTGCTTGGCCGGCCTAGGGTAGTCTCCCTTCTATGGGGTTGTTAATAATTTTAGATGGGGATTTTAGTAATTTTTAACTGGGAATTTTTAGCGCAGGGATATCATTTAATCTGTTTTTATTATGTGTGTATATTTATTGTTTTATTTGCCCTGTGCACCGCTCCGAGTCCCTTCGGGGAGAGGGAGCGGTCAACAAATTAAATTTATTATTATTATTATTATTATTAACTAATAATCCTTCAATAACATTCTATGACCATCTAACTAATTAACTAATTATTAATCATCGAAGTATAACCATTTTCATTATCAACCAATATTTACTATAATTTTTCCATTACTCTTAATATGACTCATTATTATAGCTCTTGCTTAATCCTTGAATCCCCATTCCTGACTGAGAGGGGCTGCATGAACTGCTGTGCTACTAACTGTGCTTTTCCATTACTCGCGGAGTTTGGCAGAAGTTCACCAGTGTCTCTGGAGAGCCTGCGGCTTGATCTGTTTTAATTAGAGATGCCACGGAAGCCAATTTAGATCTTAATTTTGCCCTTTCCACTGTGTGTCCTTGGTTTCTTGTTACTCAGCTTGCCGCTTCCTCCATTTTTTTCCCTATAGCTCCAATTGGTTTTTGCAGCTTGTAACACAGAAAGTGAATCAGGCTTTCAGGTGCATTGGGATCTTCAGAATTTCCGGGGAAGACTCAGGGTTTGAAGTCAGTCTTCCCCAAATTTTGTTCCCAGCATCACAGTACAAGTTGAGGTAGTCCTCAACTTACAACAGTTCTTTTAGTGACCGTTCGAAGTTACAGCGGAACTGAAAAAATCTGACTTATGACCATTTTTCGCACTTGTGACTGTTGCAGCATTCCCATGGTCACATGGTTTACATCATGATGCTTGATGGCTGGTTTATTTTTATTTTATTTTATTTATTTTTCGAATTTATACCCCGCCCTTCTCCATTGTTAGGACCCAGGGTGGCGCACAGGCATTATTAAAATCATACAAAAAACAATATACATTATTAAAAGCATATTAAATTAAATCCCGTGCTAAAAAACCCATTTTAAAACCTGAAGATTAAAATTTATGGATAAAAGTCAGAAACGGGGGGCTATGCTAGGCCGGCTTGTTGAAATAGATATGTCTTAAGACGTTGGCAGAAGAGGCGGAGGTCCGAGATGGTGCGTAGATCGGGGGGTAGGTCGTTCCAGAGGGCCGGGCCCGCCACAGAGAAGGCCCTTCCCCTGGGGGTCGCCAACTGGCATTGCCCAGCCGACGGTACCCAGAGAAGGCCCTCTCTGTGGGAGCGGATTGGACGAAGGGATGTATGGGGCAGGAGACGGTCTCGTATATAGCTAGGCCCCGAGCCATGGAGCGCTTTGAAGATGGTCGTCAACACCTTGAAGCGCACTCGAAAGGCCACAGGCAGCCAGTGCAGCTCGCGCAGGAGAGGTGTTATGTGGGCTTTCTTGGGGCACCCATAATCACCCGCGCGGCCGCATTCTGAACTAACTGTAGCCTTCGAGTGCACCTCAAGGGGAGCCCCATGTTCACACTTGCAGTCGTAAGTACAGGGTCCTGGGGTCACTTTCTGACAAGGAAAGTCAATGGGGAAGCCAGATTCACTAAAGGCTGATGTTACTAATTTAACAACTGCAGTGATTCACTTAACAAATGTGGCAAGAAAAGTCATAAAATGGGGTATAACTCACTTAAAAAAATGTATCACTTAGCATCATAAATTCTGGCCTCAGGTGTGGTCGTAAGTCAAGAACTGCCTGTATTCAGTGAGAACATCTCAGTCATCCTGGCTGTGGTTGTCACAAGGTGTTTTTCAAGAGGCAACTGGACTTTTGGGTTTTTCTTTGAAGATGTTTCGCTTCTCATCTTTCAGAGCTGAAGAAGCTTCTTGGATGAGAAGCAAAACGTCTTCAGAAAAACCAGAAATAATAATAATAATAATATTTATTTTATATACCGCGTCCTCTCCCCAGGGGGACTCGGAGCGGTGCACAGGGAAAAATTAAAACACTATAAAATATACATACAAGAATAAATACAATAGAATAAAAACGAATTAAATTTGATTGTCCCTGCGCTAAAATCCCCATATTAAAACTAGCATTCCCTAACGCCCTAAAGGTAGAGACTAACCTAGGCCGGCCAAGCAGAAAAAGTATGTTTTTAATTTTTGACGGAAGGAGCGGAGGTCCGTGGTTGTTCTAATGTCGGGGGGGAAGGTCATTCCAGAGGGCTGGGCCCGCCACAGAGAAGGCCCTTCCCCTGGGTGTCGCCCGCTGACAACTGATAACTAGGTCCCGTGCCATGGAGCGCTTTAAAGATGACAACTAGCACCTTGAAGTGCACCCGAAAGACGACAGGCAGCCAGTGCAGCTCGCGCAAGAGAGGTGTTATATGGGTGTACCTAGCGGTCCCCATTATTGCTCGCGCGGCTGCATTCTGGACCAGCTGCAGTCTTCGGGTGCACCTCAGGGGGAGCCCCATGTAGAGAGAGTTACAATAGTCCAGTCGGGATGTCACGAGGGCATGAGTGACTGTGCAAAGGGCATCCCGATCCAATAGGGGGAGCAACTGGCTGACCAGGCGGACCTGGTAAAACGCCCTCCTGGCCACGGCTGTCACTTGATCTTCCATGGACACCCAAGTTGCGCGCCCCATCCACAGGGGTAAGATGTTCGCCCCCTATGGCCAGTGATGGAGTCAACTGGTTGAATCAGGCGGCCGGAAACCACAGCCACTCGGTCTTGGACGGGTTGAGTCTGAGTCTGTTACTTCCCATCCAGATCCGCACGGCTTCCAGGCACTGGCACATCCAGTTGCCTCTTGAAAGTCCAGTTGCCTCTTGAAAAAACACGTTTGTGACAGTGAGATCATGGAAATTCGCACAGATGAAAGGATGAACCATTTGTAGCCTCAAGTCTTTATGTATGGGGTACCAGATAGTTTTATACAATGAAAAGCAAACGTGGCAAGAGAAATGCTAAAGTTAGGAATACAATTTCTGGAAGAAAGTATTCTGGAGGCTAGTACTTGCATGGAACAAAAATAGACACGCTTTATTTCGGAAATAATAGGAGGCCTCAGCTACTTAAGTCTGTGTCTAGCTAAGAGCCTCTAGGATGCCATCCTCCAGCATGAAGAAAGATTGGATCAGAAAAAGATCAGAAGTACAGAGATGAGAGTCAAAAGAGAAAGAGAAAACTGGGCTGAGAGGGAGGGGGGAGAGGGGGGGGGGAAGGATAAGAACCCTGACAATATCTTTCTACACAATCGAAGCTATGTAACATAAAGAGTCGCAGTGTTCTTCTACTAAATGTCTTCACATCTATGGCTCTTAGCTGACAACATATTTATAGTTATAGAAATCCGATGCCTGGAAAGTTGAATTTCAACCATATGTACATTTGGTTGAATCTGCCTTAGGTAATTCCCCAGAGCCTTCATTGACTGTGACTAATGGATACAGATAGCATAGATTACTGTCATTTAGTAGTAGAATGTAAATAAAAACTATGCCACAAGGCCTGAAATAGCAATAGCGCTAGCACTTAGACCAGTGATGGTGAACCTTTTTGTAAAGGCCTGGCAAAATTGTGTGCATGTGCGCAATAGCAGGCGCCTGCGTGACCACACACACAATACAATGTACCCTTGCCCACATGCGCATGCACGCTTGACCCTCCGCACGCATGCACACACGACCCCCTTCCCCTTTACTGGGGGGAGTTTCGCCCGCCCCAGCTCCCCCCCCCCCGGAGGCCCTCCAGAACAGTGGTGGGTTTCAAATTTTTTAGAACCTACTCTGTAGGTGTGGCCTATTTTGTGGGCATGGCCTTGCAGTCATGTGACAGGGTGGGAATGGCCACCTTTTAAAATGTGGTGAAACTCATTTAACAACGCTCTTGCTTAGCAACCAAAATTTTGGACTCAATTGTGATGATAAATTCTTTTTCTTTCTTTCTTTCTTTCTTTCTTTCTTTCTTTCTTTCTTTCTTTCTTTCTTTCTTTCTTTCTTTCTTTCTTTCTTTCTTTCCTTCCTTCCTTCCTTCCTTCCTTCCTTCCTTCCTTCCTTCCTTCCTTCCTTCTTTTCCTTTCCTTTCCTTCCCGTTGGGTCACTGGCAGCGGCGGGCCAGATTTACTTCCAGGTACACCGGTGGAACCCCCTCTCACCAGTTCTCTAAATTTCACCAACCAGCTCTCGCGAGTAGGTGCGAGCCTGCAGAAACCCACCACTGCTCCAGAAGCTGGAAATGAATCATTTCTGAACTTCCGGTTGGCTTGTTTTTTGCCTTCCCCAGGCTCAGGAGGCTTTTCTGAAGCCTGGGGAGGGTGATGAAGGGCCCAATGGGCCCACTGGAAGTTCAGAAATGAACTTCCGGTGGGCCCGGTGGGCCTGTTTTTCACCCTCCCCAGGCTCCGGAGGCTTTCCTGAAGAGGGCGAAAACAGCCTCCCCCGGCCCTCTGGAAGGCTGAAAATCAGCTGGCCGGTGTGCACGCTGGAGCTGATGACTCACATGCCAGAAAATTTGGCTTCGCGTGCCACTTGTGAAGTGAAATAAATGAACTTCTGCACGGTATTCTAATTTTTCGAGTTTCACCTGTACCATATATGAGATACATGTATGCATGCCCCAATGTAGCTCTGTGATATTAATAGTGATTTTTTAAGCATTGTGGCTTGATTTTCATTCTTACCATAGTCCTCAAATGGGATTGCAAAACCAGGCAGAAATGCCCCCCCCCCCAAGTATTAATAGCTCAATAAAAGACCCTCAATTAGGAACAATCTAAATTGCAAAATAGAAACATATTTTTCCCCTGAGTGGACCTGCGCAATAAATGTTCACAATAATTGGAAATGTTGCTTGTAGAAGAACAAAATATGGACTAAAGTACATTGTTTTCAGCTAAATCCCATGCTGTTGTGGTTGTTGATGAAAAGGAACATCAGGGATATATATTTCAAAACTACGATTGTTCTTCTGAACCATTTGTCCATGTTCTTTTACTTATTTTTATCCTGCCTTTTTTATTTTTACAAATAACTCCAGGTGCCTGTGGAGAGTCTCAGTCATCCTGGTCATGGTTGTCTTTTTTTGTTCTTCAGAAGGCCTATTTTTTTTTCCTTGAGGAAGGAGAAAAAACTTTTTTTTGCTTCTTACAATACAATACAATACAATAGCAAAGTTGGAAGGGACCTTGTAGGTCTTCTAGTCCAACCCCCTGTGTGGGCAGGAACCTTATACCCTTTCAGACAAATGGCTATCTAACATCTTTTTAAAGACTTCCAGGGTTGGGGCATTCACAACTTCTGGAGGCAAGCTGTTCCAGAGGTTAATTGTTCTAACTGTCAGGAAATTTCTCCTTAGTTCTAAGTTGCTTCTCTCCTTGATTAGTTTCCACCCATTGCTTCTTGTCCTGCCCCCAGGTGCCTTGGAGAATAGTTTGGCTCCCTCTTCTTTGTGGCACCCTCTGAGATATCGGAACACTGCTATCATGTCTCCCCTGGTCCTTCTCTTCATCAAACTAGACATACAGCTCCTGCAACCGTTCTTCATATGTTTTAGTCTCCAGTCCCCTAATCATCTTGGTTGCTCTTCTCTGCACTCTTTCCAGAGTCTCCACGTCTTTTCTACATCGTGGCGACCAAAACTGTATGCAAAACTGTATGCAAAACTGTATGCAAAACTTCTCATCCAAGAAGCTTTATCAGTTCCGAAGGCAGAGGGATGGAAATATAGTTCTTCCTCAGGGAAAAAATAGTGCAGTTGCCTTTCGAATTAAAGCACCTTTTAGATAACACAAGATGGCCAACAAACCTAATACTCCTTTTGTGTGCTGGCACAGAGGCTCCTATGTTAGGAGATTATTCACAAGGAGACCACTTTTCATTTTGTGATTCAAAAGAACTCTGAAATTCAAGATCTGTCTGAATGCCATGGATTTCTTTCCTCTCCCTGGGCGCACTCCATTAAATGCGTATTCTGTGTTTGGGCCTAGTCCTACCAGCTAGGTCAGATATGGCATTAACTACGGTCCTGTTCTTGTCCCTCTGTTGCCTTGATAAGGACAGCATAATAAATAATAATAATAATAATAATTTAATTTTATATCCCGCTCTCTCTCCCCAAAGGGACTCGAGGCGGGGCACAGGCAATTAAAAACACAGATAAAACCACAGACAAAATACAAAATTAAAAATGAATTAAATTAGTCCTGCGCTAAAAACCCATAAACTAAACTAAAAACTACCCCTAAAGCCCCTAAGCTTAAAAGAGACTACCCAAGGCAGGCCAGGCGAAAAAAATGTGTCTTTAATTTTAAACGGAAGGAGTGGAGGTCCGTGGTTGTCCTAATATCGGGGGGAAGGTCGTTCCAGAGGGCAGGGCCCGCCACAGAGAAGGCCCTTCCCCTGGGCGTCGCCCGCTGACAAAGTCTAGTGGACGGCACCCGGAGAAGTCCCTCTCTGTGGGAGCGAATCGGCCGTGAGGATGTATGGGGCAGGATCCGATCCCGCAGGTAGTTAGGTCCCGAGCCATGGAGCGCTTTGAGTGGAGCAGCAGCAAGCGGAGTGCACACGAAGAATGTAAATGATGAAACTGATTTAAATTCATAGCTCAGTTAATTAGTGCTGTTCTCTGCTTCCTACCTCTCCCCTCCCCTCCCCCTGGCTGTATTAGACTTAATTGCAATCATTACCACTTAGCGGGGTCCCTATGAATAAATAGAAGGAATCTTGACTTCCATCATTTCCAGCTAGTAAGTGTGAATATAGGAAGAAAGAAATTCGAACCGTTGAACGTTTCTGCTGAATGACAAATGGAGACACAAATCACAGGCTATGGGGAGCCACCCAGGAACAAGGGAAGCACAGGTGGAGAAAAATCAGGACCAGATTCTGCACTCTGGAGGCATTTCCAGGAATTGAATCAAGCCATTTTTATTTGTGCCAGGACTGATAACCAGGAGCCATGTTTAATACGGAGAGCCAGTTTGGTCTACTGGCAGCAGACTAGAAAACAGACCGCAAGTTCTAGTCCCGCCTTAGCCATGAAGGCCACCTTGGTGACTTTGGGCCAGTCTCTCTCTCTCTCAGTTCAACTCAACTCGAGTGAGCTCCTGTTACTTGTCCCAGCTTCTGCCAACCTAGCAGTTCGAAAGCATGTAAAAAATGCAAGTAGAAAAATAGGAACCACCTTTGGTGGGAAGATAACAGCGTTCCATGCGCCTTTGGCGTTTAGTCATACTGGCCACATGACCACGGAGACGGCTCCGGACAGCACTGGCTCTTCAGCTTTGAAACGGAGATGAGCACTACCGTCTAGAGTCAGGAATGACTAGCGCATATTTGTGAGGGGAACCTTTACCGTGTGTGTGTTTGTGTGTGTGTGTAAATAAAATTGCTCAAAGGAGCCACAAATCTCAGCATGGGGCTGATTCCTTCTGGGAGTTATTTTGGAGGGAGGGCATGAGTGACTGTCTTTCTAAGAAAAACACTAAGCCTTTTTCAAGAGGTGTGTATCTGTGCTTCCCCCCAACAAAATATAAATAACAAATTTATCAGATGAACCACCATAGTGACATCAAAAGGGCTTTGGATTGTCCTTTCCTTTTTAAAAAGGGCCAGGTGGAAGAAGCCTTTATGTTATGGATAAGGGAACCTTGGGCCCACCCATCAGGCTTCACCCTTTCAAGTAGGACTGGATCCTCTTTAAATTGTCTCACTGGGAATTTCCAAAAATACTACTTATTGAAAAACATTAGGAAGTTATAATGAAAGGAACATTAGTAATGATTCAGTATCTAACCCTATTTCAAACCCAAGATTTCAAGCCACCTTGCATTTTATGTTTGTTCTTTCAACACCCCAAAAACTAAAAAGCCATTCACAACCAGGCACCATGTCAACACCACACAGAGAATAGCTCAGAGCAGACATTCTAGAGAGGGAGAAGTTCTCTGCAGATGGGCTCCACCCTGAGTCCAAAAGCTTGGAAGATAAAACCTCTGGTCTTAGTGACCAACGCAGATTGGATCCTGCAACATTTCCGGGGACACTTATATTTGCCTTCATTCATGAGTTATAGATTCCTTTCCCAATCACTTTCCATTTTAAATTGTGCCAAAAGTCATATTGAAGAGATGTGCGCTTCAAGTGAGAATTCCTGTTAAAGAACGAACCAAATCTTGCATGAATTATGACTTCAGGGATCGTTTTTCACTCTTTCTTTCTCTGCGTGCATGAGACTATTGTAGTGCCCTTGAATTTCCAGAGATCTAATTAATTCTGAGATTTCTGCTGTGTATTTTGCTGACTGCTTCTACATATTGTAACTCTCTCTACATGGGGCTCCCCTTGAGGTGCACCTGAAGACTTCAGCTGGTCCAGAATGCAGCCGCGCGAGCAATAATGGGGACCGCAAGATATACCCATATAACACCTGTCTTGCGCGAGCTGCACTGGCTACCTGTCGTCTTTCGGGTGCGCTTCAAGGTGCTAGTTCTCATCTTTAAAGCGCTCCATGGCTCGGGACCTAGCTATCTGCGGGATCGGAACCTGCCCCATACATCCTCACGGCCGATTCGCTCCCACAGAGAGGGACTTCTCCGGGTGCCGTCCACTAGACTTTGTCAGCGGGCGACGCCCAGGGGAAGGGCCTTCTCTGTGGCGGGCCCAGCCCTCTGGAACGACCTTCCCCCCGACATTAGAACAACTACGGACCTCCGCTCCTTCCGTCAGAAATTAAAAACGTACTTTTTCTGCTTGGCCGGCCTAGGTTAGTCTCTACCTTTTTAGGGTTTAGGGAACATTAGTTTTAATAGGGGGATTTTAGTGCAGGGACAATTGAATTTAATTTGTTTTTACTTTACTGTATCTATTTTTGTATATATATTTAATGTGTTTTAATTTTTCCCTGTGCACCGCTCCGAGTACCCTTGGGGAGAGGACGCGGTATATAAAATTATTATTATTATTATAATTATTGTTGTTGTTGTTGTTGTTGTTGTTGTTGTTGTTGTTGTTATATCTACTTACTACCATGTTCCCCCGAAAATAAGACAGGGTCTTATTTTCTTTTGACCCCCAAAATAAGAGCTTGGCCTTATTTTCAGTTAGGTCTTATTATGTTTGAGGTACAGGAGGTTGTGAGCGTGGTCACCTCATGGTTGCTGCTGTGTTGCAATATTTTGGGGGAGGGCTTATTTTTAGGGGAGGGCTTTTTTTACCGCATGTGCTCAAAAGCCAAATTGGGCTTATTATCCAGGGAGGTCTTATTTTCAGGGAAACAGGGTAGGTTCACTTCTGCAGCTGCATCAATTGAAAAATTATCACTTGGCAGCCATTACATGGCTTTATCATGATGAAGTTACTGGCATATTTTTGTGTCTAGCTACCACAGCATTGGCTGAAGGCTTTGGGACAATGATTGACAGACTGATCTGGCTTTCCTGAGTAACCTTCTTAGCTAAGTGTTAGTGCCCAGCCCAATCCAACTGGAAAGCCTTAATGCTCCTGTTATGTCACTCTGTTCAGATTTTCTGCAGTTCTGCTGCAATAGTTCTTTCTTTCAACTCTTTAGAAACATCACCTCTTCTCCAGGTTTCTTTTGGAGTTGCTTCTCTCCAAAGAGATGGGTAAATAGCAATAGCACTTAGACGTATACACCACTTCATAGTGCTTTTACAGCCCTCTCAAAGCAGTTCTACAAAGTCAGCCTATTGCTCCCCAACAATCTGGGTCCTCATTTTACCCACCTCAGAAGGATGGAAGGCTGAGTCAACCTTGAGCCTGGTGAGACTTGAAAGCCACCATGGTAAGCTTCCCTTTGAAGACTAAGTTGTTTCTGATCTCGTCTCCTTCCCCTGCTCTCCTTCTTTTTGCTGTGTGTGTGTGTGTATGTGTGTATGTTGCATTTGTGCTGATAAATAAAGGGAGATTAGTATAGATCTATTTCAAGCTATTTAGCTCTCATCAGCTAGCCATACCCTTACTGGGATTTGAACCTGGGCTGTATTACATATCAGGCAGTTGTATTATCCACTAAGCCACCAGCTCTCCTCCTTTATCAGCTAAGCCAGGGAAATAAGTATGTATTGTGTCACAACACCTGATATGCCCAGATATGGGAGGGAGCATGCTGCTTCCCTTTTCTGTCTTTCGGCTCACCCTAGGAGCCATCCAGGCAGAAACTATTTTTTTATGTTGCCTCTGTTACATTTGTGTTGCATTTCTGCTGCTAAATAAATAAAGGGAGACTAGTATAGATCTATTTCAAGCTATTTAGCTGTCATCAGCTAGCCATACCCTTACTGAGATGTGAATATATATGCTGGTTTTGTTGTATTCGGGTCTTCACATGAAAAGACCCAAATACAACAAAACCAGCATACCTACACCTGTGAAAATCTATGAAAACATGCACACACACACACACACACACATATGTGTGTTAGGTTTTTGAGCTGATCAATAAATAAATCAGTGAGACACAACCATATATATATGGTATAATTGTTCCACAACACCCTGTTAGGGCCCCAATTAAGGGAGGAGACATACTGTTTCCTTTTCTGCCTTTCGGCTCATCACCAGAGACCATCTAGACAGAAAACCATGAGTTCCGTTGTGTAATTTTTTTTATATGTGTGTTATGTTTTTGAGCTGATCAATAAATAAGTCAGGGAGACTAGTATAGATCTATTTCGAGTTTTTTAGCTCTCATCAGCTAGCCATACCCTTACTGGGATTCGAACCGGGGCTGTATTACATGCTAGGCAAATGCCTTAGCCTCTTGAGCCACCAGGTTCTCTTCCTGCTCAGCTGAGACAGGAGGATAAGTATATACTTGTTCCACAACACCCTGTTGGAACACTCATGGCTTTCTGTCTAGATGGTCTCTGGTGATGAGCCGAAAGGCAGAAAAGGAAACAGTATGTCTCCTCCCCTAATTGGGGCCTAACAGGGTGTTGTGGAACAAGTGTATATATGTGTTAGATTTTTAAGGGCTGATTTAATAATTAAGAGACCAAGATGGATCCATTTCGGGCTTTTTAGCCCTCTTCAGCTGGCCATACTTCTTCTACTGGGATTTGAACCGGCACTTTCCAGCATATCAGGCAAGCTTTTCTATGCCTTGAGCTAACCGGCTTCCCTGATTACATCAGCCTTTTACAGGACTCTATTGATGAGAGAATATTTTCACAGCTCCTGTTTTGAAGCCCGTTTAAGGGAGGAGACAAACTGTCATCCTTCTCTGCCCTTCGACTCAATAGAGTCCTGTAAAAGGCTGATGTAATCAGGGAAGCTGGTTAGCTCAAGGCATAGAAAGGCTTGCCTGATATGCTGGAAAGTGCCGGTTCAAATCCCAGTAGAAGAAGTATGGCCAGCTGAAGAGGGCTAAAAAGCCCGAAATGGATCCATCTTGGTCTCTTAATTAGTAAATCAGACCTTAAAAATCTAACACATATCTAAAAAATTTCACACAGCAGCAATCTTAATGGGTCTCTGTCTGGATGATCTCTGGGTTGAGTCGAAGGGCAGAGAAGGATGACAGTTTGTCTCCTCCCTTAAACGGGCCTCAAAACAGGAGCTGTGAAGATATTCTCTCATATATATGTGTGTGTGTGTGTGTGTGTGTGTGTTAGTGAAAAACAATTATCTATATATATGTGTGTGTGTTACATTTTTGAGCTGATCAATAAGTCAGGGAGACTAGGATAGATTTATTTCGAGCTTATTAGCTCTCATCAGCTAACCATACCCTTACTGGGATTCCAACCAGGGCTGTATTACATGCCAGGCGAGAACGTTGCCATTAAGCCAGCTAGGTTCTGTTCTTGTCAGCTGAGACAGGAGGATAGTTATATATAGTTGTTTCCACAATTATTGATCAGCTCAAAAATGTAACACACATTACACAACGGAATTCTTGGCTTATGACTACAGTGACGTATTCAGACAGTGCTGGCTCTTCGGCTTTGAAACAGAGATGAGCACTGCCCCCTAGAGTCAGGAACAACTAGCACATATGTGTGAGGGGAATCTTTACCTATAAACAAAGAGCTCCAATAGCAGTGAAGCCTGAATTGCTGCATTAATGAAAAAAAAGCCAAGTTCCCAAACTCTGTTAAAAGCCATCCATGCATTTCTCCACTAACATGTCTTTTGTATTGAAAAAGTTTTATTGGTTTTACATTTTTTCTATAGGATAGGGTAAGGGATACAAAGAAATTTTGAGAGCATTCACGTCAGAGTCGTCGGCCCTTCCGAGACCTCAAAATACACAATAAAAAAATAACACAAAAAAAAGCATTTTTCATAACACTACAAGGTAAAAGCAAGTACATATACCTAAATTCTCAGTTCCATGCTGTCATACATTTACAATAAATCCAGAAAATATTATGCAAAATTGTTCAGGAAAATCAAGACAAAGTTATTTTTTCGATCTAAGTCTCTTGGCTATTGTATCTTCTTTTTCTCCTCCCTGGCCCCCAGCGGGCGGGGCCGTAGCTCCCTCCGTCCCCCCTGGATCTTCCCCCAGGGCAGAGGAATGTTTTTTAAGAAAGGCTTCCGCCTCAGCAACTGTTTTAATCCTCACTCTTCCTCCTTCCCAGAACACCAGCATCCCTTCGAGTGTCACCCACTTGAACCAAATCCCATGATCAAATAAAATTTTAAACATGTCTTGAAGTGGAAGGAAGTGGTGCCACTGAGTGGCACTGTCACCTATGCCCCCATCATGGAGTTTTGGGAAACTCTACAAGAGTGCTTGAGGCTGAAGAGGAAATAGAGGTGGTGGTGGCAGTGATGCCAAAGGGGAAGGTCCCTAACTGAATTAACATAAAAATGAATAATTATTTCCCTAGTCAATTCCACTTGAATCTGAGCTTTTTACATTCCACGCGTTTCTCTTTTCACATTGCGTCTCATGACTTGAAGTGAGGCAGATAATGTGCATAAATGATGCCATATGGGCTTTTCTGTACTTGAAGTTAAGCACCGCACAGCACAGCACAACCATGGCTGCCAATTTTTTCCTGCCATGTTTCCATGACGTTGCCTTCATCTCCACCACAATTAATGAGCGAAACAGGCTTGATTCTCCCCTGGTGATGCCAATACTGTAGCACTGAGCATTTTCTCTCTTCCTCTGGTGCTGATCAAAGTCCGTTGGCCTTTGTCACTCCTTATGTTTGAAGGTAGTCAGGGGACCTCAGTGGCTTGAAACAGAGGGAGTGGAGGTAGAATAAGGGAGCAGAAAAATGTCATGCTAGTAAGTAGTGAGCAATTGAACTAGCAGTGGAGAAAGGCTCTGTGTCAAGCCATCTGTATGCCTCTGATTGGCTGCTTTGACGATTGATGGCCAAGAAAGGTACAGGACTGTTATGTTGTTGCAGAAAAGACTGTAGCAATTGAATTGTTTGAGATTGGTTAAAGGTAGATCGCCACTTATGAACATTCGTTTAACGACTGTTCAAAATTACGATGTTGCCGAGAAAAGTGACTTACAACCCATCCTTGTATTTACAACCATAGCAACGTCCCTGCAGTCAGATGATCAAAATACAGGCGTTTGGCAACTGCCATGCCTTCATGATGGTTGCAGCAACCTGGATCACTATTTGGGACCTTCCTAGACAGTTTCCAACAAGTGAAGTCAATGGAGAAAGCTGAATTCACTTAACAACCATGTGATTTGATTCACAGGATTTGATTTCTGATTCTAAATCACATGATTTGATTTTTCCGTCTTGCCTTCTGGTGCTTTGATTCCTAAACACCAGGAGGAAAGACAAGAAACAATGGATGGGGACTAATCAAGGAGATAAACAACCTGGAATTAAGGAGAAACTATCTAACAGTGAGAACAGTAGTAATAGCAATAGTTCTTAAACTTATGTACAGCTTCAGAGTGCTTCACAGCCCTCTCTAAGTGGTTTACAGAGTCAGCCTCTGGTCCCCAACAATCTGGGTTCTCATTTTACTCGGAAGGATGGAAGGCTGAGTCAACCTTGAGCCTGGTGAGATTCGATCTGCCAAACTGCTGATAGCCAGTGAGCAGCAGAAGTAGCCTGCAGTACTGCGCTCTAGCCACTCCACCACTGCGACTCTCAATTAACCAATGGAATAGCTTGCCCTCAGAAGTTCTGGGTGCTTCATCACTGGAATAAAGAAAAGACTGGACAGCCATTTGTCTGAAATGATATATAGGGTCTCCTGCTTGAGAAGGAATTTGGGCTAGAAGACCTCCAAGGTTCCTTTCAACTCTATTCTTATTCATTGATTGATTGATTGATTTGCTTAATGACTGTGGCCAAAAGGTAATAAAATCAGGCATGACTCACTTAACGACTGCCTCACTTAGTGATGAAACTTCTGGTTCCAATTGTGGTTGTACATTGAGGGCTATCTGTAGGGTGTTAGGTTGATTATATATTTAATATATTTGGCAGGTATGTTGGAGAGTTGGAAATCAAGCATTTGGGGAGCCAACATTTAAAATAATAATAATAAATAAATAATAAATTTTATTTATAACCCGCTCTCTCTCCCCAAAGGGACTCGAGGCGGGGCAAAGGAAAATTAAAAAACAATAGACACAAGCAGAGTACAAAATTTAAAATCACAATTAAACATATCCTGCGCTAAAAACATCTATAAAAACTAAAAACTGTCCCTAAAACTCCTTAACACTATAAATTAATTAAAATTACCCTAGGCCAGCTAAACGGAAGAAATGAGTTTTTAAAAGCTGTCGGAAGGAGCGAAGGTCTGTGGTTGTTCTGATTTCGGGGGGAAGGTCGTTCCAGAGGGTCGGGCCCGCCACAGAGAAGGCCCTTCCCCTGGACGTCGCCCGCTGGCACAGCCTAGTGGACGGCACCCGGAGAAGTCCCTCTCTGTGGGAGCAAATTGGTTGCAGGGATGTATGAGGCAGAATGCGATCCCGCAGATAGCTAGGTCCCGTGCCATGGAGCGCTTTAAAGATGGTAACTAACACCTTGAAGCGTACCCGAAAGACGACAAAAATCCTCTGCTTGTGAAATTTCCATAGAGAAGATACTTGCAATTTACACGTAATGCAAAGCCTTCCTTATTTTTGTTTTAGCACAATATGTAAATGGAATCAGTAAATAAACATGATTAAATTTTGCAGCACAAAAGCAATATTTGCAACTCTGATTTGTTGAATGCAATTATAAATGTAGCTTGGTATGATGTATAAGCAGAGTACGCTGTTTGCAGCTTTTAACCTTATTCCTGGTTCGTTTTCTGCAGAGACCACTAAGAACTCAGAACTGTATCATGATTAAGAGTAGTGTATAAAGTCAAAGGGGCTAAGATGCTGAGCTTGTCAATTAGAAAGATCGACAGTTCGGTGGTTCAAATCCCTAGTGCCATGTAATGGAGTGAGTTCCCGTTACTTATCCAACCTAGCAGTTTGAAAGCATGTAAAATTGCAGAAAAACAGGGACCACCTTTGGTGGGAAGATAACAGCTTTCCGTGTGCCTTCGACATTTAGTCATGCCAGCCACATGACCATGGAGACATCTTCGGACAGCACTGGCTCTACAGCTTTGAAATGGAGATGAGCACCGCGCCCTAGAGTCAGGAACGACTAGCACATAATGTGCGAGGGGAACATTTACCTTTACCTTACAGAGTCAAAAAATTGTCCAAGCAGGTGAAAATTACTTTGATCATCTGTTGTATTAATTCCGTATTGTTTTTGATTGGATCAATAAATTACGGTTCAATAGGACACGTGATTTCACAACACTTTTATTTATTTCAAGACACACAATGGTGAGACGCACACAGTGGGCCATATGTTTTTGAGCCCTGCAGCTGCAGGATAGTCTTTCTTTCATTTGATTCCAAGAAGGTGAAAAGGGATCTCATTTTAATTTGCTCCTGATTCTTGGCACAAGCATCCCTTCCAGTCTACAAAGTTAACTGGGTTTGTAGAAAGCAAACTGTGAACCAACAGGCAGGAGTTAAGAATTGGAAAGATCTGTAGAAATAAGCCCCTGTGTTTACTGCAAGGGTGCTGAATTGGTACAGGCTACCTAAATGAGAGGGTGGATGCTATGTCATTCACCGCCAGCCTCTCCGCTTAAATCAGCTTGTATATTTCATAGAGATGCTTGATAGAGTGGGCATAAGGTAGCAAGGAGCTGTCCTGTTCTGCTTTAAACAACCGTAAATGTTTTAATACTTTCTTTAGCCCCCAGCTGCCTTCTCTGTCAGCTTTACATGCTATCAGCAGAAGACTTTCACAGCCAGTTAATTCCTCTTCTCTTCTTCCTTCTGGCTCTTGGAAGCAACTGAAAATTTAAATCCAGTTCATACACTTAGAGAGTCAGTGGCCCCATTTCAGTGACAGAGCACCAGGAATGCAAAGTGGCCTTGCCACAAGGCAGGGGAGCAGGCAGGCAGCCTGTATGCCTAAAGGACCAGCCTCAAAGAAAAGAAATTGCGTTTGGTTGTAATTGTGGAGGCGAGGTTCAGGGAAGATTGAGATACAGGGAACTGAAGTAGCATCCTAGAGGGGCAAGCTCTTGCCTGAGCAAATCCCATGGGGAGAAATTGTTTCTTTTGTCACAGATCCTGAATTAACCACATGTATTTCGCTGCTTCTTCCCACTCGATCTTGTATTTGTGCAAGTAAGGGGGGGCAACAAGGGCAGTAAGAAAACATAAACACATTATTTGCCTTATTTCAATAAGATATCTACAGCACAAGGCAATGAATTACAGATTTGGAAGAGGAGGATCACTCCCCTTCTCAGGCAGGAAATCCTATACTATTTTAGACAAATGGTTGTCTAATCTCATCTTAAAAACTTCCAGTTGGGAGCATTCACAGCCTCAGGAGGCAAGTTGTTCCGGTGATTAATTACTGTAACTGTCAGGAAATTTCTTCTCCCCTTGATTAGTTTCCTTCCATTCCTGCCGTCAGATGCTTTGGAGAATAGTTTGACTCCCTCTTCTTTGTGACAACCCCTTAGATATCAGAACACTGCCAGAGGTGGTATTCAGCCAGTTCGGACCAGTTCACCTGAACCTGTAGTGGAAATCGTGGGTGGGTCCGCTCACCTGCCCAGGCTCTATGTTGTCCTATTTAGGCACGTTTTCAAACCGCACGCATGCAAGCAAGCCGTGCATGCAAGCAAGTCATGCATACAAGAAAGCACATGCGTGGGAGGCCATGCACATGCGTGGACGTGCGTGCTCACATTTGCGAACCGGTAGGGAAAGTAAGTGAATACCACCCCTGACACACTGCTATCATGTCACTCCTAGTCTTTCTTTTCATTAAACTAGGCATACCATACCCAATTCCAGCAACCATTCTTTATATGTTTTAGCCTCCAGACCCCTAATCATCTTTGTTGCTCTTTCTCTGTAGAGTCTCAACATTTTTTTACATTGTGGTGGCCAAAACTGGATGCAGTATTCCAAGTGGTCTTACCAAGGCACTATAAAGTAGTATTAACACTTTATATGATCTTGATTCTATCCCTCTGTTAACACATCCTAGGACTGTGTTGGCTTTTTTAGCAATTGGAGCACATTGCTGGCTCATATTTAAGTGATTGTCCACTAGGAGGCCAAGATCCCTCTCACAGTTACTGCTAATGAGCCACGTACCACCTATACTATACCTGTGCATTTGGTCTTTCTTTCCTAAATGTAGTACCTTACTTTTTTCACCATTGCATTTCATTTTGTTAGATAGCATCCATTGTTCAAGATCCCTCTGTATCCTAAACCTATCTTCTGAACTGTTGGCTATTCCTCCAGCTTGGTATTGTCTGCATTGGATGAGTTTCCATCTATCCTCTCATTTAATTAATTGATGAAGGTATTGAGGAGTATTGCACTTAAGACAGAGCCTTGGGGTACCTCACTGCTTACTTCCCAAATGTAGATGCAGTTCCATTGAGGACTCCACTTTGAGTGCAGTTGGTCAGCCAGTTACAAATCCAACGAATGTTGATGCTATCTAACCCACATTTTTCTATTTGATCAAGTAGTAAGTTGTGGTCTACTTTATCAAATGCCTTACTGAAGACCAAGTAACTTATATCCACAACATTGTTTGGTCCACTAATTTTGTCACTTTGTCAAAGAAATAGATAGTCATAGTCATATCTTTGGGAGAAGTAATATAATGAATCGACATTAAAATTCAAACTAAAAACTGCATCTCTTCCAGATGCTGTAAACCTTTAGGACTTCATCTGCATTTAGAAAGCTGTGTGTGTGTAATGGGTATTATATGGTTACATGCAAAGTGTCAACAGTCCCTATGGCAAATGCAACAAAAGAAACATTATTTTACCAAGTGTATAACTTTACTGATAATTGCACATAGCCACAGAAGACACAAAGCCAGTTGTGAAGTTTTTGCATGCAGAGCAGCATAGATAAAAATCCCCTTTTTTCTCCTGGGCCACCCACTATTCATTGTCCAGTAATCAATTACATTCCATTTGTTTTGGGAAATGGTCTGAGCACCTTGGAGCTTCCCCGTTGTTTGACATTGGGCACTAGGACATTGTTAGGTGACAGTCGGCTCTCTTGCATTCCAGAATTCCCTCCCAAGCCTCTCTTGCATTCCAAACGTTGCTCTTAAGAACATAAGAACAGCCTTGCTGGAACAGGCCACAGCCCATCCAGTCCAGCATTCTGTCTCACACAGTGGCTTACCATTTGCTTCAGGGTATTCCCAAGCAGATGTCTTCACCTGCTTATGATTCCCTGCAAATGGCATTGAGAAATATCCTGCCTATCTCTCCATCCCGGAGGGTGTCCTTAGGCATCCATAATGATAGCCATTGATACCCTTGTTCTCCATGAACTCGTCTAATCCTTTCTTAAAGGTGTCGAGGCTGATAGCTGTCACCACTTCTTCTAGCAGGGAGTTCCATAGACCAGTGGTCCTCTGGGTGAAAATGTACTTCCTCTTATTTGTTTGAGGTCTAGCTATCAAAAGTTTCATGGAGTGCCCCCTAGTTTTAGTGTTGTGCGATAGGGAAAACAGTTTTTCCTTTTCTACTTTGTCCACACCGTGCATGATTTTATAGACTTCAATCAGGTCACCTCTCAGGCGCCGTCGTTCTAGAGTGAAGAGGCCCAGCCGTTGCAGCCTCAGATGGTAAGGAAGGTGTTCCAGCCCCCTAATCATTGTGGTTGCCCTTCTCTGCACCTTTTCCATTTCCATAATATCCTTCTGAAGGTATAGTGACCAGAACTGTACACAATACTCCAGATGGGGCCTCACCATAGATTTATAAAGAGGCAAAATGACACTTGCTGACTTATTTTCTATACCCTTCCAGCACCTACTATGCTTTTCCCCTCCCTGTTTCTGTTGTCTCTTGCAAGCGGGGTGTGTAGCGAGTCAGCCCTGACACAACATGTGGGAGGGAAGGGAGAATGGCCTTGAGGGACAGGAGGACCAAGACAATAAAAGGGGACTAAGTCCAGGGCAGAAATGTAACCTGAGTAAATGCCTCAAATGAGACCTTCCATAGTTCTCACAAAGATAAAGCATGGGAGGGGGCACACTCAGACTTGCAAGCCTCTGTTATTGTAACTTTACAATGAAAACAGCACTTATCTACATGACATATTATTTTAGGTTTACCTTAGCAATTACTCTGGTTTTGCTCTTTCTGCTTTGCTTCATTGGTTTTGTTCCTGAATATGCAAATATTACTGAGACGAAAGACTAACAAGGATGGAGCAGTTGAGGCAACCTGTCTTGTGCCCTGGCTAGGCTAACCGTGGACAAAACAATGTTGAAGTATCTAATATTTCCTTTTCATCTTGATGTGTGGAGAAGTGTTGTCTGACAAAAAGCCAGATAGTGATGTCCATCAAATCTCCATTTGTGATGTAGTGTCATTACATCATGAGCCTCTGTGTTTCCTACAGCCAGAGCTATAATGCGTAGAAAACTGCTGAATGTCAAATATAAGCTTTGCACATGTGTACATTTAATATAACAATGAAGCTTAAACAGCATGAAGTGGAAATGAAAGAGCAAAGTTCTGAGGGAAAATAAGAAGTTCTCATTTTTTTCTGGGTCTCATTTTTAAAATTTCCTTCAAGTAAGAGGATCACACGTTGCTTTATATCAGATTCAGTTTTACTCTCTTTTCAGCTTATATACCCAAACCAAACAAACCATTTTTTTGCTTTTATAAAAAGTTGTGAATGTTTACTCTTTTTGTAAAAACTACCACTGGGAAGGAAGATACGTGATCTTTTTCTTTTTGTTTTAATTATGAAGCGTTATGTCGCGCTCTTTCTAGCAACCCAGGAAGAAATATGGCCCATTTGCAGTCTGAGGTAAAACAGCCTGGAATCCTACCATCTTGTTTACTTAATGTGGTGTAAACCAGATCTACCATGGTGACAGGGAACATTATAAGAAAGAGCAAAGGGACAAAGTCCGGCAGCAGTTCTATCCCTCTCATAAGATCTGGTTCTGCCATCCCTTTAGGTGACTTTGAGCATCTTTGAATTGGCTACTGCTGCAGGACTCCCCTGTGACATCGACCCAGCCCTGGTCTCTGCCTTCGCCAACCTGAAGAAAGGTAAGGATACAGCTTACTAACATTTATCTGGCTTGCCCCATTAAGATAAAAATGCACCCTGTTTCCCTGAAAATAAGGCCTCCCCAGATAATAAGCCCAATCGGGCTTATGAGTGCATGCACTAAAATAAGCCCTCCCCCCCCCAAAACTATTGCAACACAGTAGCAGCCATGAGGTGACCACATTCGCTGCCTCCTGCACCTCAAAAATAATAAGACCTCCCTGAAAATAAGGCCAAGCACTTATTTCGGGGTCAAAAGAAAATAAGACCCTGTCATATTTTGGGGAAAACATGGTAGGGCTGCAGCATGCCTTCCTATATCATCTAGGCAAGTTTCCAGGTAGAGTATCTTTCGCAGCGCTGGAAAAAATCCCCTGTCTAGAATACAGTGGTACCTCGGACCACGAACGCCTCTCATCACGTCCAATTCGCTTCACGACCAAAAATTTCCCAAAAAATGTGCCCCGGTTCACGAACACCGTTTCGCTGCACGAACGGAAAAGTTCGTAAAAAATGCTCCGCTGCACGAACTCCGCCTCACTTCACGAACTCTGCCTCGCATCACGAACTCCGCCCTCGCATCACGACCAGAAAAGTTCGTAAAAATGCCCGGATTCACGACCTCCGTTTCGCTTCACGAACCGGAGCCGCGGACATTTTAAAAACAAGGTCAGAACGGATTAACCGGCTTTACATTGAACCCTATGGGAAACTGTGCCTCGCATCACAACCAAAAAACAAGGTCGGAATGGATTAATCGGATTTACATTGAACCCTATGGGAAATTGTGCCTCGCATCACAACCAAATCGGATCGCGACCAGAGTCATTTCACGAATTAAGTTCGTGATCTGAGGTACCACTGTACTTTGCTAGATGATACAGAAAGATCCTGTATCATCTAGCACGGGGAAAGATCCTCTTTTAGGGAATCTGTCCAAGCTGAGCATCAACTCAGCAAAAATATTTCATCTCTTGTCTCCAGGAGCTGTCACTGCTTGGATGCCATTGCTGGTTTGTTTGTACTGAAAAGGCCCACTGCCAGATCCTAGCGAAGAAAATGCAGTTATCCTGCATTTTTAACTGCCTTTCTCAGTTGGCAGGGGCAGCCTAGTATGTGTAATAAACAGTATTTATGGGTTCTGAACATCTCTGTGAGTGAGATATATGCAATCTCTTACTTAGAGATTCATTCAAACATGCCTGGTTCTTGCCCACTGCTTGGATAAGCCCTTTGTGATTTCCCATGGCCTCCTTCCTAAGACTGAAAAAAAGCTACCAGCTCAAGGTTATCAGCTGGCTTCACGCCTAATGGGGGACTAATATATTTAATAGATATTAGAAACATTGGGGCACATTTATATACATTTATCCTATTTTCAAAGCCTAGATAATCTGGGCAGATGGGATCAAAGTGGAGTTGTCATTTGCACACCTTGAATAATTGAAGGCACTCGAATGCTGCAATAAGCAACTACAGTTCCTGTGGAAGTGCATACTTTTCTTTGATCAGCTATGACCAGCGGTCTTTTTTTCATCTTCCTCTGCTGCAACGGAGGGCACAGATGAACAGCAGTATCTTTGATCTTCACAGAGAAAAAACTATGATCTGCTTATTTTGCTTGTAACAAAAATCATTATATATATAATGTTATATTATTATATAATGAAAGAAGAAATAGCAGATCATCATCTCATCTTCTTATCTTACTCATCTTTCCTTTACCTTTTCCTGCTGGTATCTTTCATAGCCGTAAGAGCCGTAGTGGCACAGAATGCAGTATTACAGATTAATTCTGCCGGCTGCCAGGAGTTTGATTCTGACTGGCTCAAGGTTGACTCAGCTTTCCATCCTTCCGAGGTTGGTAAAATGAGGATTCAGGTTGTTGCATGAAATATGCTGACTCTGTAAAGAAGGCGGTAAAACACTATGAAATGGTATATAAGTCTAAGTGCTATTGCTATTTATCATCTGTTTATATCTTATGACTTATGGTTTGTTTATATCTTATGACTTATGATTTATGATCTATGACTTATCACTTTGTTGTTTGCATGTACACTGAGAGCTTATGCACCAGAGACAAATTCCTTGTGTGTGTAATTATCCTTGGCCAATAAAGAATATTCCATTCCATCTTGTGAATTCAACAGCTCAACTAGTAGCGAAGGAAAAAGGAGCAGAGTCCCAGCAGCTTCTTGGTGTGCTCATAAATCCTGCTTTCTCCACGAAAAGACTGCTGCTCATATCATGAAAATATCTAAGCAAAACTACAGTCCTCCTATCATTCTATCAGTGGCAAAAAAGACAGTAATCATTCCCCTCTTTACTGCATCTAAGCCAGCTTCTGGCAATTGCCTCCTTCATTTTGACACTCCGATGAAAGGTTTTCCTGATCCCTGTTCTGTAACTTTCTTGGTTTAGAATTTCAAAAATAAAAATTTACTACGGCAAATGAAAGTAAATATACATGTCCCAGGATAACGTTGCCAGACCCAATCTAAGTCAGTCATCAGAACTATAGGTTTATTCCTCCAAGCTTTCAGGCCCATCCTCAGGGAACTTCTCTCTCTCCAGAATATGTGCATTGAGCTGTTCTATGTAATGTATGTATCGTATTTTTCGCAGTATAAGACACACCAAGGTTTTGAAGACCCAAATAAATAAATAAATACAAGTTTTTGCATCTGCAAACCTCCCAAAAATGGCCCGTTTTTGGTGAAAATGGGCCCATTTTCCATCAAATGGATAGCCTTTAGGAAGCCTATAGAGTGCTCCTGAGGGCTGGGGTTGGGGGCAAAACTAAGCAAAAAATGGCCCTTTTTGCTCATTTCTGCCCTCCCCAGCCCCCAGGAGCTCTCTGAAAGCCTCCTACAAGCTATGCATAGCCATTTTGGTGAAGGGGGTGGGGTTTCAGGAGGCAAAAAATGCTGTATTCAGTGTATAAGACGCACCCAGATTTTCAGCCTCCTTTTGAGGGAAAAAGGTGTGTCTTATACTCCAAAAAATATGGTATATGGTGCCTGGTTGCGTGTCGATTTTAGTTGTCAATTGGGGTATTGATGGCTGACTATTAAGTCATTGATTGTTGTATCCTTGTGCCAATGTGACCTCTGCTCTTAAGTACCTGATCAATTGTGGTAAATCAGCACTGCTGTTGTCTGACAAGGAGCTCGTTTCCCAGGTTGCAATCAGTTTTCTGGCTGTTTTTGTACCTGTTCAACCAACAATCTAGCAGCTGCCTAATTGAATGCGTGTCCTTGTTAATTGCAGTGTGTGAGGCCACCAATGAATTATGGTCTCCTCTTTTAATGCTTACTTGTGTTCTTAAAATCTGGTGGTTAGCTCCCTCCCTATCAGTGTCATATAGTTTCAGGGGCAATCCATGCAAGAAATCTGGTAAATTACATTCCAAGTTTCTCCCACTTCCAAACAAACTTTGTTGTGCATGATTTGTCCTTGAATAGTAGCCTCTGAGCAATGGGCGATGTCCACTTGCAGATCTCGGAAGTTGTATACTCAGAAGTATGCTTCTGTTTGTGTTTTCTTAACTTCAATAGAATAAAACTGGAAGGGAGCTTGGAGGTCTTCTAGTCCAGCCTCCTGCTCAAGCAGGAGAACTTATACTATTTCAGATAAGTCACTGTCTAGTTTCTTCTTAAAAACCTCCAGTGATGGAGCGCCCACAATTTCTGAATGCAAGCTATTCTAATGGTTAATTGTTCTTAAGGAAGTTTCTCCTTAATTCCAGGTTGCTTCTCTCTTTGATTAGTTTCCAACCATTGTCCTCCCTTCTGGTGCTTTGGAGAATAATTTCACCCTCTCTTCTTTGTGGCAGCTCCAGTGGTGAAATTCAAAATGTTGGATTACCGTTTTTGTGGGCGTGGCTTGGTGGACATGGTGTGACTTGGTGGGTGTGGCTTGATGGGCGTGGCAGGGCAAGGATACTGCAAAATCCCCATTCCCTCGCCCCTCTGGGGCCAGCCAGAGGTGGCATTTGCCGGTTCTCAGAACTACTCAAAATTTCCACTACCGGTTCTCCAGAACCTGTCAGAACCTGCTGGATTTCACCCCTGGGCAGCCCCTCAAATACTGGAATATTGCTATCATGTCACCCCTAATTCTAGCCAAATCGAAATCCTGCAGCCGTTCTTCATACGTTTTAGTCTTCAGGCGTTTGAACATCTTAGTTGCTCTTCTCTGAACTTTTTCCAAATTCTCAACATCTTTTTTTGTAGTATGGTGACCAAAACTGGTTGCAGTATTCCAGGTGTGGCCTTACTAGGGTTTTATAAAGCGGTACTGATACTTCACATGATCTTGATTCTATGCCTCTGTTTATACAACCCAGGATTTTGTATTAACTTAACTTCCCTCCAGCTTTTAGGAGAGTCCCCAATGCAATCCCAAACTGCCTCAATACCTGACTGAACCTAATTTGAAAGTCTGCGGGCTTCTTTGCAGTCCATCTCAAGAATGTAATTAAATGCAAGCTCCATGGCTGAAGCATTCAGTCACTTTTCCTATTTTCCTCATTCTTTTCTGTACCATTTTTTTTTTTCTCTGTGAAAAGTTCTGGAGAGGAATTTGAAAGCTTGCGTGCAATTCTGTGACCCTTTCTCAGAAAATAAGGGCATTTTGTATAAAGATACTGCCTAATTCGGTCCTTGGGAAGGGTTTAACTAAGGGCAATATCTGATGCTGTGCTTGCTTATGAGTTTCTTCTCTGCCTGAGGAAGTAAAGAATCTGTTTCAAACTGATCTGCAAAACATTGAATTTGGTAGATCGGGGCTGCCATCTTCTTACAATCCTAATTGTCTTGAATGTTTTCCTTTTTTCTGAGCTGTATACTATTTGTATTAACTAAGCGAGTTATTATTTCCCTGGCGCCTGCCATGCTAGCTTCAAGACGAATCTGTGACTTTGTTATAGTTTGTTATGCATCTCGCTTTTGCCTGGGGTGACTCCCTGCAAGCATGCTTCCTCCCTCTTCCTGCTGGCTCGAGAAATCATAGTTACTGTATGTGGCACCATTCAACCGCAGCCATCTCTTCTTGCCACAATAATTACATTCCCAAGCCAATTGTGTAAGAAATCCTTCCCCCAACATATATAGTACCATGACATGCTTGGATTAAATTATGGTTTGTTGAACAGGCAATAAGAGAGGGGGAGGGACCCTGAGGTTTTCAAATGTAAGTGCATTTACATATAGTCTCAAAAAACACAATCCACATTAAAGTTTGGCAGGGCCTGTGAACCCAGCCTCTTTTTCCCTCAGGCTTCTCTGGCATCGCTTTGTATAATATGATGTCCTATCAAAGATTAGTAGGGCCTGAAGAGGGCAATGTTGATATTCGTTTTAAATTGTGAACTGCATCAAATCAGCTTTTCCTCTTGCATTCACATGCTTGCGAATACATAATCTGCACCAGAGAGACACACTGGTCTCCTTCTCAGTCTAACACTAATGAGATGTGAAGAACTTATGGGGGTTTTTCCCCTCCTTTCCTCTTCTCCATCCCACCACCCATTATTCTAGCAGTGCCTTCTTTTCATTTCTTTCTTTATGATCCACACGTGTTGATTGAAGCGGAGTTGAGCAGTGTCAGTTCTGTTCAGCTAGCCAGCTCCTTCCATCAGTTAATTTATTGGCCTGTCAGAACCATCATATATATTTTTTAATTCACCTTTCCTTGTTTTTTTTCTTCCTTTGGGGAGGGGGGGGAGAAGCAAGCTTTCTGAGCAGCTGAGCTGGAAAGGAAACTGCTAACGTAAATCAGACTTATTTCTGAAATCTCTTGGTGTGCATCATCCTTTTTTTGTCTCCCTGATAGACAGCTCGTCCCCTGAGGAGGACTACAAGACGGCCTGCTTGCTCCTAGTCTTCATAGCGGTGTCTCTGCCACTCCTGGTCTCAGATCCTTCTTCTATTTACCTCACTGAGATAGATGGTAAGAGACGCAATACCAGCATGGAGCATCCTCTCCAAATGTCTGCTAATACAGGGGTCTCCAACCTTTGCAACTTTAAGTCTGAAGGAAAGCTGGCTGGAGAAGTCTGGGAACTGAAGTCCTTCAGACTTAAAGTTGCAAAGGTTGGAGACCCCTGTGCTAATACACTTGTTTGCTGTCTTATCTGGTTTGTATGGCATGTTAACTTGTCCTGTATTTTAACGCAGGTTGTAGCAGTTCAATCATAATCTGTATCCAGCCTTGGGGTAGCTTCCCTACGGCTGCCATGTCTAAGATACAAAAATCCAGGAACCCATCTTTTTGTTGCCATCTACTGGTTGTCTGGATTATGGCAGCCAGGTTTTGAAAGATTTAAGCTTGCTTGCTTGCATTTAATTATCAAATTTATATGGCTGCCCATCTCACAAGAAGTGACTTGTGCTGTTGTAAGGGGGGGAAAACCAAAAACCCCTATTAAAACAATAAACATGTGAAACACAGTAATCTATATAAATAAAAATGTAACAAGAGTTTGTTTAAAACCGCTAATCTCCGAAAGAACTGCACCGATCACTTCCAAATTTTCACACAACGTTCCTTTCAAATACGGCACCAATGATATATATATATATGTCACACCTGTGCCAGTTACACGCAACGGAAATGTAAAAAATATAGGTAGATGGATACAGAGAGAGCAGTGGGCCACAGGTATTATGTCATCCTTTATGACATAAAATACTCTGTCCATATGTAGGTAGGTAGGTAGGCAGCTTTAGGGATAGAGAGAGGGAGGGAGAAATGCGGTAGGTAGAGGGATAGAGAGAGAGAGGGAGACATACAGTAGGTAGGTAGGTAGGCAGCTATAGGGATAGAGAGAGGGAGTGAGAAATGCGGTAGGGAGGTAGGTAGAGGGATAGAGAGAGGGAGGGAGAAATACAGTAGGTAGGTAGGTAGAGGGATAGAGAGAGAGAGGGAGACATACAGTAGGTATGTATGTATGTAGGTAGGTAGGTAGGTAGATAGAGGGATAGAGAGAGAGGGAGAAACTCCACCCTCGAGTTGATGAGGGTTGTGTCCCTCCTGAGTGGGCCACAGCAACGCGTGGCCGAGAATGCTAGTATTGAATACAGGGAAAGAGAGACAGAGACAGAAACAAACAGAGAGAGGTTTAGTCAGCAACATAGCATCTCAAGATGTCATCAGTCCCCTAAGACTGCCAGACATGATGGGGTCCAGAAAGTAAGAAGGGATGGATTTGTCGTCACTTCAGAGGAAAATGTTCCAAAAGATGAATACCAAAGCAGAGAAGGCCCACCTTAAGCTTTGTCAATGCTCCGAGAATACAAGTATAGCCACTCCTGCAGCTTCATTTCTCCTCACCATACTTTGTTCCCTTCTCCTTCGCCACAAATGCCAACAGGATCTGATTCACATACAGGGATCGGCTAGAACAAAAATGTTTGTAGATCTTGCCATCTGAGAATACCTGAAGTGTTAATTCCTTTTCTGGTCAAACTAGACCTCTAAGTGATGGCCAGATGATGGATAAAGTGAGATTTCCCTTCGCTTTCCTTGACAATCACAGGTGGTCTCCGACTTACAACCACAATTGAGCTCTACATTTCTGTTGTTAAGTGAGACATTCATTAAGTGAGTTTTGCCCCATTTTACAACCTTCATTGCCACAGCTGTTAAGGGAATCACTCCACCATTCAGTTAGAAACACAGTCGTTAAGTGAATCTGGCTTCCAGAAAGTGGCAGAAGGGGATCATATGACTCTGGGACACTTGCCACCATCATAAAGATGAATCGGTTGTCAGCGGTCCGAATTTTAATTGGGTCTTAAGGTCTTAAAAAACAGTCATAAGTCAGGCTTTTTCCAGTGGCATTGTAACTTCGAGCAATCACTAAATGAACTCTTGTAACTCTGTATTCTGTCTGTAGGCAGGATAAGAGAGAATGGAATCAGTCCTTGGGGCAGTTCAGTGTCTCCATCTCTTTTCTGATATGTTAAAGGCTAAGCAAATGAGAAGGCAGATCTTAGAAATAAGTCTTGTTACCTGGGATCACCAGTGTTAGGGAGTAAGCTTAACATAAACAGTATTGCTGGCTGCAGCTAAAAAGACTTGTGCTAAGAATCAATGTTAGGCTATGTTAGGCTCTCTAATGATAATTGAAAGAATGTTGTAAAATATGAATTCAGGGAAGGTTTTTTCTTCTTTATTCTTTAAATATATAACAGAAAAAGATGAGTGATTTTATAAAGATTTATTGTTATTAAACAGATAATTAAGTATTTAAGAAAATAAGGTAGTTTGAAATGAAGGAACACTAATTTTTAATTCAACATATAAAAGCTCAATAATGGTAATATACTTGGCCGTGTTTGATGAACAATTAGTAATTATACTTGTAACTGTAAAGGTCGACGCACAAAAACCTGTGACCAAACGACATGCTATACAAAATTGAAATTGGATGTATGTTTTATTTGTTTTTATGCTAAAAATTTATATATATATATATATATATAATCTACGAAAACATATATATATATATATATATATATATATATGCTGGCATAGCTGGCTTCGGGGATTTTCCTGTGTATAAGGCATAGAAATGTTATTGCAACGTTTCGACAAGATCTCACTTGTCATCATCAGGCAGGCTTCTGTCTGTGACTGTCACAGTCACAGACAGAAGCCTGCCTGATGATGACAAGTGAGATCTTGTCGAAACGTTGCAATAACATTTCTATGCCTTATACACAGGAAAATCCCTGAAGCCAGCTATGCCAGCATACCTACACCCGTGAAAATCTACGAAAACAAATATATATATATTTACAGCTCCTGTTTTTAGGCCCGTTTTTAAGGGAGGAGGCAAACTTGTCATCCTTCTCTGCCCTTCGACTCAACCTAAAGATCATCCAGACAGAGACCCATTAGGATTGCTGCTGTTTTTTAGGTATGTGTTAGATTTTTTTTTTTAAGGGCTGATTTAATAACTAAAAAGCCTGAAATAGATCTATCCTGGTCTCTTAATTATTAAATCAGCCCTTAAAAAAAAATAAATCTAACACATACCTAAAAAACAGCAGCAATCTTAATGGGTCTCTGTCTGGATGATCTCTAGGTTGAGTCGAAGGGCAGAGAAGGATGACAAGTTTGTCTCCTCCCTTAAAAATGGGCCTAAAAACAGGAGCTGTAAAAATATTCTCTCATCAATAAGAGTCCTGTAAAAGGCTGATGTAATCAGGGAAAGCCGGTTAGCTCAAGGCATAGGAAGGCTTGCCTGAAATGCTGGAAAGTGCCGGTTCAAATCCCAGTAGATGAAGTATGGCCAGCTGAAGAAGGCTAAAAAGCCTGAAATAGATCTATCCTGGTCTCTTAATTATTAAATCAGCCCTTAAAAAAAAATCTAACATACAACTTCTTGAATCAATGTTAGGCAATGATAGTCAGAAGAAGCTCTGGGCTACTTCCAGCATTTGATGCCCCCTTACCATAATTGAAATTGGGTTTCTTTGGAGTGTGAAGCGAAGTTTAATCATCCTACCTTAACCCCCATTGGCTGTACCACAGAAGTTCATTGAATTAGGTCACATTGGCTCAAGCAATTGTTGAAAGTTCTTAAAAGCTGCCTGAGGGTAGCAACAGTACAATTTTTGGCAGATAATATTGGCCACTCCCTTTGTTTAGCAAAAGCAGCCAAAGATCTGGATTGTAACTGTGTTTATGGAGATGGGGAAATTGGTTAACATCCTTGCATTGTTGGGAGCTTACTAATGGCTCTATGGTATATACAGTAGGGGCCTCCTCAAATTTTAAAGTCCAGTTGACCAAGCAGAATGTGATTTTAATTTTGTAAAAGTAGCTAGAAGATCCCTCTCAAAATAGATGCAAAGAACGTCCACAACCATACAGGTAGTCCTCAACTTACAACAGTTTGTTTAGTGGCTGTTCGAAATTACAACAGCACTGAAAAAAGTGACAGGACCGTTTTCTACACTTAGGACGGTTGCAACATCCCCGTTGCCTTTAGATTGACATTTGGATGCTTGACAGCTGGGTCATGTTTATGATAGTGGCAGTGTCCCAGGGTCATGTGATCACTTTTTGTCATCTTTTGACAAGCAAAGACAATAGGGAAATCAGATTCACTTATCAAGCATATTACTAAGTTAACATCTTCAATAATTTGCTTAACAAAGGTGGCAAGAACAGTCATAAAATGGGGCTGTTAGGAGGTTTGGTTATATCCTCAACCCCTGAAATATTGCCCCCCCTCCACGACTTAGTATTTTGGCCAAATCCAAATAGCTGTAGTATGTCCAACAGTGCTAAGAATACCATGGTCCACTATATTGATTGAACCCAACTGTTGCTATTTCTTTGCTGCAGGTTATAGAAACAATATCCACTGCCTTGCCAAAGCTATCATCCAGGTGTCGGCTGCACTCTTCACCATCTACAACAAAAATATTGAGAGCCATCTCAAGGAATTTCTGGTTGTGAGTGGAACTTTTGATCTTTCCTGCGTGTGTTATTCCTCCATGGGTTTTCAGGACTCCCCAAGTCTCCTTTCTTTCTCTAGATCAGTACAATTAGGAGGCCATAGCTTAGTGGAGAACAAAGGTCCCTAGACTGTGAACCATTTCCCTCTCCTCCCCTCCTCTTCTCCCCTCCTTTCCCCTCATCTACTCTCCCCTCCTTTTCCCTTCCTTTCCCCTCCTCTCCTCTCCCCTCCCCTACTCTCCTCTCGCCTCTTCTCTCCTCCTTTCCCCTCATCTCTTCCCTCCTCTCCTCTTCTCCTCTCCCCCCTTCTCCCCTCCTTTCCCCACATCTCCTCTCCCTTCCTCTTCTGTCCTCCTCTCTTCTCCTCTCCTCTTTTCCCCTCCTTTCCCCTCCTCTCCTCTCCCCTCCCCTCTTCTCCCCTCCTTTCCCCTCCTCTCCTCTCCCCTCCACTCCCCCATTCTTCTCCCCTCCTCTCCTCTCCCCTCCTCTTTTCCCCTCCTCCTCTCCCCTTCCCTTCCCTTCCCTCCTCTCCTGTCCCCTCCTCTTCTCTTCTCCCCTCCCCTCCCCTCCTCTCCCCTCTTCTCCCCTCCTTTTCCCTCATCTCATCTCCCCTCCTCTCCTCCCCTCCTTTCCCCTCATCTCCTCTCCCCTCCTCCCCTCCCCTCCCCTCTTCTCCCTCCTCTCCTCCCCCCTCTTTTTCCATTCTTTGCATTTTTTCCACATTACTTTTGTTTTAACTTTCATTATTTTGTTCTGTCGACATTTGTATTGTTTTTATTCTTTCAAAAATAACCTCAGGACTACCTTTTGCTGGGGCTTAATTTAAAAATTAAATCAAAACATGTCTGTTGCATAACAAAATATTTTCAATGTCATTAATCTTTAAAAACACTCTTGCATATCATCTTTTGAAACATCGGAGGTTGGCAATTCATTTTTCTGAATGCTGTTTTGAATGACTTTTAAAAATCTTTCTGGGAAAGAGCGAGATCCAAATGTTCTAGCAAATATACAGTAATGTATGACTAAAGATGCTGCATTTCTGCTGTGGGCCATTCCCTTCTCTTTCATACAATGGTCATTATCGGTGTCATTTTTATAAAAAGGCAACCTCTGAATTGCTTCCTTTGTTCTCTCCTTGCATTCACTTTTGGTTTACCCTACGGAAAATTGGTGGTTTGTTTGCTTCTTTTTATTTTTAACGCTAGTGAAAATAATTTGTTTACTGAGAAAGTAATTTCTCTTTCATTTGCTGCAGAAAGATGGAGACAAATTGTATTGGGTCAGATTGCAGGCTGGTGATCATGATTGCCTTTTATAAAGGCAATCATGATCTTTTTTTAGTGAGTTTTAAATTGGGTTTTTAAAAATTGGTTTTAGCATAGGATTACATTAATTTAATATATTTTTAAATTATGTATTTATTGTTTATATGTTTTTTAAGTTCCTGTGCGCCGCCCTGGGTCCTTTGTGGAAAAGGGCGGGATATAAATATAAATAAAATAAAATAAAAATAAAATAAATAAAAAAGTATGTTCGCCGTGACAAAAGTTATATGTGCATCTAATTTTGATGGTTAGGGGAAAAATACATTATCAATCAACTTCATTAGGTGTTTTTTTATTAAAAGGAACTAGTATTCGAAACTGTATATATGCCTAGAATGACTTTTGCTTAATGTGGTATGTCCAGTCATTGGGGCCTGTTCAATAGTGCTTAGAGCGGTATTGTATGAGAAAAACAATAGACAGGCGAGCCAGAAGGAAAACAAAAATCCAAAAGGCACACTTTTATTCTCCACCTGAAGATTTATCAAATTTATTTATTTATTTATTTATTTATTTAATTGTTTGTTTGTTTGTTTGTTTGTTTGTTTGTTTGTTTTTCACATTTATAGCCCGCACCCATCTCATCACAAAGGGACTCGGGGTGGCGAACAGAGATTTAAAATCAATTATACATAAATACAAAATATTATTAAATAATAACTAAATTAAATCAATACCCTGCTTAAAATAAGTAAATTTAAAACCCAAATTACAATTTTGATTTGTTATAAAATAATGGGTGTGGAGTAGATCATGCTAGGCCGGCCAGATGAAAATAATAAGTTTTTAGGTTCCGGCGAAACAGGCGGAGGTCTGTGATGGAACGGAGGTCGGGAGGTAGGCCATTCCAGAGGGTAGGGCCCACCTCAGAGAAGGCCCTTCCCCTGGGAGCCGCCAACCGGCATTGTCCGATCAACGGCACCCGGAGAAGACCCTCTCCCTGGGAGCGAGTCGGTCGAAGGGATGTATGGGGTGTGCCTATTCAGGCTTTCAAGTTTCAATGTTTTCTTCATTAATCAAAGTGATTAAAAATCCGGGGGAGAAAGGAGGGGGATTGAAGTGAAAGCTAGGTTTACCCTGTGCATCTTAAGCCCAATTTGATTTTTGCTCATTTTTCTTACTTGGAGTCATCTTGCTGTGATAAAGAATATTTAAACATGTGCAACTAGTTTGTACATTTTCAGTTGCTTTCATAAAAATATTGCCTCAAGAAGAGTTGGGGGCCTTTCTGGTGCCCATTATCTCCTGTTAACAGCTGGCCATTCTCTTTTGGTCTTCCTTAAACCCATATGTCTTTCTGATAAGAGACCTATGTTAAAGTTCTGCTTCCTTCCAATCTGCGAAAGGAAGAAAATTCATGCAGGTCACGCTCAGAAACACTGCCTCTCTCATTTGGGCTGCTACTTGGTAAAAGAAAACAAGGGACTGTGGAGGTCTAACTAAATGATCTTCTTGAGATTTTTTTTTTCCAGTTGTCAGACTGGACACAGATTTGCAAATTGGACACGGCTGTCTGCTACCCCTAATTCAGGGACCAGTTCCACGGTCTTGCAAATTCTCCTTGACCAAAGACATTTCTCCTTGCTAATATTTCAAGTGACTCACAATCTTGTGCAACTATATCATCCCCACACAAATGTAAAAAAAAAAAAAAAAAGGTAAACCCACCGGCTATTAGTGATGGATAGAGGTGCCACTCAGCATGACCGCTTCCTTATTTCTGGCCTCTGGGAATCAGTATATCTGTTGATTAGATAAGGGTAAATGTTGCTACCCTTTTCCACTAGGAGACTGCAATTCAACAGGGAGAGCACAGTAGAGGAAAATTCTTCCCCAGTTGAGTCTCTGTTGTGAATCCCTTAAAACATGCCCCCCCCCCCAAGAAAAATTATGGTTTTAAAAAATTATTTCAGGGTATGAGAAAAGATTAACCCTTGAAGAGGCTGCCCCAATCAAATAGAAATGCATTATCCCAAAGGTGTTTTTTTCAAGAGGCAACAGGACTTTCTGTTTTTTCTTTGAAGATGTTTTTCTTCTCATCCAAGAAGCTGCTTCAGCTCTGACTGAATGGTGAGGAATGGAAGGATTTATACTCCTTGCAGACAGCTGGTCATTTGCATTGTTTTTAGAGAATCGTTGAGGCCACCTGGAGGTTTATATGTGTCATCAGGGTCCCCTGAGTGGTGCAAATGGCTGTGGAGCCTTCTGCCCCATACATCCCTTCGACCGATCCCCTCCCACAGAGAGGGCCTTCTCAGGGTACCGTCGGCCGGGCAATGCCGGTTGGCGGTGCCCAGGGGAAGAGCCTTCTCTGTGGCGGGCCCTGCCCTCTGGAACGACCTACCCCCCGATCTTCGCACCATCGTGGACCTCCGCCTTTTCCGCCAACGTCTTAAAACTCATTTATTTCATCAAGCCGGCTTGGCATAATCCCCCGTTCTGACTTTATAGGGATAATTTTATAGGGATAATTTTTAAATTTTAGAGTTTTATTAATTTTAGCACAGGGAATATTTAATTAGTTTTTAAGAATTTTGGAGTTTTGTATTTTTGTATGATTTTAATGATGCCTGTGCGCCGCCCTGGGTCCTTTTTTAGGAGAAGGGCGGGGTATAAATTTAATAAAATAAAATAAAATAAATTGGAACTGCTGAAAGGACTGTGGTGTAGACTGGAGATAGATGATGTCGTATCCCTCCCCCTTTGTTGAGAGAGGGAAGTTCAGTTTTGACATAGATGCCTCTTTGGCCCTTCTTTCAAACCAGTGGTCCTCTATGACCAAAATGCGGACTTTGCTATCTTCAAATGAGTGGCCTTTGTTTTTTTAAATGCAGATGGACTGCTGAATCTTGTCCTGATGGGTTTGTTCTCCTATGTTATGCCACTTCATAAATGCAAACCATCCAGTCAGAGCTGAAGAAGCTTCTTGGATGAGAAGCAAAACATATTCAAAGAAAAAGCAGAAAGTCTCATTGTCTCTTGAAAAAGCACCTTTGGGACAAGCATGACCTGGATGACTGAGCATCTCCATAGACATTTAGAAATGCTTTAGTTTTTAACTGATTACATTTACATATCACACAAATGAAAAAGCGTTTTTTATGGGGGTTCTGAAAAGAAGATGAATGGGGTTTTTTCTGCAGAATTTACAGTGTTTTAAAATGTTCTTTGCTTAAAGGAAAGTTGTTTTCATTATTTTAATCACACCTGTGAAAAATGTGCATGCATTGAACCTTTTAAGCTAATTGAAAAGAAAAATAAAGGCACATGCCTTGACCCTCCTGAGCTGAAGAGTTTGCTGATGGCCTAATATAGGTAGTCCTTGACGTACGACCACAACTGAGCCCAAAATTTATGTTGCTAAGTGAGACAGTTACTAGGTTAATTTTGCCCCATTTTACGCCTTTTTTGCCTCCTTTGTTAAGTGGATCACTGTAGTTGTTAGGTCAATAACCCAGCTTATTAAGTGAATCTGGCTTCCCCGTTGACTTTGCTTGTCAGAAGCTTGCCAAAATGACAATATGACCGTCATAAATATGAGCCAGTTGCTAACTATCTGAACTTTGATCACATGACCATGAGGATGGTGCAACAGTCGTCAGTGCGAAAAAATGGCTGTAACTCACTTTTTTCAGTGCTGTTATAAGTTTGAACGGTCACTCAATGAACTGTTGTAAATGCAGCCTGATACAGTATTTAACAACTTACCTGGTAGTCATAAGCAACCCAGAATACAAGAAAGCAAGTGAAAAGGACTGATAGAGGAAAATCAAGTTTCTCCATTCTTTATTCATTGCTCAGCTCCGTTTCTGTGCTAGTAAATGCCTTCACCAGATTGGAAATACAGTGGTACCTCGGTTCACGAACTTAATTCGTGAAATGACTCTGGTCGCGAACCGAATTGGTCGTGAACCGAGGCACAATTTCCCATAGGGTTTAATGTAAATCCGGTTAATCCGTTCTGACCTTGTTTTTTGGTCGTAATTCTTGAACTGACTCTGTTCGCGAACCGAATTGGTCGTGAACAGAGGCACAGTTTCCCATAGGGTTTAATGTAAATCCAATTAATCCGTTCTGATCTTTCTTTTGGTTTTAATTCTTGAACTGACTCTGGTCGCGAACCAAATTGGTTGTGAACCGAGGCGGAGTTCGTGAACAGAAGCGGAGTTCGTGAACCAGACCATATTTTTATGAACTTTTCTGTTCGTGAACCGAGACGGAGTTCGTGAACAGAAGCGAAGTTCGTGAACCAGACCATATTTTTATGAACTTTTCCGTTCGTGAACCGAAACAGAGTTCGTGAACCGGAGCACATTTTGAGGAACTTTTCTGTTCGTAAACCGAATTGGTCGTCAACAGAGGCGTTCGTGAACCGAGGTACCACTGTATAGCAATGGGGAAAAGGGATTTGTTTCTGCATCAGCCTACTTGGTAAAAGTCCCATTTAGGTCATTATCTCAAGTGTAGGCAATAAGGCAGATGACCTTGTCAAGAGATATGCAGCAACTGTTGCCTAGGCAAAAGGGGCTGAAGCATTTTAAAGTCCAAGGCTATGAGATTACTCTTGGAAATAGCTCAGTCAGGAACGTCTCTCGATTTTTCTGGATTATAAAACGGAAGAGGTCTATCCAGCACACTCAGACTTCCAAGCTTCTCTCCTTACAGAGCAGCGATGGCGAACCTTTTTAGCCTTGTGTGCCGTAAGAGGGGGGAGCACAGGGGGGTCGTGCGCCGGCATGCCACACCCATAATGCAATGCGCGCCCCCCAGTGTGCATGCATGCATGATAGGCTCTCCCCCCCCCATTTTTTACATGCTTTTTTCGCCCTCCCCAGGCTCTATAGGAGCCTGGGGAGGGCAAAAACAGGGCCCCTGGAGGGTGAAAAATGGCTTTAAAAATGGCTGAATCAGCTGGCCAGCAGCATGCACGCTGGCCAGCTGACAGGGCAATGCCTTACGTGCTCTGCTGAATGGTTCCGGGTGCCACCTGTGGCATGCGTGCCATAGGTTCGCCATTACTGTTCGCCATTACTGTTATGCCACCTGTGGCATGCGTGCCATAGGTTTGCCATTACTGTTATAGAGGATGCCAACCAGTGGTGGGTTTCAAATTTTTTTAGAACCTACTCTCTAGGTGTGACCTATTTTGTGGGTGTGGCTTGGAAGTCATGTGACAGGGTTGGGAGTGGCCAACTTGTAAAATGTGGTGAAACTCATTTAACAACTCTCTTGCTTAGCAACCAAAATTTTGGACTCAATTGTGATGATAAATTCTTTCTTTCTTTCTTTCTTTCTTTCTTTCTTTCTTTCTTTCTTTCTTTCTTTCTTTCTTTCTTTCTTTCTTTCTTTTTTTCTTTCTTTCTTCCTTTCCTTTCCTTTCCTTTCTTACTTTCTGCCTTCCTTTCCTTCCCATTGGGTTACTGGCAGTGGCAGGCCAGACTTACTTCTGGGTCCGCCGGTGGAACCCCCTCTCACCGGCTCTCTAAATTTCACCATCTGGCTCTTGCGAGTAGGTGCGAGCCTGCAGAAACCCCACCACTGATGCCAACCAAAATAGCCGCTTTATTATTATTATTATTATTATTATTATTATTATTATTATTATTATTATTATTATTATTATTATTATTATTATTATTATTATTATTTATTGGACTTCTAGACCGCCCCCTCTCCCCGAAGGGACTCGGGGTGGTGTACAGGTACAGATTAAAACCATTACAATCAATAATACATATAACTAAAATCGAATTAAATAAACCCCTGTACAAATTTATAAAAATTAAAAACTTAACCTTAAATCCAAATCACAGAATTTAAAAATAGCCTCCCAGTGAATTGGTTCCTTGGCCAGGTCAGCTTAGTGGGTAGAGCAGGGGGCACCACGTGCCTGATCTTGATAGTTAAAACAGTGGTGGGTTTGGTTAAGACGGTGTGATAGACTACAAAGGCTCTAAGCTAGTCGGGGAAGTTGAACAAAAATATCCCGAGAAGGAAGTGGCAGTCAACATCCGTGTTTTGCCTGAACTCAACTCAATTTGAAGGATTTGGGAGGCGGGGGGGGGGGGGGGGAGGAAGAAAAAAATAGATGAGCTAGGCAGTCTTTGTTGAAGGAGGCTAGGATTGGTGCGTGTGTATGTGCGCGCGTGCACAGTTGAAGGAACAAGAATTGGCTTTCTACTGCGGGAGTCCCCCACTCGCAGGTATGGCCCTCCGCGTCAACGAGGGCCCACCTTGATGAGGGATTCTGTATCAAGAGAGGTGGGCGGGTCGCAGTTCTAGGGGTGTTTGAACAAAATTCTTAATTTGGCTTTTAGGGGGTTCCAGGGAGGAGGGAGGGATAGTTTACAATTTAAATGGGGGATTTAATCTGGTTTTAGCGCAGGCTTTGTCATTTAATAAGTTTTTAAATTATAATTGGTACTATTTTGTATATTGTTTTAAATTCCTGTGCGCCGCCCTGGGTCCTCTCGGAGAAGGGCGGGATATAAATTGAATAAATTGAATTAAATTGAATTTATCCCATTGGTAGTCTCTAAATGTTTCCAGGAGGGTGGAAAAATGAAATTAGGCTGCTAGTAACCAGGCTGAATCTCTTGACACACCCTTGGACTCGAAATGGTTCCTTTCATTCTTATTTGACAGAAATGCCAAGGTTCCGACTAATGAACCCAACAGGTTCAGCACGCCGAGACTCTCAGCTTTCTTGAAGGACTGTTTTCTTGAGTACATCATTTTGGTATGAATGAAAACGAAACCAGCTCTAAATATTTCCTATGGTTTCAGTATAATTAAAAGAATAGATCATTCCCTCCCTCAAGGTCCCAGGTCACATTGTCCAATTAGGTGTCCTGGCATCTCCTTGGCAATTCCCCTCAGCCTCTGCCCAGCACCTGTTGAGGTGACTTTGGTTCCCACTAGTGGTGGGATTCAAAATTTTTGACTACCGGTTCTGTGGGCGTGGCGGGGGAAGGATACTGCAAAATCCCCACTCTCTCCCTCCCCACTCTCAAAAGTTTTGCTACTGTCAGAACAGACTGAATACCCCCTCTGTTTCCTATGGGATGGCCTATTGTTGTTGTCTAGGCTGACATTGGCAATCTGAGAAATGAAAAAAGTGGCTGCAGCGGGCCTGATCCGTTTCGAGGTTGACAGGTAGACTATACAGGCATGAAATTAGCCGCCCTTATTGCTAATCTTATCCTTTATCTCTTTTCCTAATAATCACCTGACTTCCTTCCAAAGAAATGGAGATACATTTTAATGGATTTTACCATCCTGGGTGCCAGAAAAAAAAAGGGGGGGGGAGAATGCTATTTTTAATTAAGGGTGACTCGTGGGCCCGGGGATGAAACGAAGGCAATATGGTGTGGGAAAATGTTTTTGGAGTTGTATCCTATTGATGCAAGTTGGGAAAGGAAGATACCTTTCAGAGTACCTCTAGAAAAAGTGAAAAGTAAGAACCTAACTAAATCTTGTCATCCTAAGAATTAGCAGTACATCTTGCAGTCTTTACATGTGAGGAAGGCTTTAATAGGAAATGCCCATCTCAATTTACATATGTATTATATTTATAAACTACCCATCTCCCAAAAGGAACTCTCTCGACATAGTCAATTCTCTCAAATATTAAAGGGAATTAATTTGAAATAACGGAAGGCAACCCTTACTTACAGGGAACTTCTAATACAATCAGTGAAGTCAGTCTGATAAAGATTTTAGTTGCTTGAATGGGATCCTGGATTTCAAAACACACGCACAGGAGAGAATATTATGTGTGAGAGAGAGGGCATTGGCTTCTTGTTTGAATGTTGCTGGGCAATCCTTCTGGCTTTCAAAGCTATTTGTAAAGCCACGAAAGCCAGCCAGCCAGGTAACCTTGGGGCAGTGACTCTCTCTCTCAGCCCAACTCACCACACAGGGTTGTCATTTTGGGGGAAATAGGTGGAGGAAATGTGTTGGATATGTTCACTACCTTGAGATATTTTTTTAAATAATAAAGGCAGAAAATAGGTAGATAGATAGATGATAGATAGATAGATAGATAAGGAGATAGACAGACAGATAAGGAGGTAGGTAGGTAGGTAGATAGAAAGATGATAGATAGATAGATAGATAGATAGATAGATAGATAGATAGATAGATAGATAGATAGATAGATAGAAGATAAATAGATAGACAGGACAGAGAGAAGATAGGTAGGTAGGTAGGTAGGTAGGTAGGTAGATAGATAGATAGATAGATAGATAGATAGATAGATAGATAGATAGATAGATAGATAGATAGATAGATAGATAAGGAGGTAGACAGACAGACAGACAGATAAGAAGGTAGGTAGGTAGGTACAGTAGGTAGGTAGGTAGGTAGGTAGGTAGGTAGGTAGATAGATAGATAGATAGATAGATAGATAGATAGATAGATAGATAGATAGATAGATAGATAAGGAGGTAGACAGACAGATAAGGAGGTAGGTAGGTAGGTAGATAGAAAGATGATAGATAGATAGATAGATAGATAGATAGATAGATAGATAGATAGATAGATAGATAGAAGATAAATAGATAGACAGGACAGAGAGAAGATAGGTAGGTAGGTAGGTAGGTAGGTAGGTAGATAGATAGATAGATAGATAGATAGATAGATAGATAGATAGATAGATAGATAGATAGATAGATAGATAGATAGATAGATAGATAGATAAGGAGGTAGACAGACAGACAGACAGATAAGAAGGTAGGTAGGTAGGTACAGTAGGTAGGTAGGTAGGTAGGTAGGTAGGTAGGTAGGTAGGTAGATAGATAGATAGATAGATAGATAGATAGATAGATAGATAGATAGATAGATAGATAGATAGATAGATAGATAGATAGATAGATAGATAAGGAGGTAGACAGACAGATAAGGAGGTAGGTAGGTAGGTAGATAGAAAGATGATAGATAGATAGATAGATAGATAGATAGATAGATAGATAGATAGATAGATAGATAGATAGATAGATAGAAGATAAATAGATAGACAGGACAGAGAGAAGATAGATAGGTAGGTAGGTAGGTAGGTAGGTAGGTAGGTAGGTAGGTAGATAGATAGATAGATAGATAGATAGATAGATAGATAGATAGATAGATAGATAGATAGATAGATAGATAGATAGATAGATAGATAGATAAGGAGGTAGACAGACAGACAGACAGATAAGAAGGTAGGTAGGTAGGTACAGTAGGTAGGTAGGTAGGTAGGTAGGTAGGTAGATAGATAGATAGATAGATAGATAGATAGATAGATAGATAGATAGATAGATAGATAGATAGATAGATAGATAGTTGGCAGGTTTAGCATTGGCAGAAGGAAAATGTTTCACAGATAATATGAGAGACCTTCCTGCCCTTTCCATGGAGCTATGTCCTATCTAGGAGGGGAAGAAAAACAGCTTAGGAAGAGCAATGTTGAGAAAGCTCATCTAGAAAGCCCTAGTGGTTTTCAGAGCATTTGAGCTCCAGAAAATGGATGTGAAACACTGGGTCTGAAGTTGAGCTCAAGGGAGCAGTTGAGTTTGTTGCTGTTGTGTACTGTCCTTCCTGCCACCCAGTGATATGCTTGCTTAAGCTGTTTAATTCTGTCATTGGATTCAGCAACTATCCAAGATTGACAGTTCTGGGAGACTGTGCTTGTCTTCATGTGACAGAATTTGATGCAGCTCTGGAGATGTTGACCACATGGACCTGACCTAGGGAACTCCAGACTTGAATACACACCGATGGTCACATGGGATATGTGGGGCAACTTTGACATGATCTCAAGTTGGAAAACATCAGCATCAGAAATATGAGGTTTCTACTTTATAATAGATGTAATAACAGAAAACCTGACCGCATTTCCTCTTCCCTCATCTTATATCAAGGAACGCCAAGGTCAGATAATTTTGAAGTTCTTTCTCATGCATTCCTGACTTCCTCCTCACATTTTACTAATAGTTGCTGAATACGTACTTCAACACTATCTTTGTGCTGCTCCATAGCATCTGATGGAGAAAGTCACAGTTCCATTCTGAGTTAGATTCCAACTGGACATGTCCTGTCAAACTGGCCAAGACACAATCTTGTCCTGTTAACTAAGAATGGTTCGTTCTGGGATTCTTGAGGAATTGGAAGCAAAATGTTGGTCCAGTCACATTGCTTATTAGATCCATGTCCCTTGTTTAGGGCTTCATAGGAGGTGACAAGTAGCTGGCTGCATGTGATGGTAAATTCATCCTTGAAAGAGAGGATGATTTTTCCTGCCTTGAAGGACTCAATGGTCTGCCTCCTCTTCAAAAAGTTATCACTTGACCCAATGGTTCTAGATAATTTTTATCCAGTCTAACATTCTGTTTGGGGGAAAGGTTGTTAAGAAAAGGGTCAAACCACAGCTTCAAGGGGCCCTTGAGGAGATGGATAATATGGACCATTTTTAGTTTTCAGGCCAAGACCCAGTACAGATCCAGTATGGAATCCCTTTGTTGGTAAAGTACGAACGGAAATGATAACAGTTGTCTTCATTCTTCTTGAACTCTTAGTCAGTGTATCAATCATGATGTTCTTCAGGCAGAGGCATAGTGTGGGGGGTGCAGGGGGGGCCGGCCGCACCGGGCGCAACATCTGGGGGGGGGCGCTCCAGAGACCCGACTCGGAAGCTCTCCTCCGCGGGTCTCTGGAGTTGGCGGCGCCGGCGCCTGGGCGCTCCTGGGCCGGCGAGAGTCGGGGAGCGAACAGCGGCCAGTAGGGGCCAAACCCTCCCGGGCCATCCCCCGGCTGAGGCCAGCGCCGGCTCCTCGCACCCTCCAGCACCACCCGAGGGGGCCAGGCGAGACTTAAAGGCGCAGGTCTTTCGAAGCAACGGCCGTGCGGAGACCCTGGAAGACTCCTCCGTTCTGAGCCAGCCAGAGGAGCGGCGACCTGGGCCCTGCGGCAGCCCGGGAAGAACCTCTTGCCCCGGCTTTCGGGCCGTCGCCCTCCGTAGAAAGGAGCGTCGGGTGTCCCAGGCCCGCACCACGCAAAGGGCGCCTGCTTCTCCCCAAGGCGAGGCAACGAGTGTCGGACCCGGATGGCCGAGCCCTTTGGGCAGCGGCTGCCCGCTGGATCCTCGCGGGAGGTGCGTGGGCTCGACACCACAAGAAGAGCTGCCTCCCCCGAGTGCTAAAATCCACGGGTTAGGGGGCGCAAATTACTTGCCTTGCCCCAGGTGCTGACAACCCACGTTACGCCACTGTCTTCAGGACTAGATATAAGGCTTGGGAATGAAAGTTATGGTGCTGCTGTGATTGTCCTGCTTCCATTTGGTGTTGACAAGTGGAGCGAAATCCAGCCTGAGCCTGTGATTTGTGGGTTGCCTTGTGGCTCTATTTAACCTCTACATGAAACTCCTGGGTCAGGTCAAGAAATGGCAGGAGGTCAGACATCATCAGTATGTTGATGGTCCACAGAAGCGTGAACAATTAGAGGTGGCTTTTGGTATGCCCATGTAACATTTCCACTACTCCAGCTCGCAACTTGGGTGTCCTCCTGGACTCTCGGCTGTCATTAGACGATCATATGACAGCCGTGGCCAGGGGGGCTTTTTATCAGGTTCGCTTGATTCGCCAGTTGCGCCCCTTTCTGGATCGTGACGTTCTATGCACGGTCACTCAAGCCCTCGTCATCTCCTGCCTGGACTATTGTAACGCTCTCGACATGGGGCTGCCCTTGAGGTGCACCCGGAGGCTCCAGTTAGTGCAGAATGCGGCTGCGTGGGGGATTCTAGGAGCCTTGAGATGCTCCCATGTGACACCTCTCCTGCGCAAGCTGCACTAGCTGCTTGTGGCTTTCCGGGTGCGCTTCAAGGTGCTAGTAACCACCTTTAAAGCACTCCATGGCACGGGACCTGGTTACTTGCAAGACCGCCTCCTGCTACCAAATACCTCCCACCGACCAGTTCGCTCCCACAGAGAGGACCTCCTCAGGGTGCCGTCGGCCAAACAATGTTGGCTGGCGACCCCCAGGGGGAGAGCCTTCTCTGTGGCAGCCCCTGCCCTCTGGAATGACCTGCCCCCCGACCTACGTACGACCACTGACCTACGCCTCTTCCGTCGGGCCTTGAAAACGCATCTATTCTGTGCGGCCGGCCTGGCGTAGTTTTTTAATTGATTTTAATTGATTTTATTTAGTTTTATTTGGATTTTAGAACAGGCCCCCAATGTAATGCCATTTTAAAGTATTTTATATATTGATGTTTTGTACTGTTTTATTGATGCCTGTTCACCGCCCTGAGTCCCGCAAGGGAAAAGGGCGGTATACAAATTTAATAAACATAAACATAACATAAACATTAGTTTTTAGTAAACTGCTGAATGCAATTCAGGATGCTTGTTATCACCTGGGGTGGGATTCAGCTGGTTCGGACCCATAGCTCTGACAATCAACTGGGGGAGTGAACCGGTTCTCTCTGGCGATCAGGTGGGCCCGCCCACCCCTGCGCTTATCTATATCCTCTCAGCTGATCGTGCGGCAGAGCAGATTGTAGAGCATGCATTAGGCGCGGGCGGAGCGCAGGCCCAAAGCATGCGATCACCAAATCGATTGTTAAACCGGCAGGATCTCACCACTGGTTATCACTTATAAAACCATTCATGACCTGGTTAGCTTTGTCTTTATCATTTCTTCCCACCATGTAAAATCCAACACAATAGGCACAAATTATGCCTCATCCATTAAGCAATCTAATATGATGGGATATAGGAAACATACCTGCTCTTTGGAATGCTCAAAAATTTAAATTCTTCCAACCCACACAAGCTTTTAAATTGTCTATAAAATCTGTTATATTTCCTTAAGCTCTGGGATGTTGGGGTATGTTCAGATGATGTGCAGTATCTCTTTGGTTATATGTCTGTTCCTCCGCTATATTTATTTTTATGTGATTTATTTTGTGTTTTAGGTACTGAATCTATTTTTTGAATGTGTCCCACCCAAAGTCAGTGTTGAGTTGGACAGCTTTACAAGACTAAATTACAAATACATAAAATGTCCACTTCTGATTGTGGTTCCCATCTGAAAATAAATGGGACAAACTTTGTAGCCATGCTTGGTCCTTAAAACAGGGAGATGGATTATCTTTTGTTTAAACATGAGTGCATTTTGTAGCCCACCAAAATAATTTCAATATCTTGTTCTATGAGGTCTGATAATTTCCTCAACTTGACCAGTGCTCTCTTTTGTAAAAGAGTTTAGACCTGCAGTTTACATTTTAATCATTTCAATTAAACCTTATAGTTCTAGTTTTTGTTATTATCGGAAAACTTGCTCAAGTTCTGTTATCTTTATCTCCATAGCTGGCTTCTGCTAGCATCTCACAGGGAGGGCAAGAAGTTGATCGGATGAAAGCCAAGAATTGGGAGTCCATCTCATTGCTCCTGTACTTGGTGAGTATCTTAAAGGTTAGGCTATTAGATGTGTGTTTCTTTTATATTGTGCTTCAAATAAATGAGAATCAGATTAGATTGCTTTATTTCTCCCCCCAGGGTAATATCTGGAGACGGAAATAAAAATTTCTAAGGTAGAAGTGAGTAACTTGTGACCTGCAAAATGTATTCAACAGTTTCCCAACAATTAAAACTTAAACAAACAGGGGTGAAGGATGCTGTTTGAGATGTAGGCAGGCCAGATCGTCCCTATCTCTTTGCTAAAAGCACAGGTTTGTTGAGACCAGGAGTAAAATCTGATCCATTATAGAATAGAATACAATAGAATAGCATAGAACTGTGATGGCAAACCTATGGCACACGTGCCACAGGTGGCATGCAGAGCCATTTGTCAGGGCACACAAGGTGTTGCCCTGCCAGCTGACTTCAGCCTTCTTTTAAGGCCATTTTTCACCCTCTGGAGGCTTTCCTGAAGCCTCCAGAGCATGAAAAACCGGCCCCATGGGCAAACCAGAAATCACCACTCCCAAACTTCCAGGTTCCCACCCAGTAGGTCCATTTTTTGCCCTCCGGAGGGTTCAGGGAAGCTCCTGAGGCCTCCAGAGGGTGTCCATGACGGGGGGGAGGGACTGTTTTCACCCTCCCCAGGCTCCTAGAAAGCCTCTGGAGCCTGGGGAGGGCAAAAAAAACAACGGGGCAAAAGCGGGGGTGGGGTTGCTGGTTGCACGCATGCGCGTGTGCCTGTGTATTGCATGCATAGAATTATAGGTGTGGCACGCCAGCGCACAACACACACACCCCCTGTGCTTTCCCCGGTTTTGGCACAGCAGCCAAAAAAGGTTTGCCATCAATGGCATAGAATTTAGAATAGGATAGAAGACAGTAGAATAGCATAGAATTTAGAATAGAATAGAATACAGTAGAATAGCATAGAATGTATAAAAACCCTATTGGAAACCTGGGAAAGAGTGAGGTTCAAGTGTTATTCAATGGTTCCGACATGGGTTGTTCCTTTGGAGGCCGTGACACATTCAGCATTATATAATAATAAAATACAACTGACTTACCAGGACCTCCTAGACCCTCTAGGGCAGGGGTCCCCAACCCCTGGGCCACGGACCAGTGCCGGTCCGTGGCTTGATAGGAACCGGGCCGCAGTGAGCGGCGCAACTCTTAGAAAGGGTCAGAGAGGAGGAGGAGGGGGCAGCCCCCTGAGCAGAGCACGTGCCGGGGGCGGGAGAGCGCAGGTGCGGCCGCTTGTGCCGTTGGGGGCCCGAGAGGGGCAAGTGAGCTGACTCACCACCCCCCGCGTGCACACGTACCGCCTGTTCCCCCTCCCCCCCCCGCTCCCCCTCTATGCCAGCCGAGCCATGGCCACCGGTCCACGGAATTTTTTTAACATGCAACCGGTTGCCAAAAAGGTTGGGGACCCCTGCTCTAGGGGAATTAAAAACGTGGGAGGACATCTCAAAGGCAGGCATAGAGATAGACTGGTGGGCTTATGCTCAAATAAAATCCAAAACCAGAAGAGATAAAGAGAAGGGAGGAATATATAGAACAATCCAGGAACTGGATAAAATTTTATTGGGAGCGGAAGAGAAACTAATCTCTAGATGTTACTAGTTCTTGATAAAAGGATGGATTGGTGATGAGGTGATTAAGGACTCCATGATCGCCTGGGGAAAAAATCTCGGGTCCTCTTCTGACCTGGATAAGTGGAATGAAATTTGGTCCAAAAATATGAAGCTCACTCTGGCAACCTTCTATAAGGGAAATATTTATAAAATGATTTATCGCTGGCACTTGCCGCCCGCAAGGATTGCCAAAATGTACCCAGGAACATCCCCAGAGTGTTGGAAGTGTGGGAATAAAAATGGGACTTACTATCAATAGTGGACTTGTCCCCAAGCAGGCAAATACTGGTTAAAAATTAGGAAATAGATTACAGAGATCACAGGATACACAGTTGACATGAAGCCAGAGACTTTTTTATTGGGAATGAAGCCTGATAAAATAAACAAAGACATATGGTATCTGACCCTCCATATTACTACAGCAGCCAGAATACTCTTTGCACAGGACTGGAAGAATGAGTTACTACCCTCAGATAGCAAACTGCTCTGGAAAATCTCAGAATGCGCGGAAGCAGATCGCCTAACAAAAATACTCAGAAACCAGAAGGACTCGGATTATCACAACTGCTGGAATTTATGGTACAAGTGGATGAAACATAGAAAAGAAAATCTAAAATAGTCCTAATCGTTCTCTGGTAGCTATTGGTTTAAATGGGTGCATACTTAGATTTCCTTGTTGCAATATATTGTCTGTGTGTGTAATGGGAAAATTTGTTTTGTTTTTGTTCTGGGTTTTTTTTTAAAAAATTGTAAATAAAAAAAAAGAATTTAGAATAGAACAGAATACAGTAGAATAGCATAGAATTTAGAATAGAACAGAATACAGTAGAATAGCATAGAATTTAGAATAGAACAGAATACAGTAGAATAGCATAGAATTTAGAATAGAACAGAATACAGTAGAATAGCATAGAATTTAGAATAGAACAGAATACAGTAGAATAGCATAGAATCTATATAAATAAAAATGTAAAATAGTTTGTACGAAGCAGCTAATCTCAAAAACTACTGCACCGATTTACACCAAATTTTGACACAATGTTCCCAAGGACTTCCGATAATAGAATACGTACATGTGTGTCACGTGCAAGGTACACAAACGTAAAATGTACCCACTGATCTGGTTTTCACCTCCCTGTAACTCCTCCCATCAGTCTGCTTTTCAACTGTCATTTCATCAGCTTCCTATGGAAGCCTAAAAGTGCCAAAACACAGAGGATAGCAAACTCCCAGGTGGCCCATAGAGAGAGAGAGGGAGAAATACAGTTTAATAAAAGAGGGACTAGGGGAGACATGATAGCAGCCTTCCAATATGTCAGGGGTTGCCACAAAGAAGAGGGAGTCAAGCTATTCTCCAGGGCACCTGAGGGCAGAACAAGAAGCAATGGGTGGAAACGAATCAAGGAGAGAAGCAACTTAGAATTGAGGAGGAATTTCCTGACAGTTAGAACAATTAATCAGTGGAACAATTTGCCTCCAGAAGTTGTGAATGCCCCAACACTGGAAGTCTTTAAGAAGATGCTGGATAGCCATTTGGCTGAAATGGTATGGGGTATCCTCTCTAGGCAGGGGGTTGGACTAGATGACGTCGAAGGTCCCTTCCAACTCTGCTATTGTATTATTGTATTACAGTAGGTAGGTAAATAGGGGAATAAATAGAGAGGGAGAAATACAGTAGGTAGGTAGGTAGGTAGATAGAGGGATAGATAGAGAGGGAGAAATACGGTAGGTAGGTAGGTAGGTAGAGGGATAGATAGATAGGGAGAAACATAGGTAGGTAGGTAGGTAGGTAGGTAGGTAGGTAGGTGATAGATAGAGAGGGAGAAATACAGTAGGTAGGTAGGTAGAGGGAGAAAGGAAGAAATACAGTAGGTAGGTAGATAGAGGGAGAATGGAAGAAATACAGTAGGTAGGTAGGTAGGTAGGTAGGTGGATAGATAGAGAGGGAGAAATACAGTAGGTAGGTAGATAGGTAGGTAGATAGAGGGAGAAAGGAAGAAATACAGTAGGTAGGTAAATAGAGGGATAGACAGAGAGGGGGAAATACAGTAGGTAGGTAGGTAGGTAGGTAGACAGGGGGATAGACAGAGGGAGAAATACAGTAGGTAGGTAGGTAGGTAGGTAGGTAGGTAGGTAGGTAGGTAGAGGGATAGATAGAGAGGGAGAAATACAGTATGTAGGTAGGTGGGATAGATACAGAATGAGAAATACAGTAGGTAGGTGAGTAGGTAGATAGAGGGAGAAAGGAAGAAATACAGTAGGTAGGTAGAGGGATAGAGAGAGAGAGAGAAATACAGTAGGTAGGTAGGTAGGTGGATAGATAGAGAGGGAGAAATACAGTATGTAGGTAGGTAGAGGGATAGATAGAGAGGGAGATACAGTAAGTAGGCAGGTAAGTAGAGGGATAGACAGAGAGGGGGAAATAGAGTAGGTAGGTAGGTAGGTAGGTAGGTAGGTAGGTAGGTAGGTAGGTAGGTAGATAGATAGATAGATAGATAGATAGATAGATAGATAGATAGATAGATAGAGATAGATATACAGTAGGTAGGTAGGTAGAGGGATAGAGAGGGAGAAATACAGTATGTATGTAGGTAGGTAGATAGAGGGAGAAAGGAAGAAATACAGTAGGTAGGTAGGTAGGTAGGTAGAGGGATAGATAGAGAGGGAGAAATACGGTAGGTAGGTAGGTTGGGGGTTATACGGTGGTTGTGTGTATGTGTGCAGGTGTACACAATCTGTGTGTATGTGTGCAGGTGTACACAATCTACACACAGATTGGTTGGCCATTTAACCAGACTGGGCCACAGCAACGCGTGGCTGGGTATAGCTAGAATAGAATAGAATAGAATAGAATAGAATAGAATAGAATAGAATAGAATAGAATTTATTGTCACTTTAAATGTACACTAATCAGCATACGTTAAAATGAAATTTTGTTGCATTCAGTTCTCAAAAGATAACTATTATGCATATACACAATATATACACAGATATGACACTGAGAAACATCACAGTCTAGTTAGGATGTATACATATCCATGGCGAGAAAAACGAGTCTTGCGAGTTTACCAGACAGATGGCATAGAGAACAAAGTTATTACAAAATCTGGCAGTCCTGCTATAGATACTTTGGAACCTCCTCCCAGAGGGGAGCAACAGAAACAAACCATGAAGGGGTTGTGGGTTGGGGTCTCTAACAATGCTTTGAGCTCTAAGCACATAGTGCTTATAAGCAGTTTCCTGAATAATGGGGAGCAAGCTTCCTATAATCTTCTCGGCTGGCCTTACCACTCTCTGCGTGGACCTTCTATCTGAGGCACTGCTGCCAACCATTTAAACAATGATGCAGTTTGTTAAAACCCTCTCAGTTGTGCCTCTGTGAAAAGTGTCCAAGACAGAAGGAGAAAGATGCGCTCTCCTCATCTGATGCAGGAAATGAAATATTGGTTTCCACTCTTCATTAAAGATAATGTATGAAAATACCAAGTCAGATAATTAGTTACCTGCACCCTCACATACTTAATACTGTTGACCATCTCCACAGCTGCAGCCTTGATACAAAGTGGAGCATGACTATGTCAGCTCTTTCTAACATCTACAATGATCTCTTGTTTTGTTAACATTTAAACAAGGTTAATTTTTAGTAGTAACTAACATTATTAGTGGCACAGTGGTTAGAGTGCAGTAATGCAGGCTGTTTCTGCTGACTGCCAGCTGCCTGCAATTTGGCAGTTCAAATCTCAGCAGGCTCAAGGTTGACTCAGCCTTCCATCCTTCCCAGGTCGGTAAAATCAGCACTCAGATTATTGGGGGCGATATGCTGACTCTGTAAACCGCTTAGAGAGGACTGTGAAGCACTGTGAAGCGGAGTATAAGTCTAAGTGCTATTGCTATAGCTATTATGCTAAGAAATATCATCATCAAACCCACCATGGTTTGTTTGTTTGCTTTTTCCTCCTCCTTTCCTTTTATATCTTGCCTTCTTTCTATAACTCTTAGAAAAGCTGTGAAGCTTTAGAGGACATTAATAATCATGAAAAATATTGCTGAGAAATGTCTGTGGTGATAGATCACTTTCTAGGATTCTCCTTTGCTTGGAGCTTTCTGATGGCATCCACATTGAAAGCCAGCATGGTAATAGGTATGCTCCAAATTAAAGGACCAGTAGATCCCTGATTAACTGATTGATTAATTTTGTGCCAACAAGTTGTTTTCGAGTCCTAGCAACCACATAGACAGATTCAAAACCCAGAGAATCACATACTTTCATATTTCTGTGTAAGGATTTGTCTATGTATACGTGCGGTAATTGGCGGTGTGTAAACAGATATTTAAGGTTGCAATACTTCCATCCTTTAGTAATCCCTAAGGGAAGATACAAGAACTTTTTGATCATTGAAAGACTCCACTCATGTGGGAACGTTATATTAGAAAAGCTAGTCCATATTCTGACCTCTCCTTTATAGGGATATTCAACAAATCTAGATAACAGCCTCCTAATACAAAACATCCCATTTGTACTCAATATATTATATGTACATTATCTACATGCAGATAAAGATTTTAATATGGCAGGAAAAGTAGCCTCATTTTGTTTGGCAGCCTGCCAGATACAGTTGCTATAAGGAGGAACATAAATCAAGGCAGATAAGAATTACTGCTTTACGTATTGTTTTCATGGACGTTTAAATAATTGACATTGGCCTATAACAGTAATAAAGAGACAGATTGTCTGGCTGATAAATCTGGTTATACCTTAAATATTTTAATCATTTAGTAGTGTATTAATGTAGCATTTTGGCACTTCAGTAGTTTGGTATATTAAGATTTTTGTTTTTCATTTGTTTAGTAATTTAGTCTTAATCCTTTTAGAGAGTCTTTTCTCTTTAGCCTTTCTCCTAGTATTTTAGATAATGCATGAATATGATATTTGAGGTTCTGTATTAATCTGCATCATTTGTTCAGAGATGTCTTTAAGTGTTGTAGATCTTTACGAGCTGTACACAGCCTTGATCAGCGACCATAAAACGAGGGATGAATAAAAGTTGTTGTACTTGGGGAAACCTACTTTGGAAAGCAATTTGAAGGAGAGCCCTTTTTAGGCCAGGGCTCCCCAACCCCTGGGCCGCGGACCGGTGCCGGTGCTGGTCCGTGGCTTGATAGTAACCAGGCCAGAATGAGCGGCGGAGAGAGTAGCACAACTCTTAGGAAAGTGTAGCAAACGCTCTGCTTTTCTGGCGGCTGGCCGGGGCGCTTCCCAGGGGCAGAACGGGGACAACGGCCTGCATTGGGGGTGGGTTTGGGGCACCAACCAGCCCTGCGCAGGGGGAAGGGGCTGCCAGACCCTCCTGCCCGGGACGCAGCCCGTCCTTCCCTGCCCCAGCCGAGGATCCTTCGGCCGGGACCCCTGGCAGCTTTCCCGCCCAGTTGCACACAAGGCACCCTCCCCGTGTCACGGCCCATGTGACTTGACTCACCCGCTGGAGGCTCCCACTAGTCGGCAGAATTTTTTTTACATGAAACCAGTCCCTGGTGACAAAAAGGTTGGGGACCCCTGCTTTAGGCCATTGGGTGTGGTTGAATTCAGTCACCATAAAGCAGGCATATCCAAAGTCCGGCCCGGGGGCCATTTGCGGCCCGGGGGTCGGTTTAATACGGCCCTCCAACAGCCCTTCCTGCTCTGTATAAATGTGGCCCTCCCTTCCTCCCTCTGTCTCTGGGGCTGTGTGGCTGGGAGGGAGGTGGACGGAGGTTACGGACGCCTCCTCCCACAGCGGGCGAGGGAGCAGGCGGGGTGAGCACCCAAGGCTACCGTCATCTTAAGCACCACCGAGGCTGTCGCCCGGCAGGAGCGTCAGGCAGGGAAGCCGGTCGTGCCTCCATTGCTGCACGTTCTGGGGCTGCGAAGCTGGGAGGGAGGTGAACGCGCGGCCCCAGAACGTCTGCTTGGCGCGTTCACCTCCCTCCCAGCCACGCAGCCCCAGAACATGCAGCTCCTGCCGTACAAGGTCGCCCGGCAGGGGCGTCAGGCAGGGAAGATGGACGCGCGGCCTCAGAACATAAACCGTGGTGCCTGCCGGAGGGAGCCGCGATGGAGCCGCGACCGGCTTCCCTGCCTGACGCCCCTGCGGGGCGACAGCCTCAGTGGTGCTTAAGATGACGGTAGCTTTGGGTGCTCACCCCTCCTGCTCCCTCGCCCGCTGCGAGTGGCGAGGGAGTGACTGACAGACACAGAGAGAGACAGAAGGGGAGGGAGGGAAAGACAGAGAGACAGACAGAGACAGAGAGGAAGAGAGGAAGGGAGAGAGACGGAGAGAGACACAGATAGAGAATGAATCAGAATCGGATTGAATCGGAGACAGACGGGGAAAGAGGGAGAGACAGACATACAGAGAGAGGGAGGGAGGGAGAGAATCAGAGAGAGTGACACACACAGAGACAGGGAGAGACAGAGAGAGGGAGGGAGAGACAGATAGATAGAGACTGATTAAGTGAGTGAGAGACAGACAGACAGACAGACAGACACACACAGAGTGACAGAGAGAAAGAGAGAAAGAGAAAGAAAGAGAAAGAAAGAGAGAAAGAAAGAGACAGAAAGAGAGAAAGAAAGAGACAGAAAGAGAAAAAGAGAGAGAAAGAGAGAGAGAAAGAAAGAGACAGAAAGAGAGACAGAAAGAAAGAGAAAAAGAGAGAGAAAGAAAGAGAGAGAGAAAAAGGGAAAGAAAGAAAGAAAGAGCGAAAGAGAGAGAGAGAAAGAAAGAGAGACAGAAAGAAAAAGAGAGAGAGAGAAAGAAAGAGAGAAAGAGAGAGAAATGGAGAGAGAGAGAGAGGAAGAAAGAGAGAGGAAGAGAGAGAGAGTGAGAGAGAAAGGGAGACAGAAAGAAAGAGAAAAAGAGAGAGAGAGAAAGAAAGAGAGAAAGAGCGAGAGAAATGGAGAGAGAGAGAGAGAGGAAGAAAGAGAGAGAGAGAAAGAGAAAAAGAGAGAGAGAAAGAAAGAGAGAAAGAGCGAGAGAAATGGAGAGAGAGAGGAAGAAAGAGAGAAAGAGAAAGAGGTAGGTAAGTTTTTTTTAAATTTATTTTCAATACATTGTGAAAACTCAACTGTCAGTTGATCTTAATGTTATGAAATGAAAAGTATGTCATTTGCAATTAACTTGGCATAAAATAATTTATTTGCATTTAATTGTAATGGTTCAAAGAATGTTCGGAAAAGTGTTCGGCCCTCCACCATGTTCACTTCATCCAATCTGGCCCTCTTTGAAAAAAGTTTGGACACCACTGCCATAAAGTGATGCACCAGGTATACTAGTATTTGACTTACAACTTTAACTGAGCCTACAGTCCTAAATCATAATGGTTATAAACTGGATCATCGTATGACCGATCCATTTTTTTTTTGCAGTGATTGTTAAGTGAATGCTGTGAATAAATTCAGCAAATTTATTGTACACTATGGGTGTCGTCGTCCCCCGAAACTGGAAAAACGTCATAAATCATAGATACGTGACTATGGAACTCTCTAAATGGCCGTTTGCTATATGCCCAACATGTGGTCATGGGACCAGGCATGAAATCCTCTTACCTTTGCTACCGGTTTGGAAGCGCATCTGTGATGACGCCTGGGCACGTGGATGCAGCTCCCGCCGACGCCACTACCAGTTCACCCAAACTGGGACGAACCGGCAGAATAGCACCTCTGCATGGGACTGAGGCCCGCCCCATTTTTTGAAACTTCAGAATTGGTCATAAGAACCTTTGGAGGGTGGGAATTGGGGTTCCTCATAATTTTGAATGGTTGTTAAGGGACCAATTGTAAGTCAAGACTGCTGCCCCTTTAAAAAAGAAAAAAGAAAAACATTTATCATTGTCATAAAGTAGCACAAAATCTGCAGCAAATAAGCCAAGGTACATGACATGACTTGCAGTGTGAGGAAATAGTTGTTAGGTGTCAGGTTTTTTTTGTTTACCATGAGAGGAACTGGTCAATACTTATTATGCATGTTTGGTCTCTTCCCCTGCCCCCCTCCCCCCCTTGTACTAACATCTCCTCCTCCAGGATAGGCAGCAAATATCATTCCTTCTTGGGCAGTGGGGGATTACGATTACTGGGCTGGTCATCTCGGGTTGGTAAAAAGAGCTGCCCTGGTTGGAAAAGACGACAGAATGGTCCTTTGTAGGAGCTCAGGTGATGCGTCTCCATTAGGGTCTCCCTTGGCAGCAGGAGATAGTTATTGATTTTCTTGCTGATGGGAGGAGATGGCTCAGCCAGGTGGGGCCCTGGCTTCCTGGGTGGGATTTGATATTCTTCACTGGCGGCATAGCTTTTGCAGCAAAGCAATTTAAATGCAAATATTTCTCCCCGGAGTATGTGAAGGAGTTAGCCCAGCCTGGCATTTACTCATTATCCCAATTGGAGAAGAGGTATAGCTGCTTCATCAGCATCACCTTTGGCAGGGCCCCATTGCTTCAGTAACTCCTGCTGATCTTCATCATCAGACGTGCTGGATGGTCAGCAGGATTCTAATTTCTGATGTGTCCATGGTGGAGAAGGAATACTGCAGACTGTATTGCACACAGGCAAAATCAACAGACAAAGACATAGAATCTCATTCCCTAGATACTTTCAGAAAAAGATCAGATAGATATTTTATTTTATTTTATTTTTAAAAAACAACAACCCTTAAAGCTGTGGAATTGTCATAGAAACCAGAAATTGGGAATACATTTCACAATCCGCCAAGACTGTAGAATTGACAGAGAAGTTGTACTTGTTTGAGATGGACTTTGTTTGGTGTCTGTTTTGCAGTTCTGAAACCATATTGCAAGAGTGCCACGCCTTCACCTCTTTTAAAGCAAACCCATTTTTGCCTTCTTCGGGAAACAAACTCTGAATGTGAATGTGATACATACTGTATTTTGTTTACAAAGGATAGCCTGGCTCTTACCAGAATCCAGAATAGAATCTGGATAGTTTATCAGGCAGGGTGCTTGATTTTAACCTGCTGGTCAGGTGGCACTAAATTATTTATCTGCCTTATTTCTGTTTTTATATATCTCTTTCAGCTTGTGGAAGAATCATCCTTCTTGACCGTTGATATGCTGGAGACCTGCTTCCCTTATGTGCTGCTGCGAAATGCTTACCGTGAAATCTCCCGAAACTCACTTTTGAGTCGTCTCTCTACACATTGAAAAGCCTTGCCTTCTGGCCATCCACTCGGATTGCCAAATCATAAATGCAGAATATTTGGCAGGAGTGGATAGGAAGGATAGTGGATGCTTTGGCCAAGCTGTTTCTTTGACCCTTCAATTTATTGTTTAAAGAGAATCAGTCCCAGCTTCTTGAATGCTTAGCTAACATTTGGCCAGTATTACTACTAGTCTAAATTGTATAACCATTTGATGGTTTTCTGGGTACTTATTAGTAGAATGTGCTATGTTTTACCACCTGCAGCCTTTGTGCCCTTTTAAAAATGTCTGCTTGGACTGACTGGCCCTAGATAAACTTCAAAATGTTCATTCAAGTCACCTGTAGAAAAAATAAGTCTAATAAATGTTTTTCAACACACATTAATTCTTTCAATCCACCAATTAGGTTGTAAGCTTCTTAGGGTAGGCACCAATTTTTGTTATATATATTCTGCAGGTGTACACACACGCACACATACACGCACACACACACATATATATATTCTGCAAATAAAGTTATAAATGAATGATTATAGTAATCACGCCTGGAAAAGAAACAGCCAACTATCTTGTATTCCAAGTACATGTCAGAAAATTTAATCGGCCTGATTGTTCTTTCTGTTTTTTGTTTTCATTTGAAAACAATCATGGGAATTGTCAACAAGGAATAGGGAAGACATCCCTTATACTATCTACCCCTTGTATCTTTCCCAGTCTGGATAGCAATTGATGCATTGGCTTGAGATGGAAGCTGTAGCCCAAAACATTAAGAGTGAATTAATGATAAGGAATAATAAGTTAGGTTCACACTTGCTAAGCCATGATTTCTTTAACAAACCATCATAGCTGGATCGCACAAAACTAATCTAAAAGCCTTGACAGAAGGATGGCAGGTACCTTGATGATCCTTTAGTCATGCTTGATATCTTTGGATAATAATACACTTGAATATATCCTCAAATTTCTTCGCCTCTTTGTTCTCCTGGCCTAATAACATCTAAGAAAGTACACAACTTGCGCCACATGATTCTGAAGATGAAGAAAGAACAGTATTTGTTCTGTAGAACCTGAAAACTCATTGGAATGAACACACACACACACATTTTTATCTAAACTGAGAAACAGGATGACCACAGGCACACACAAAAAGAGTGGGAGGTTAAGCAACTTCCAGTTTCATGCTGGCTTCCCCACTGACTTGTGGAAAACTAGCAGGGAGTATAATAAATCACCCCTTCTCCCCCTTGGCTGACCTGTGGAACTTCCTGCCACTTTGCTGAAAGGAGGGAGAAAAGGGAGTTGTGGACCATGAGGAAAACTGCACCCGCTGTGTCCACTCCAGCATGACCCCAAAAGGATGCTTCTCTCCAGGGAGCAAAGGAACACCCCCTACCTCTTAGGCATCCAGGTTGATCCCTCATCCTTCCGTCCATGCCAACTGCCCCTAAGAGAATTCATATTTCAACTTCTGTTCCAAAGCAGCCAATCGCTGCTCACCATTGAGCCTTGCTGCCAGCCAATTGAATGCAGCAGAAGCAATTTCCATCTTCCTGCTGGCTTCCCCACTGACTTTGCTTGTGGGAAGCTGGCATTGGAAATGACTCCTCGGCTGATCGGTGGAATCAATCCACCAGTCTAATTTTAGTAAGAGATGTTGCTGAGGAGAGGGGAACAATGGAATGACTGCACCATGGACAAAAAAGCAATGGGAATGACTTATGATTTCCTGCCGGCTTCTCCATTGACTTGGCTTGTTCCAAAACAGCCAATCCTTTCTTGCCTGTTGGGCCTTGCCATCACCTGATTGTATCCAGGGAACAAAGGGTGAGGATATAGCCCTCCCATCTTCCCTTGTGCCATGCAGCCTATAAGTTTCCATTAAGTGTGATTGGAAGGCATGATGACACTGAAGTTACCACAACTTCCCCAAATTTCATTCCCACGGGAGTCCTGGCATTCATCTGAAAGCTGGCCTATTTGAGTTATCTTGATTCAATAATACTTTCCCTGTACTTTCCAATGCAGACCCAAAAGTTTTGGTAGTGCATATAAATTCTTGTTAAACATTTTATCAAGATTTCAAAAATTACAGAAAGAAAAAATATTAAAAAATAAATTATAAATGGTAAAAGAAAAGGTGAAGAATAACAAGCAAGCAAAAAAATAAGCAACTTCTGATATTTGCAGCACTTACAAACATACCAATTACCCTCTCTACCCTCTCATTTTGCATTTCATGGTTCCCTTCTTCCCTTTATAAACAAAAAATTTTAATCAATAAATCCCATTGGCATATATTTTTAAACCATTTCAGTAATAAGTACATCATTGTCCTCTGTTGGTTAAGACTTTATTGTGTTCTTCCTGTGAACAGTTTTGGGAATCCCTGGCAGAATTTGCTTCTGAGAAACACAACTTCAGAAAGTCGGGTGATTGAGAGCAGAGAAGCGGGGAGTAAAAGGATGTTTAATTCTTCTGCCTGCAGGGAATTTTTTCCGAGCTCTTTATTCCTGCATACGGCAGAAGCTCTCTGTTTGTGTTGGCCTTGTTCAAGTGTACTCAAGAACAAAGTTTTATATTAGAAAGGTGAGTCAGAATGAGCCTCGGGCTCCCATGGCAATTTTGCATTGATGTCAGGGGAGGAGGGCAGGGAGGGAAATATTCTGCCTGTCTTATGTATAATTTTCTCCTTTTTTAATAGGCCCCACTGCATGGTCACCTTCCTTGCCACCCCCACCCCAATTCCCCGTCCCCATGCTAAAAAAACACAAATGCAACATTTTGGAAATGGGTGGTTATCGCTTCCTGGTTTGTAAGTCCCCACAGTGTATAAGGCTGGCTGTTAGAAGGGCAAGAAAGAGAATGGCAGACTTTAAGTCAGTGGTGGTGCATCTATGACACGTGTCAAAGGTGACATGCCATGACATTTGGGGTGAAGGCTCCAGGCTTGTGGTTCGGTATGCATGTTTTTCCAATGAAACAGGCTGAGACAGGAAAACCATTTAATTACAATTTATTCAGGACTAGCTGTTTCCGGCCACGCGTTACTGTGGCTCAGTCTGGTTAAATGGCCAACCAATCTATGTGTAGGTCTACACCTGCACACACAAACACGTACACACAACCACCGTATAACCCCCAACCTACCTACCTACTGTATTTCTCCCTCTCTCTCTCTGTTCCTCTATCTACCTACTGTATTTCTCCCTCTCTATCTATCCCTCTAACTACCTCCTGTATTTCTCCCTCTCTATCTATCCCTCTACCTACCTACCTACCTACCTACCTACTGTATTTCTTCCTTTCTCCCTCTACCTACCTATCTACCTACTGTATTTCTCCCTCTCTATCTATCCCCCTATCATCCTACCTACTTACCTACCTACCTACCTACTGTATTTCTCCCTCTCTCTCTATCCCTCTACCTACCTACTGTATTTCTCCCTCTCTATCTATCCTCCTACATATCTACTGTATTTCTTCCTTTCTCTCTCTCTTCCTATACCTAACTACTGTATTTTTCCCCCTCTCTCTCTATCCTATCTACCTACATGCCTACTGTATTTCTTCCTTTCTCCCTCTACCTACCTACCTACCTACTGTATTTCTCCCTCTCTATCTATCCCCTATCTACTTACCTACTGTATTTCTCCCTCTATCTATGGGCCACCTGGGAGTTTGCTATCCTCTGTGCCTTGTTTTGGCCCTTTTAGGCCTCCATACAGTGTTGCTGAGGAAACGACTGTTGGAAATGCCCGGTGGGAGGAGCTACAGGGAGGTGAAAATCTGAGGAGTGGGTACATTTTACGTTTGTGTACTGTGCACATGACACACGTGTGCTAGCCACAAAATAAGTACATATGATATTATCAGAAGTCCTTGGGAACATTGTGTGAAAGTTTGGAGCTGATCGGTTCAGTACTTTCTGAGATTAGTGGCTTTGCACAAACTATTTTACATTTTTATTTATATAGATGTGAAAGCTGCCACAATGATCAAAAGTACGCCACAGTGTTGTGCTATTTTGGAAATGGTGGAGGCCACACAAGAATCGGGTGTGCTTTTGCACAGCCTCTGGACTAGTGGTGAAATTCAATTTTCTTTCACAACCGGTTCTTGGTGGGCATGGTGTGGCTTGGTGTGCATGGCAGGGGAAGGATACTGCAAAATCCCCATTCTCACCCCACTCTGGGGCCAGCCAAAGGTGGCATTTGCCAGTTCTCCAAACTATTCAAAATTTCTGCAACCGGTTCTCCAGAACCTGTCAGAGCCTGCTGGATTTCACCCCTACTCTGAATCCTTCAAACATCACATGATGAAGCCATGTTTTTGCACATCCTCAGCAACCACCCAAAATCACACAAGCATAAAGTGTGCTTTTATGAGATTTGTGGAGGCTACAGCGACTAGGGAAGGCCATTTTCTGAAACAAAGGCTTCATGTGACTCAGAGCAGCCTCCAGTAGGCCAGGGTGCCTGTCCACAGGAAGGGAACATTGCCTGAAGATAAGTGGTGCATGGCAGATCCTGGGGAGTACTGAACTGCATGGAAATTGCACTGTTTTCCAAAGCTTACATGCCTTGCAAAATGGCGTGAGGCCCTTTTGAGTGAAACAGTGGCACTGGGCTAAGACCGAGGCCCAGGCCTTTTCTTCAGGCACTACCACTGAATGCCCCTGTTCAGGATGGGCTAGATGAGGGAAAGATAGAGAATTATTTCTCTTTTGTTTTGTGTGTGTGAATGAGTATGAAACACGCCAACAGATTCAAGATTTTAACCAAATTTTGGACATGCTGAGTCCAAAAGCTTTGCCATCATTGCTCCAAGTATGGCAATAAACAGCAAAAACTTTGGGATAAAAATTATAAACTGACAATGGCTACTTCATATAAGGGAAATCTTTATAAAATGTTTTATAGGTGTTATTTGCCACAGGCAAGACTAGCAAAAATATTGGATGAAAATACATACATTGTTGGAAAAGATGATTAAGCTGCATACAGATTTAAAACCAGAAATATTCTTGTAAGGTCTAATACCAGAAAGCTGTGACAAAAAGACTATATATTTAATGTTACATGTATTGACAGTAGCAATAATTGTATTAGCACAATATTGGAAAAACGAGAACACCCCGTCAGATGAAAATATAATTCGGAAAATATTGGATTGTGCAGAGATGAATAGAGTGACATTGAAAATAAAAGATAAAGGAGAGAGAGTATTATTTAACATGGAATAGGTCTTATCAATGGTTAGCGATAAGAGGTAGAAATTAGGTGATGAAAGAGCATTGTTATGTTCAAGTAAAATATGAATGTTGTTTATAACTATATGTACATATGCTAATATAATCAGTAAGATTATAAATAAGCTAATATAATTATAAATATGGTTAGAATTATATTGTTGTATTATCACTATTACTATCAGTAATAGTGATAATACAACAATATAAAAAAATTTTTACACAACATAATTCATGGTTCTCTGTCTAGATGGTCTCTGGTGATGAGCCGAAAGGCAGAGAGGGAAACAGTATGTCTCCTCCCTTAATGGGGCCCTAACAGGAAGTTGTGAAAACAATTATCTTTACTAAATACTCCTGTCTTAGCTGATGAAATGGGTAGAGCCGGATAGGCTGTATTGCTAGGCTTCTGCCTTGGATGCATTGTAGCCCCGGTTCGAATCCCAGTGGGGTGTGGCCAACTGATGAGAGCTAATAAGCTTGAAATAGATCTATCTTGGTCTCTCAAATTTAAAAAAAATTATTGATCAGCTCATAAAACTAACACACATATCTAAAAAAAATGTACACAACATAATTCATGGTTCTCTGTCTAGATGGTCTCTGGTGATGAGCCGAAAGGCAGAGAGGGAAAGAGTATGTCTCCTCCCTTAATGGGGCCCTAACAGGAAGTTATGAAAACAATTATCTATCTATCTATCTATCTATCTATCTATCTATCTATCTATCTATCTATCTATCTATTACTTTTTCTTTTTTTCTTTTGTAAAATGGTATGCCCAAACTATACACTGTATTCAAAATAATTACATATAAATAAAAAACCTTAACTTTTTTAAAAAAAATCTATTATCCTAACCTAAAATATGATAAATTGTCAATCTAGAACTACAGACATCCTCCTTTAAGTCTCTAAGTCAGAGGTAGGTTGCTGCTGGTTTGGCCTGGATTGGTTAAACCGGTAGTACCGGAGGTCGGAGGCTCCGCCCACCCATCCAGGCACTTCTGCACATGCACAGAAGCAGTGTGCGCATATACAAGCGCACTCAGGAGCTCACCCGAACGGGTAATAAAAAAATTTGCAACCCACTTCTAATCTAAGTGTCTAAGATGCTCCAGTGCCTCTCTAAAGTTGTTACTGGATTTTAAGATGATGATGATGATGGTGATGCATTTGAAAAAGAAGAAAAACACAAACATGCATACTAAGTGGCTAAAAGGGAAAATAAACCTCAAAATGGATAAACAAGGAATTGGCCACCCATAGAATTAGGTTAATATGTCATTGATTAGTTTTAAATCAATGATATATTGATTTATATTTATACATATCTGCTCCCATAGAGAGGGTCTTCTCCGGGTGCCGTCGGCCGGGCAATGCCGGTTGGTGACGCCCAGGGGAAGGGCCTTCTCTGTGGCGGGCCCAACCCTCTGGAACGACCTTCCTCCCGAACTCCGTATCATTTCGGACCTTCGCCTTTTCCGCCAGCGCCTGAAGATGCACTTTTTCCATCAAGCCGGCCTAGCGTGACTACCCTATAACAACTGAGTTTTAAATTACCAATTTTTTTATCAGAGGGATTTTAATAATATTTTAGCACAGGGTTTTCTAAGTTTAATTTTGGTTTTATGATATTTATTATTTTTTGTATATTTGTATTTTGTTTTAATTTCCTGTGCGCCGCCCTGGGTCCCTTTTTGGGAGATAGGTGCGGGATATAAGTCGAATAAACCTAAACCTAAACCTAAATAATAAAATATATTATATAATTTTAAATACAAAAAATCATTATTTAAATCTAAGTAAAATACGAGTAGCAATAATAACAGTATATATCATAAAATGAGGTTAAGAATCACAGTAATTTCTAACTGAGCAATTGAACACTTTATCTTAAAAGAAATCCAAATATTGGATGTACTACATGCCCCTACATAGAGTGAGAATCCAAAAGTGATTTCTAAATGGACTTAAATTCTGTCTCATTTATTCCTGAAATGTCAAATTCTGGGCATGGAGAGGTAGTCCCAGCACTTAATTAGCTATTGTTCTTCTACAGAAGAAACTGTGTCTACCATCTAATAGGAAACATACACTCTCCTTGCAGCAGTTACTATGTATAAAGATAATTTATTTATTTATTTATTTATTGAATTTATACCCCGCCCTTCTCCAAATGGACTCAGGGCGGCGGACAGGAAAATCAAAACATACAGAACATATAAACATTTTTTTTTAACTTATTCCACTAAGGGCCTGTGTTAAAACCGAATTAAAATCCCCATTTTAAACTGGCGGTGTTGGAGGCTGTGCAAGGCCAGCTAGTTGAAAAAGATGTGTCTTCAGACACTTGCGGAAGAGGCGGAGATCAGAAATGGTACGGAGTTCAGGGGGCAGGTCGTTCCAAAGGGCTGGTCCTGCCACAAAGAAGGCTCTCCCCCTGGGCGTCGCCAGTCGGCATTGCCCGACCGACGGCACCCTGAGGAGGCCCTCTCTGTGGGAGCGTATCAGTCCAAGGGATGTATGGGGCAGGAGGCGGTCTCGCATATAACTAGGCCCCGAGCCATGGAGCGCTTTAAAGATGGTCGTTAGGACCTTGAAGCGCACCCGAAAGACCACAGGAAGCCAGTGCAACTCGCGCAGGATAGGTGTTATAGGGAGTGTTTAGGCGCTCCCATGATTACCTGCGCGGCCGCATTCTGGACTAACTGTAGCCTTCGGGTGCACCTCAAGGGAAGCCCCATGTAGAGAGCATTACAATAGTCGAGACGTGACGAGTGCTTGAGTGACCGTGCGTAAGGCTCCCCGGTCCAGTAAGGGGCGTAATTGGCGCATCAGGCGTACCTGATGGAACGCCCCCCTGGCCACGGCTGCCACATGGTCCTCCATAGACAGCCGGGAGTCCAGGAGGACACCCAAATTGCGCGTCCTCTCCACGGGGGCCGGTGTTTCGCCCCCAATGGCCAGAGTTGGAATAATCTGGCTGAAACGGGGTGCCGGAAGCCACAGCCACTCAGTCTTGGACGGGTTGAGCCTGAGTTTGTTACTACCCATCCAGATCCGTACGGCCTCCAAACACCGGGACATCACCTCGACGGCATCGTTGGGGTGGTCTGGGGTGATTGAGCTTACTTTGTGAAAATTCTGTAATATATTATTTAAAAAATAACAGATTGGAAAAGAAACTCACTTGTTAAAATTTGTTTCATTCAATTATAAATCATTTTTCAAAGTTATCAAATTTCTGGTGAATATGCATTATTTACATAGAATTTAATTACATTTTCATTGTTGACTCCATCTGTATTTTACACTGCCTCTTGCTGCTACTCTCTCTCCATATCTACCCTGTTCAAAAGCTAAGGGTTAGGGTAACCCCTCAGCACTGCTAGAAGAGAACCAGTTCCTCATGAAACCGACTTAATTGTTCAAAAATAAAACTTATCCAGAAACTCTGAAAAGCCTATACAGTGGTACCTCGGATTACGAACGCCTCTCTTCACGACCAATTCGCTTCACGACCAAAAATTTCACAAAAAATGTGCCCCGGATCACGAACACCGTTTCACTGCACGAACGGAAAAGTTCGTAAAAAAAACGAACTCCGCATTATAAACGAGGGCTGGCTGGGGGGATGGGTGTGTGTGGAAGCGAAGGCAGGGGGGGAGACCCGCGCCCAGCTTTAAGACCCCGAGAACTGGACGGATACACCGAACAGAGGCACACCAGGAATTCCCAGCCCCAGAGGGCCATGCCCCAAGGAGGCCCATAGAAGCAACCAGCCAGGGCTGCTTCCCCGCAAGAACCTCTTGCCCCACCAGCCCCAAACGGATCGAGGGACTCACCGAAGCAAGAAAGCTGCAGGGCTCCGTTGTGGCCGCTGGTGTCCTGTAGCTCGGCGCTTCTGCTTCTCGGGACGCTTCCCGAGAAGGACAAAGCTTTGGGGACGGCGGAGGAGGACGGAGACGGACATTTCGGCTGGCTGTAGTGACTCCGGCGCGTCTGAATTTCGTCCCCAAAGCTTTGTCCTTCTCGGGAAGCGTCCCGAGAAGCAGAAGCGCCGAAATTCAGCTCCGCTTTCCTGGCCAGCAAAGGACAAAGCTTTGGGGACGGCGGAGGAGAACGGAGACGGACATTTCGGCTGGCTGTAGTGACTCCGGCGCGTCTGAATTTCGTCCCCAAAGCTTTGTCCTTCTCGGGAAGCGTCCCGAGAAGCAGAAGCGCCGAAATTCAGCTCCGCTTTCCTGGCCAGCAAAGGACAAAGCTTTGGGAACGGCGGAGGAGGAGGCGGCAGCGGCGGCAGCAACAACAGCCCCAAGCGCCAGAGTCAGACGGACATTCCGGCTGGCGCTCCCGACCGCCGCCGCCGCTCTAAGGGCAGCGCAGCTCTTGCAAAAGCCCCCCGAGCGGCAACCTCAAGCTACAGGACACCAGCGGCCACAACGGAGCCCTGCAGCTTTCTTGCTTCGGTGAGTCCCTCGATCCGTTTGGGGCTGGTGGGGCAAGAGGTTCTTGCGGGGAAGCAGCCCTGGCTGGTTGCTTCTATGGGCCTCCTTGGGGCATGGCCCTCTGGGGCTGGGAATTCCTGGTGTGCCTCTGTTCGGTGTATCCGTCCAGTTCTCGGGGTCTTAAAGCTGGGCGCGGGTCTCCCCCCCTGCCTTCGCTTCCACACACACACCTGTCCTCCTCACTCGCAGAGCCCAGAAAGAGACGGGCAAAAGTCATGCTGGCAGCCGCGCGCGGTTTGCTCCATCGCCCCTCAGCTGCTTTACATTGAACCCTATGGGAAACTGACTTCGCGAACAGAGTCAGTTCAAGAATCACGACCAAAAAACAAGGTCGGAACGGATTAACCGGATTTACATTGCACCCTATGGGAAATTGTGCCTCCCATCACAACCAAAAAACAAGGTCGGAACGGATTAATCGGATTTACATTGAACCCTATGGGAAATTGTGCCTCGCATCACAACCAATTCGGATCGCGACCAGAGTCGTTTCACCAATTAAGTTCGTGATCCGAGGTACCACTGTATTTTATACTTGGTCTGTCTGTCTGAAAAAGGATGTACTTTTGGTTGGGGGAAAGAGAGATGAGAGCAACCAATATCTTCCCTAGGAAGATTGTTTTAAGATGTTGGTGCTTTAGTTTTAGAATAGAAAAGCAGACTTGAGAAAAGGAGAGAAGAGAATTTTATATACAAGAACATTTTATTTCTTTTTCAGTACTCCAGTACTTGAAAATGCACTCTTAAATGGATAGGCAATCAGAGAAAAGCAAAGACTTTATTTTTTTAATGGAATGATGCTTTACAGCTTGCTATGCCAAATATTTTGTGATAATTTCTGGCATGTTTACATATATTTTTTAAACTGCATGGTCTCCTAGCAGCCTCACATAAGAGCCGTTAATATGAGAAATGTGTCTCCGATTCTTGTGTACCTGGAGCACCTACCGTCTACTACAAAGTCTACTACAGTGCCACCCATCATCTTGCCCTTTTCTTTTTGGTCGTATCAGGATCAGAATGAATAGAGGTGGTTGGCTTTATGGCCATCTTTCCAATTTAATTTAGCTCCCAATCACCTGATTCGGCCAAAGAATAAACAGAGAGTACCCTGTTATGTTTCTGGGTGCCGTATATGAACATCTCTCTAATGCTCCGTTTGTAAGGCTCTTTTTAGCATCTTTTTGGCAATTGAAGGAAAACAGAACATAAACCTCCATGTCGTTTAAAACTCTGAATTCACAGAAGAACAACTAGAAATAGACAAGCCTGGAAATATGAGGTAAAAATTGCCAGACACAGTTTTTTTTTTCTAGAGTCCTTGACTCAAAGAGAAAAGAGGGCCCACCCACTAAAGAAACTTGTATGCCTTCTCTTCCAATCTAATCACATCCAGCAGTCAAAATGGAGTTACTCTTCTTGGCGTTAGTAGCCATATTCCAATAGCTCAGAGCAGCCAGGACAAGCCGTTATATATGAGTTGTAAACCTGTCTACTTAAGGTTGACTCATTTCTGGGGGTGGGTGGGGGGTGGAAACATCCAGAAAGACTAAAATAAACAGCTGGCATACACAGCAATGACAGCAGAACCCTCCTGGGCATATGGATCAGAACAGGAGGTTGATCTAACTTAGGAATCATCAGGCTTAAAGGTGCATCTATAGATTGCAAATAACCTTGAGAGCCATGCACCATCTTGCCAAATAAAAGCCAAGTGCTGAAAGGAGCAACCCAATACTTAACTTTCTCACTGGAACTTATTGACTCCTTTCCACCAAGTGTTGCACTATAGCAGGGGTCTGCAAAGTTGGCTCTTTTAAGACTGGTGGACTTCAAATCCCAGAGTTCCCCAGCCAGCATAGCTGGCTGGGAAATTCTGGGAGTTGAAGTCCACCAGTCTTAAAAGAGCCGACTTTGCAGACTCCTACACTATAGAATAGAATTCTTTATTGTCCAAGTGTGATTGGGACACACAAGGAGTTTGTCTCCAGTGAATAGGCTCTCAGTGGACATGCAAGCAACAAGTGATAATCATGATCACGATCAGCATAAAATCACAAGATGCAACACTCAGTGATAGCCATCGGATACTAAATAAAAGCAATCAACAGAATCATAACAGGATATTAATAAAAACAATCAACATATTCAAACAACCAAGTTATAGTTAGACTAAATGCAAAAGGGATCAGGGCACATGAAAGCCACAATCCTGCTGTCTAATAATCAGAAGTTCTTCCAAGTAAATGTAAACATTCTTAAAAACCACTTTGCTACCTAACGTTGATTGCAAATAAACTTCTTGATGTCAGATTTCAGTGACAGGCAAAAAGGTGGCTCTGGGGACCACAGGTGGCCTGTGAGGTTTTCCCCTTGATGTAAAGCATTCACTGAAGATTCCTTTAAAAGATGGTGGGGCTGTAACAGAGTAATGGCAGAGTAGAATGCCTGAATTCAGGTTTTGAATACTTTGAGATGGCCTAAGAAAGACTCCTGGCTTAATCTTGGAAAGCCTCTGCCTGTTAGTGTGATCTGTACAGAACAAATTTAGAAGGATTCTGCCTTAAGATAAGGCAGTTTCCTATAAACTTAAGATGGAAGCATTTACTTAAAGCCTTTTCTTTCAGTTCGTATTTTGGAAGGGATGAAACACACTGTGCTTGTTTCGATCCTATGCTATTACTTGCCACAGCCCAAGGTAATGAGGTGGCTAAACTGAATCCTTACTGTCAGTAGCATAACAGTCTCTGCCCTAGAAAGAGTCCAAATTAAGAAGAGATTGGGGCTACTGTATCCATTCCTCATCCTATTGTAAATTCCAAACTTTATAATGAAATGGCCAAGAGTAGCCTTCAAACAGTTCTGCCTATTCAAGTCTCTGCCTTTTCAGGTAGCATTTTGCAATGCTGCCGCTGTTAGAAAATTACCCTGGCATCAAGGGAGTTGCTCCATGGAGGTCCTAATTGAGCCATGTGCATGTAGCCAGAGAATACAATACAATACAATAGCAGAGTTGGAAGGGACCTTGTAGGTCTTCTAGTCCAACCCCCTGCGTGGGCAGGAACCTTATACCATTTCAGACAAATGGCCATCTAACAACTTTTTAAAGACTTCCAGGGTTGGGGCATTCACAACTTCTGGAGGCAAGCTGTTCCAGAGGTTAATTGTTCTAACTGTCAGGAAATTTCTCCTTAGTTCTAAGTTGCTTCTCTCCTTGATTAGTTTCCACCCATTGCTTCTTGTCCTGCCCCCAGGTGCCTTGGAGAATAGTTTGGCTCCCTCTTCCTTGTGGCACCCTCTGAGATATCGGAACACTGCTATCATGTCTCCCCTGGTCCTTCTCTTCATCAAACTAGACATACCCAGCTCCTGCAGCTGTTCTTCATATGTTTTAGTCTCCAGTTCCCTAATCATCTTGGTTGCTCTTCTCTGCACTCTTTCCAGAGTCTCCACGTCTTTTCTACATCGTGGCGACCAAAACTGTATGCAGTATTCCAAGTGTGGCCTTACCAAGGCACAATGGTACTGTCCTTACTGACTACTGGCCAAGTTAAAGAAAACAGCGGATGGATTCCTCTACTTTATTTTATGTTTTTTATTTTATTAAATTTATACCCCGCCCTTCTCCTACAAAAGGACCCAGGGCGGGTTGGGGTTGGTAAGTTCCTCCCAACTAATTTCCTTTTTTTTTTTTGTAAAGCAATTTTATTGGTTTTACAATTTTATGAGGATACGAGTATATAGGGTTACAATAGAAATATTTTAGAGCTTTCATGTCGGAGATGGTGGTCGTTTCCGATGCTTCATGTAAAAACAATTTCAATAAAAAGTGGAAAGAAATACATACATATTATATCATAAATCCATGCATTCAATCGTTTGTTTTGTTAACATCCATTAAGGAATTACAATACGTAAAAGAAAAAATCATTTTAATGATCTGAGTCTCTTGCTGTAGTTCTTCTTCTTCCTTCCCGCCAGTGGGTGGAGCCACAGCCCCTCCCGCTCCCATATCTTAATCCTCCAGGATTGAGGAATGTTTTCCACCCCCCTCCCGGAACACCAACATTCCTTCAGGCATTAACCATTTGGAACACACCCCTTTTTTGTACAATTTTTTAAAGAGAAGGAATACTTCTCGAATTTTTGGGGGGGTCTGCTTCAAACTGGCAATTTCTTTTCGCTGATGCATCAAAGGCCTTTCTCTCTGTGCTCCCAGAATCCCATCCCTTGTTGACCTTCTTCCAAATTTTATATCTATCTCTCTGGGTATATCATTTATTCTGGCATATGCTGAAGTTGTATATTCTTTACTTTTTTTGGTACATTCTGCTAAAATTGTATTCATTAAATCTTTTAAATTATCTGATTCTGAAGCATTATAAAACCTTAAAAAGCAAGACATTTTTCCAAAATCAATTCTAGACATATGACCAGCATTATCTGTAAATTCTTTTTTCGATTCCATTCTCTCTTCGCTCGTCTCAACCGTCCCGCTCTCCAACCCATCCATTTTTTGTTTGTCATCTATTATTGTTCTTTGTGCCTCCAACAGTTGCAGTCTTGAGCTTGTCATGACTTTCCGGATTTGCTTTATTTCCTGCATTATGCTTTGAAGCATTCCATGTATTGATACTTGCTGGTTGTCCTCTCCTACTGCCTCTTTTTGCAACATTGCAACAATTTTTATTTGATGGGGAAGAGGACAAGCTTTTGTAGCAGCAGTGGCGGAATTTTTTTTTTCCAGTTGAAGGCTTTCTTGTTGGCATAATTGAAATTTTGACTTCTCTTTGTTAAAGATGGCGTCTGGTGGGTGAACAGCCTGCGAGCTCCAAGAAAAGGCAAAATCTGTATTTAAGTTCCAAATCGATGTTGTATAAACTCCAGAGAAACAATTGTAAACTCCAATCCACCAAGAAAAAGAAGGGCACAATGGGAGAGACACTGAGAGTCACTGAAGTTGGCTAAACATATAAATTTGTTAGTCTTGTAAAATTGAAGGAATGTTCAAATTTCAGAGGAAGTCTTCCACTGGGAGCAAAGAAGCACCATTTTTCCGCTGCTTTGGCGTTTGTGAAGAGTTAGTGAAAATTCCATTTACCCTTTAACGCAGGGGTCCCCAACCTTTTTTGCACCAGGGACCGGTTTCATTTTAAAGAAAATTCTGCGGACCGGCTGGCCTAGAGGAGGAGGAGGGGAGGGGGAACAGGTGGCGCAAGCACACAGGGGGGGGGGGAGTCGGCTCACTTGGCCCTCTAGGGCAGTGGTGGGCAAACTTATTAGTCAATAGAGCCAAATATCAACAGTACCACTATTGAAATTTCTTTTGAGAGCCAAAAGGTGTGGCCTGTTTTATGGGAGTGACTCAGCTGTCATGTGACCCGGTGGGCATGGCCAAATTGGAAAATGTGGTGAAACTCTTTTAATGCTTACGACTTACCCCCTGAACTTCGCACCATCTCAGACCTTCGCCTCTTCCGCCAGTGCCTAAAGACACATCAAGCCGGCCTAACGTAACCCTCCGCTGTGACTATTTTAGATAGTTTTAATTTGGGGATTTTAAATTGATTTTAGCACAGGATGGGAATTTAATATGTTTTTAAATTTTATATTCTGTTATATTGTATGTTTTAAATTCCTGTGCACCGCCCTGGGCCCTTTTTGGAGAAGGGCGGGATATAAATTTAATAAAATAAAAATAAAAATAAAATAACCAACATTTTGGGCTCAATTGTGGTCATAAGTTCGTTCTTCCTTCCTTCCTTCCTTTCTTTCTTCCATTTCTGGCTGGTCTTTGGTCTTCTGAAGATGGTAAAAATGGATTTATGGGCACTCGTTATATATAAAGGCAGCCCATGACTATTTGGGATGCTGGTTTGAATCCAGGAAATGACTCAGAGGATGTGATTCCTTTGAAATGACCACTGGGAGAAAAATAGATCTTTAACCTGGTTAACCAAAAAGATAGCTTGAGGTGGAAGGAAATAGGAAAATAGATTACTTCCTTTCCTTTCCTTTCCTTTCCTTCCATTGCTTCCCTCCCCCTTCCTCCCTTCTTTCCTTCCCTCCCTCCTACCCTCCATCCCTCTTTCTCTTCCTTCCTTCCTTCCTTCCTTCCTTCCTTCACCCCTCCCTCCCCCCTCCCCCTTCTTTCCTTCACTCCCTCCCTCCCACCCTCCATTCATCTTTTTCTATTTTTCTTTCTTTCTCTGTTTCTCTCTCTCGCTGTATCTGTCTCTCTCCTCCCTCCACCCACCTCTGTCACTCTGTGTGTGTGTGTGTGTGTGTCTGATTACCTCTCTCCCTCTCTCTCTCTATTTCTGTCTCTCTAAGTCTGTCGCTCTGTGTGTCTGTCATTCTCTCCCTCCCCCCCCCCCCCCGGGAAACAGCAGAGGGGAAATTATCCTGCAACGAGCGAGCGAGCGAGCGAGCGGACGGGCGGGTGGGCGGGCGGAGGACCCGAGCTGCTGCTACCTTAAGCGTCGCCGAGGCCATCCGGGTGCCACACGTGGCTGGAAGGGAGGGGGCATGCGCGCCCAGATGGTGCTTAAGGTAGCCGCAGCTTGGGTCCTCCGCCCGCCCGCCCGCTTGGGATGAGGCAGCCGTAACCTCCTCACTGACATGCTGGCCCCTCCGGGTAGCCCCGGAAAGTGCGCCGCGGTGACCGTCAGAAGGAGCTGGTGGAGGCGCGCTCGGTCATCCTCTGCCCAGGGGGCTGCTCCCTCTTCCTCCTCTCTGGCCCTGCGGCCCGGTTCTTATGAAGCCGCAGACTGGCACCGGTCCTCAGACCGGGAGTTGGGGACCCCTGCTTTAACGAGTCTCTGATACAAAGTCTCAAGGTGCAATTCCATATATGGTAATGCTTTCACTTTTAACTAATAGAAAGTCGGATGTTAGCTTTCTCTCTCTCCCCGCGCCCGGGGAGCATTTTAAAATGCCTTTTTTCGAGGGGGGGGGATTCTGCAAACTCCCCCCTCTATTTTCCCTTTTAAAGAGTTGAATACATCAAGCCAGAACACTTACAGTCCACAGGGTCAATGCAGAGCCTCGGTACGATCCTCCAGCTCCGGCACTTCAGCCCATCTTTTAAATGTCCATAGTTCCGGCTTTCCTTCGGCGAGAGGGCATTTCCCCCCCGCAGTCTGTCCTCCGGCTCCTGGGGCGAAGTGGGAACGACCCCCCCGACCGCCGTCGAGGTGGGGGTTTCACCACCAGCCGCCCTTACAAGAGCCCCCTGCCCCCGAAGGCGCCCACTGGAGAAACCAAGCGGCGGATGTGTCCAGAACACGTCCGTCACGTCCGGAAGGTGGAAGCTATCTCTAATTTCCTGTTCCTTAACACTGAGTGGGATTAAGTGATCCCAAGCATTCTGCCCCATACATCCTCCCGGCTGATTCGCTCCCACAGAGAGGGACTGCTCCGGGTGCCGTCCACTAGACTTTGTCAGCGGGCGACGCCCAGGGGAAGGGCCTTCTCTGTGGCGGGCCCAGCCCTCTGGAACGACCTTCCCCCCGACATTAGAACAACTATGGACCTCCGCTCCTTCCGTCAGAAATTAAAAACTCACTTTTTCTGCTTGGCCGGCCTAGGTTAGTCTCTGCCCAGGGATTAGGGATTGTTAATTTTAAATGGGAATTTTAGTGCAGGGATAGTTAAATTTAATTTGTTTTTATTGTATTTATTGTATTCATGTATATATTTTATGCTGTTTTATTCCTCCCTGTACACCGCTCCGAGTCCCCTAGGGGAGAGGACGCGGTTATACAAATAAATATTCGATATTCGATATTCGAAGCAGGTTCTTAGAACGTATAGCATAGTCAGCTATCGTGTTGTTCAACCAAGAGGTGGCAAATGCTGACGAGTAATGTAATGAGCAGATGTTCTTTCAATGTTCCTACAGGACAAAACACCTCCTGGACTTATCAATGTGTCTATTTCTGAATGCCGGGAGGAGAAAGAGAGCAATCAATAGACAGCATGCTCCATCCTGTAATAATGGTGAAAGGGAATGCCAGTACTGGCAGCAAAGCAGTCAAGGAGCCTTGTCCTTTGGGACTGGCAGTACCAAGAGATAGTCAGGAGATAGCTATCATCATAATTAGCCTGCATAAAATAACAGGCATTATATGGCACTTGAGGGCCACCAAAGCTGGAATGGAATAGGCAGTGCTACCCACCCCCATCCAGGGCAACTGAAGTAAGCCCTGAGAAGCGCAATTCCATTATGCTGGCCAAGGAAGTACAGTACAATCAGGATCATCAATATAGAACTCATGCTTGAGTCAGAAATAAGAAATAGTGGAAGCTGTAAAAACACTATTATGGGAAACTGCGTCAGATGAAACAATGAAAAACCAAGTGAAGATAGAATCAGCATCACATGCAGTACCTGGCAAACGCAGCTCTATTTCCTTGTTTAAAACAAATGTAGCACAGGATTGCTGCTCATTCAGAAGAAAGCTGAGCCCTCATTATCAAGATCTCTCATAAGATGCTATAGGCACTAGGCAGGCAATATGAATGCAGATATCTCTATATTGCATCTGTTCCATAGCCCAAGCCAAGACAATCCCTAGCAAGGACAGTGTGTTCATAATGACCTTCAATAGCTAGTAGGAGATGGGACAGATCCCATCCTCGAATATGTCACCAAACCAATAACAGTAAGCTTTATTATGATGGTTGGGCCTAGCTGTCAGGCCTGCAGCCATCTTTTCTTGTGGATCTTAGGCCTGCCACACTTTCTATTATTCTACTATGCATTTTCTATACATCCTCACGGCCGATTCGCTCCCACAGAGAGGGACTTCTCCGGGTGCCGTCCACTAGACTTTGTCAGCGGGCGACACCCAGGGGAAGGGCCTTCTCTGTGGCGGGCCCAGCCCTCTGGAATGACCTTCCCCCCGATATCAGGACAACTACGGACCTCCGCTCCTTCCGCTTAAAATTAAAGACTCACTTTTTCGTCTGGCCGGCCTTGGGTAGTCTCTTTTTAGGTTAGGGTTTTTTTAGGGGTAATTTTTAGTTTATAGGTTTTAGCGCAGGATTTATTTAATTTATTTTTAATTCTGTATTTTGTACTTGTCTGTGTTTATTTGTATTTTTAATTGCCTGTGCCCCGCCTCGAGTCCCCTCGGGGAGAGAGAGCGGGATATAAATTAAATTATTATTATTATTATTATTAAGAGGGGATTGTACAGCATTAGATGATATGTAGCCATAACCAAATTCTTTCTAGAAAGCCAAGGTCATCCTTTGCCTTTGCACCTCTGCACCTGACCGGAACTGGAGGGGTGGAAGCTGCCAGCATGGCAGTGGAAGATTGGACCATGTGATGGACTTGTGGGTTTGGGGGCAACATCTTGGACTTTCAACTGGGTGGGAAAACTGGGAAGCTTTCAGATTCGGGTATTCCCAGATGTGCCAACATGGCTCTCTTAATAAATTGGAAATTAGAGCAATACCTTGCCTTGGACTCTGATTTACTTTTGGATGCTATTTGGGACCCTGACACTATCATTATGACAGCAATTCCATCCAGGGGTGTCTTTCTGTGGGAAATGGCACACCCACCAAACATCAGGTATATAATATCCTTGTAGTTTCTTAACTGAGGTTGATTCACATATTTCTCCATTTTCATTGATCTCTACTACTGAACCATTAACATGTTGAGGAAGAGTAAAATCTTTCCTGCATGCCTTTTCATATTGCCTAAAACAGACGCTATATTTCTGGTTGTGGACTCCGGTAATCCTGCCTAAGAGATAGGGAAGAGAAAGGACAGATGGATGTTAAGAGAGGAGAGGCTTGGAGCAACATAGAAAAGAAGCACCCTCTGCTGAGAGTGAATTTTTAAGACAATCTACAGTATTATTATTAAATTATTATTATTATTAAATTTAAATTTATATACCGCACCCTTTCCCAAAAGGGACTCGGGGCGGTACACAGGCAATTTAAAAACATATATAAACATAACAATATACAAAATATAAAACCAGATTAAATTAATATTCCTGTGCTAAAAAATTTAAATATGTTAAAACTATATCCCTAAAAACCAATTTAAAACAATTTAACTGCAGACTATGGGCTAGGACTAGGTGATGTGAGTTAGGCCAGGCCTGCCATGAATGCTGAGGAGTGTGAGTAAAATGTAAGTAGCAGACAAGGTGTTGCTTTTCTTGTAAGAATTCACTTCATTTTTTGAATGATGGCAAGCAAGACGGCACACAGCCTCGAGATGTGCTAAAGCAGAGTAGTATTGAAATGGGCTGAAATGGAAGTATACAGTTGAAGTTTCTTGCTGGGACTTTCTAATATTGTAGAGATGAAAAGCTTCAGCGCAATCCTTTGTGTAGGAATCCAAATTAAAGGATCTCTGACGAGAGGTTGTCCATCCTCTCCAGAATTGAATTCAGTGAAGGAGAACTAACCAACCCTATTCCTCAGTAATTGGTTCCACCGTCAAACTATTCTTACTGCTAGGAAGTTTTGTGAATACTTTATCTTCCTGCAATTTAAAACCACGAATCAGTGTCCTACAGCCTGGTACAATGGTCAGCGGATTTTGTATGAGGACTTCATTCGACTGCCTTGATCATCTTGAGACTATCTTGAATCTGCAGAATTGTTTCGGCTCTTTAAAACAATTGCTTCAATTGCTTATCTAATCTTGTTAGGATTAACTTTTCCTGCTCCTCCCTCCCCAAACTCACTTTCTTGCCTCCTTCCCATAATGACCCCTGAATGAATGATGTGTAACCTTCCTGTATAACTGTTGGCCTGAGAAAGAATAACTATGATGACAATGTTCCTAATAAGTTTGGTCTTCTGGAATTGCGTGTTTAATTAAGGTGACCAGATTTTAACATTGGTAAAGCGGGACACCATTGGCCGGGGGGGGGGGGGGGTTCTTGATTAAAATTTTGGTCAATTTGGAGGAACAAAAATGTTCATAGAACGCAAAAATAGTACTCATATCCTGGCGAAATAGCCATATGGCCGCCGAAAACTGTATATTCCCTTCCTGTTCTCCTGCCGTTCCCTAGCTTGTCGTGCATTCTTTCAAAAAATCAGGACTTTTTTAAAACGCCGCGGGACGCGAGACAAATTGTTAAAAATCGGGACTGTCCCGCCAAAAGCGGGACGTCTGGTCACCTTGTGTTTAATGCAATTCAGTGTTAAATGCATAACAGACAGAGACACACAGGTGGTCAGTGTGAGATGGTATCCATGCAATAATGGTGTTCAAAGCATGTTTAAAAAGAGTGAGGCTTTGATCTTTTACTCCGTGGTTGTGAGTATCTTGACACTTAACACCCGGTTGTGTTCAGCACAAAATACAGGGTCAGCTCTTGTATCTCTGAAAGTGGGTATTTCCCCTCCTGAAAAATGCATTTATCTTAAGTTAGCCCAGACAACATATTCTAAAATTTGGAAATACTTTCCTTGATCCCAGGTGAACAGGTTATAGAAATTATTTAATGATAAAGAAATGTAGGCATTTTCTACTGATCTAGAGGTATTGCTGTTTATTATTAAACAATGCATTCTAGAACTAAGCAGGAACATTAAGACAGCAGCATCAGACTGATTTTTGTCTCTACTGGGAAGCTGAGTAGGTTTACGCCTTATTAGTATTTGGATGGGCAACCCCAAACTTTAAATTATACAAGGAAGGCCAATATGATGTCAGAAGCAGGGGGTGGGCTGCTATGGGTTTGCCTGGGTTTGGGAGAACCCGTAGCTAACGTTATGGCCGGTTCAGAGAACCTCCAAATCCCACCTCTGGCTGGCCCCGCCCACCACCCCCCTACCACCCCACCATGCCCCTCCCAGGAGTCTACACGAGGCCCATTTTGGATGTGAGGTAAGTGTAGGGCCCACAGGGGGGGAAGATTTTGCCCTCCCAGAGGCTCGAGGAAAGCCTCCAGAGCCCGGGGAAGGTGAAAACATCTCCCCTATGGGGGGGGGGGGGGGGCGTGACTAGGCCACGCCCACCATGGCCACGCCTACCCAGCAACCAAGCAGAGAACCCATTGCTGGAATTTTTGAAGCCCACCCCTGGTCAGAAGGTGGCACTAGGTTAATAGATGAAAGTTTAATTCAAAATTAGCTAAATTTAGGGAAATTTAGTGACAAAAGACATGGTTAAAAAACAATAACAACAACTGAAAATGATAAATGATGTACATATATGTATTGTTATAATAAGTAGTAACAGGATATGAATATTGAATGCCAACTATGAAAGGAAGATGAGTAATTGTTTGGCTATATAAAAAGACTAATAGAAAAGAAACTGTGATAATGGATATAGATAAATAAAGAAGAGATAATGATAATAATATCTATAGAGGTATGGGTATAACATGGGAAAATTGGATACAAACCTTAAACAGTGGTTGGAAAAGGAAGACTAGAAACATTTTGTCACTAAATATTATTGATGTTTAGTTAGAATAGGTTATAAGGAACAGTGTTGTTGGAGGATATTAGAATTAATAAACGAGAAGCCAATATGTGGCTATGTTTTAAGTTTTGATATGTTTTATGATGAAGGATGTGTAAACAATTATAGTTAAATAAGAATGAAAGTATGACATTTGATTCAATATAATTGAAATAATATGAACCTTGGCTGACTATGGAAGATATGTATGAAAACATTTTGTAACCAACTGATACACTTTCTACAGCATGTAAGATGGAGGATTTTTGTGTTGTTTAAAATTAAAATAAATAAATACGCTTTATTTTTTAAAAAAGAAGGTGGCACTAGCAAATCACCTCTGTATAGTTATAAAAAAAACACCCAACACTTGGATGTATCTATGAAACACCAGGCATCGAGCTCAATTCACAGGAAACTTGAATCTTTATTGAAAAAGAAACCTAGTAAAAATAGATAGGAATGCTTGTATTTAAGCATTCCTATCTCAAGAAGCCATCCCTGGACCCAGCTTTATTAGAGAACTATCGTCCCGTCTCCAACCTTCACTTTTTAGTGAAGGTTGTTGAGAGTGTGGTGGCTCAACAGTTTCCCCGACATCTGGAGGAAGTTGATTATCTAGACCCGCGCCAGTCCGGCTTCCGGCCCGGTCACAGTACCGAAACGGCATTGGTCGCGTTGGTGGATGATCTCTGGAGGGCACGGGATAGAGGTTGTTCCTCTATCCTTGTCCTATTAGATCTCTCAGCGGCTTTTGATACCATCGACCATGGTATCTTATTGCACCGATTGGGGGGGTTGGGGCTGAGAGGCATCGTTTTACGGTGGTTCTCATCCTACCTCTCTGGTAGGTCGCAATGGGTGTTGGCAGGAGGGCAGAAGTCGTCCCCGAGGCCCCTCACATGTGGGGTTCCTCAGGGGTCGGTCCTCTCGCCACTCCTGTTCAACACCTACATGAAGCCGCTGGGTGAGATCATCCGTGGTTTTGGGGTGGAATACCATCTGTACGCTGATGACACTCAGTTGTACATATCCACCCCAAACCACCCCAACGATGCCGTCGAGGTGCTGTCCCGGTGTCTGGAGGCTGTACGGATCTGGATGGGTAGTAACAAACTCAAGCTCAACCCGGCCAAGACCGAGTGGCTGTGGTTTCCGGCACCCCGGTTTCCGGCACCCCGGTTCAGCCAGATAAGTCCAACACTGGCCATTGGGGGCGAACAACTGGCCCCCGTGGAGAGGGCGCGCAACTTGGGTGTCCTCCTGGATTCCCGGCTGTCCATGGAGGACCATGTGGCGGCCCTGGCCAGGGGGGCCAGGGGCCGTGGCCAGGGGGGCCAGGGGCCGTGGCCAGGGGGGCGTTCTATCAGGTACGCCTGATACGCCAGTTGCGCCCCTTACTGGACCGGGGAGCCCTTCGCACAGTCACTCAAGCGCTTGTGACATCCCGGCTGGATTACTGTAACGCTCTCTACATGGGGCTCCCCTTGAGGTGCACTCGAAGGCTACAGTTAGTACACAATGCAGCCGCGCGGGTGATTATGGGTGCCACAAGGCAAACCCACGTAACACCTCTCCTGCGCGAGCTGCACTGGCTGCCTGTGGCGAGCTGCCTGTGGCAAGCTCTCCTGCGCGAGCTGCACTGGTTGCCTGTGGCCTTTCGAGTGCGCTGATCATCAAGGTGCTGATGACCATCTTTAAATCCATGGCTCGGGGCCTAGCTATATACGAGACTGCCTCCTGCCCCATACATCCCTTCGTCCGATCCGCTCCCACAGAGAGGGTCTTCTTCGGGTGGCGTTGACGGGGCAATGCCGGTTGGCGACACCCAGGGGAAGGGCCTTCTCTGTGGCGGGCCCGGCCCTCTGGAACGACCTACCCCCCGACCTCCGTACTATCTCGGACCTCCGCCTCTTCCGCCAACGTCTTAAGACGTATTTATTTCAACAAGCCGGCCTAGGATAGCCCCCATTTCTGACTTTTTAAGAAAATAATTTATAATTGGCAAGGGTTTTAACATTGGGTTTTAGCACGGGTTTATTAATTTAATACATTTTAATAGATATTTATTGTATTTTGTGTTTTTAAATGGTGCCTGTGCGCCGCCCTGGGTCCTAACAAGGAGAAGGGCGGGGTATAAATTTAATAATAATAATAATAATAATAATAATAATAATAATAATAATAATAATAATAATAATAATAATAATAATAATAATAATAATAATAATAATAATAATAATAATAATAAAAAAGGTGATCTGGCTTAATTCCAAGGTCAGCCCTACTGTTAGATAGAGTGAGGCCTTTCTCTAATGGAGCAATACAATACAATACAATACAATACAATACAATACAATACAATACAATACAATACAATACAATACAATACAATACAATACAATACAATACAATACAATACAATACAATACAATACAATACAATAGCAGAGTTGGAAGGGACCTTGGAGGTCTTCTAGTCCAGGGGTCCCCAACCTTTGCAACTTTAAGTCTGAAGGACTTCAGCTCCCAGACTTCTCCAGCCAGCTTTGCTCTTGCTTTGCTGGCTGGAGAATTCTGGGAGCTGAAGTCCTTCAGACTTAAAGTTGCAAAGGTTGGGGACCCCTGTTCTAGTCCAACCCCCTGCCCAGGCAGGAAACCCTATAGCATTTCAGACAAATGGCTATCCAACATCTTATTAAAGACTTGCAGTGTTGGGGCATTCACAACTTCTGGAGGCAACTTCTGTTCCACTGGTTAATTCTTCTGTCAGGAAATTTCTCCTCAGTTCTAAGTTGCTTCTCTCCTTGATTAGTTTCCACCCATTGCTTCTTGTTCTGCCCTCAGGTGCCTTGGAGAATAGTTTGACTCCTTCTTCTTTGTGGCAGCCCCTGATATATTGGAACACTGCCATCATGTCTCCCCTAATCCTTCTTCTCATTAAACTAGACATACCCAGTTCCTGCAACCGTTCCTCATATGTTTTAGTCTCCTGTCCCCTAATCATCTTTGTTGCTCTTCTCTGCACTCTTTCTAGAGTCTCCACATCTTTTCTACATCGTGGTGACCAAAACTGAATGCCATATTTCAAGTGTGGCCTTACCAAGGCATTATAAAGTGGTATTAACCCTTCACGTGATCTTGATTCTATCCCTCTGTTGATGCAGAGGGAGAGCACATCCTTTGGGATATCAAATTCTGTCTGTTCCTTCTAAACTCCCTAGCGATCGTATTCGGCAGGTGAAAGGCATCTGACCCTGGCCTCCGGAATCATTTTCAATGGGATGAACTAGATTTTCTCATGACCAGTAGGATGCAATTGCCATCTGAACTGTCTCTGTAGACAAAAGAGGAATGCATAGGGTCCCATCCATGAAACTGCAAAACTTCTGAGGTCATGTCACGCCTGCTTCATAGGGTCTCGGCATGTGGTCATCCTAGAACAGTAATGAACCTTTTTCGCCACGGGTGCCAAAAGCTGTCACGTGCGTGGCAACCATCCTAATGTAATGCCCCTCCACACTGTGCCTCCTGTGTATGAGTTTTGAGTTTTGAGTTTGAGTTTTATTGGTTTTTTATACCGCTCTACTCCCGAAGGACTCAGGGCAGTGTACAGCCAGAATAAAAACAAATATACAAAAGTTTAAAAAGCTTTAAAAGTTTAAAAAACTAAAACCCCTTTTCCCATTTTAATTGTAAAACCAATAAAAATTCTTTAAAAAGTTTAAAAAGCTTTAAAAGTTAAAAAAACTAAAACCCCGTTTCCCATTTTAATTGTAAAACCAATAAAAATTCTTTTTAAAAAAAGTTTAAAAAGCTTTAAAAGTTAAAAAAACTAAAACCCCGTTTCCCATTTTAATTGTAAAACCAATAAAAATTCTTTTTTAAAAAAAAGTTTAAAAAGCTTTAAAAAAAACATATTAAACCTTGGCCGAAACGTGGAAAAAAACCCCAAACTAACCCTGATTAAAATTTATAAAAATTTGAATTTAAAAATCCTGTTTTATGCCAGCCCGGCTTGTTGGAAGAAAAAGGTTTTGAGACCACGGCGGAAGGTGCGTAAGTCAGGGATAGTTCTTAATTCCACATGACAAAGTGCACATGACAACCCGCCCTGTGGCCCCAGGCATGTATTCAGGGCTTTTTGGAGCCTGGGGAGGGTGAAAACAGAAACAGCCCATTTTCCAACTTCCAGTGGATGTGTTAGGTCCATTTTTTGTCCTCCACAGGCTCCAGAGGCTTTTTGGAAGCCTAGGGAGGGTGAAAACAGTCTTCCCCACCCCCCTGGAGAACAGAAACAGCCCATTTTCTGACTTCCAGTGGACCTGGTAGATCTGTTTTTCACCCTCCCCAGGCTCCAGAGGCTTTCTCGGAGCCTGGGAAGGGCCAAAAACGGCCCAACACGCAAACCGGAAGTTCTGGAACGGACTTCCAGGTTGTCATTTGGGCCATTTTTCTCCCTCCAGAGGCTTCAGGAGGCTTCCCTGAAGCCTCCAGAGGGTGAAAAACAGCCCAATGTGCAAACTGGAAGTCCGTTCTCAAACTGACAGGGCAACGCCTCGTGTGCCCTCAGAAATGACTCCGCGTGCCACCTGTGGCACACATGCCATAGGTTCGCCATCACGGTCCTAGAAACATGTCCCTGTTTTTGGCCTCAGTAATTTAAAAAAAGTACAATGCTTTTTCCATTTCCAACCTTATTCTATAACCTGGGTTTGGTGGAGCTGAGGGAAGAGGGTAAACTGATTTTCTGACTCTCCTGCTTATGAAACGAACCGAAGAAGGGAGAATGATGACTGCTTAGCTACTCTCGTTGAGGACCTTTGAGCCACTTTTCACAGAAGAATGAACTCGCTGTGCATCAGATCCAATCTGCAACAAAGATGCCCATAAAAATAAAATTGTTAAGTTGATGGTGCTCCATCCCTTTCATTCACTGAATGCAAAGCACTGTGATCCAGACACAGGCAGCTGATGCCAGGAACGATAGATGAGTTTAATTACTGAGTCTATATTTGTTTATCACCAAGCATCTGAGCACAGAGGGGGTTATTTGCAATCTGAATAAGTAGACCTATATATCAACCTCGTCTTTGGCATCCTAATGAAGGGGAGGGAGGGAGGGAGAGAGAAAGAGGGAAGGAGGGCTAGAGGGAGGGATGGAGAGAGAGAGATTTTAAAACAAGCAAGGATTAGCGTACCCTCTGTGATGAATTCCACCATATGGGAAGGCTGAGGCTCACAGGTGGTGCTTCTCTGTGAGGATGCTGGCTTTATGGGATAGCTTCTCTCTGAAATAGGTTGGCTCCCACATCATTTGCTTTCTCAAAGCTTCCAAAATCAGGATTGCTTTGGAGACTTTTTGGAGCATTAATTAAGACTCTTGGCTTTGAAGTCTGTGGCAGTTGTGGCACATTGCAAACTACAGCACTCTTGTTTTGATACCATTTTATTGGTAAGCTTAATTTAAATTTATCATTTTAATTACATTGTGGATTATGTCGTTAACCGCTGCTTGATTTTACCATCTACAAGTCCAATCAGTAAATCAATGCAGTTGTGAGCACAATTGAGCCCAAAATCTTTGATATGTGAGACATTTGTTAATTGGGTTTTGCCCTATTTTACATCCTTTCTTGCAACAGGTATTAAGTGAATCACTACAGCTGATAACTTTGTAGCCCTGTTGTTAAGTGAGTCTGGCCTCCCCATTGACTATGCTTATCAAAAGGTCACAAAAGGATGGTCACATGACCTTGGGACAGAGCAACGGTCATAAATATGAACCAGTTGCCAAGCATCTGAATTTTGATCACATGACCATGGGAAGCTGCAAAGGTCATAACTGTGAAAAACAGGCACATTTTTCAGTGCCGTTGTAACTTTGAATTATCACTAAATGAAGTCAAGGGCTACCTGTACTGAAATATAGTTTCCTGTCTGGTAAGGTTAATATCAGCAACTTGGTGAATGTGGACCTTTCTGAGCAACATATATTTTAGGAGTTCGGCAATAAAAAGAGAATAAGATGCTCTGAAGTATAAGACGCATCTAGATTTGGGGGAGGAAAACAAGGGAAAAATATCTGCCTCTGCCTCCCAGCAATTTGCCTCCTTGCAACAAGCAATATAGACAATATACACTGTTTGTAGTTTATATTTCAGACTATATTTGTACAGATGATGTTAAAATTGATGTGCTTTCTGGAAATATAGTTATTTTCTGCTATTTAAAAGAATAGCACTTTTTAAAACAATAGCACGGGGCCTCTTCAGATCAAGCATTTATTTTTAAAAGCTTTTCATTTTGTTAAGTTGTCTAGAATAATAATAAAGCAGTTTTTAAAAAAATAAGTCTAATAATTTGAACATTCTACAGACACTTATAGTTGTTGACTTACCTCCTTGCAGCAAACAGCCTGATTAGCACAAGAAAAAAAATCTGCCTCCCAGCAATTTGCCATGTGGAGCAAACAGCAAGTTTCACTTTCAATTTCTCCTGATCATCAGCTGTTAAGTCCCTGTTTGCTGCAAAGAGGTAAATTGCTGGGAGACAGAGGCCAAAGGTTTGGGGCCAGTGGGATGGTGGGGTACATTCAATGTATAAGACGCACCCAAATTTTCACCCTCTTTTAGCGGGGGAAAGATGCGGTAAATTATGTGCTAAATGTAAAGAGCAATCAATTGCCCTGCCTAATAACTGTTAAATAATTTCTAGGTTTTGTGAGGCCATCATTGTTCACATAACAGCAATGTTTACATTGCAACTTTCTGAGTATACAAGCATTGCTAGCACTGCTTTAACATTATCACTGTAGTTTTATTATAGTTTTGTAATATGGTTTTGTGGTTTTAGCACTTTTTTGCCTAAAGTATGGGTTAGAGCCAAAAATTGAGACAGCTTTCTACTGTGCTGTCCTTTAGCCATTAATCTGCACTATCTCTCATCTTTTGGTCATCTCGGATAAAATGCGGGTTATGACCTAAAGCTGCTTGCCTGGCCTTGATACGGCAGATTCGCATAATTCAGGATCCAGATTTATCTCCGGCCTCAAAGCCTTTGTACACATTACATGAAAACGCTACACAGTCCTTATGTCATGCATCAGTGGGATGTTATAAGATCCTCTGGCCTTTCAGAAGCTTTTCAGAAAGGGCAATGCTTACAGTCAGGAGGGGATCCCTAAAAACCCCAGATGTAACTGACAATTCGCCTGCAGATCCCAAGCCCATTGGATCTGTCATCTGTCAGAAGGATGCCTGATCAGGGGAGAGAATGAAAACGGCCTTAGAACCCATGAGCTCAGCAGCAAAAAAGACAGACTGGAGTGGAGTACACAATGGAATGGTCTGCAGCTGGCATATCACACATGTTAATTGCCAAAGCCAAAGAAATTGGTTTCTAAACTGCTTGGCTTGAACAAAAGCCTATTTGGAAACTGGAGTGACACGGTGCTGGCTTCCCCAAAGAAAAGCAGCATATAAAATATGTATAAGAATGTAATTCTACAGACATGGACGGACACACACACACACACACACACACACACACACAGAGCAAGCTGACTTTTCAGAGGATCTGTCCGGGGTTGCACTCTAAAACTGGTTCCCCTGTTAACACATGGCTTATATAACTATGCTGGTTAAATCTATTGCATTGACCAGGTTCATAAGCATGCCTTAAGCCATGCTTCATTCAGCCACAGCACTGGTACAATTGCATGTCCCTTTGAGCCATTTATAAACCCTCATGGGTGGGTTCCCAGAAACTCCTAAGCCAAAACCAAAGACAGCTCCATTGAGGGCTTAGCCCAAGTTTAAATTAAGAAGTACATGAACTGTAGGGAGAGGCTGAAATTTGAGGGCTGAGCCCACCTCTGTCTCAAGTCCATCTTCAGCACCCATTTCTCTCATTGTGAAGGAAATGGAGAAAGGCTGCAGTTTAAATGAATTGTTGCTCGGTCTGCAAAACTACGTCTCTCTTCTAACATTCTATCTTGAGAATGGAAACAAGAAAAAGCTAATACATGGACAAGATTGGATACCTTTCACCCCACTTCTTCAACCATTCTTTTTTTTTTTTACTTTCCAGCTTCAGCTTTGAACATTTAGCCTAAGGCCAAGTACTTTATGACTCAAAAAAGCATCATTTTCTTTCCCCTCTCTCCTCCTCCTCCCTACCTCCTTTCTTCCCTCTGACGCCCTCCCCTTCTCTACTTCCCCTTCCTCTCTCCTTCTCCTCTCTCCCCTTTCCACTCCTCCTTTCTCTCCTCCTCTTCCCCCTCTTTGCCCTCTCTCCTTTCTCTCTCTTCTTCCCTTACCTCTCTCCTCTACTCCACACAGAGGCGTAGCGTGGGGGGTGCAGGGGGTGCCGGCCGCACCGGGCGCAACATCTGAGGGGGCGCGCTCGCACCGCGCACCCCGCCTGCCTCAGGCCGGCCTCCCGCCTCAGCCCAGTCCCGCCGCCGCCGCCCCGACAAAGTTTTGACACTCGCGGGAAGGGAGGCGGAGGCGCCACGGAGCTTCCCCTCCTGCGGCGTCGAGGGAGCGCGGAGAGGCGGGAAAAGGCCAGGCGGCACCGAACGGGGAAGCCTGGGCAGAGGCGGCGGAGAGAGTCCGGGTGGAAGTCGCTCGCTCCGGCGGCCGGAGGGGTCCCCTGCTCAGCCCACCCGGGGAGGGCTGAGAATGCGAGCGAGGGGCCGGGAAGGAGGAGGAGGCGGAGGAGGAGCTCCCGCTGCAAATTGACACCCCGGCCGAGCAGGAGGAGGGGGGAGGAGGAACGCCCCCCCCCACCAGACACCCCCTTCTGCTCCTCATCCCCCTCCGCCCCCACCCTTTCCCCCGGGACCCTCCAGCGCCGCGCCCCCTCCCTGCGCAGGGCGTCCCCTCCCGCTCCCCCCCCCCGCCCCCGATGCGCGCACTTTTCCGTCTCTTCCCACTTTTATTGTGGTTTGAAAACGGAGCGAGGGACTATCTGGGGGAGGGTTAGGGGGCGCAAATTACTTGCCTTGCCCCGGGTGCTGACAACCCACGCTACGCCACTGACTCCACACTCTTCATCTCATTTACTTGGTGTATTTCGGCCTCTGAGCCAGCTCTATTTTGTGTTGATGATATTTATAATTTCAGATTCAAGGTTTATTGCTTAATTTTCATATCGATTATTACAATTCTTACATCTCAATCCCGAATCTTGCTAGTTGTTTTAATACCCTTTTAAGTGAAGCCTAATTGTATTACGACGTTCTATTTATAAAACCAAACAAAAAAGAACCAAAAACAGTATAGATAAATTTAAATAAATTTAAATATAAGAAGACCTAATCGGGTATCCATAAATTCTGTGCCTTCCAAGAGTGGTTATTATTCATGGGTAATCTCATTTTATTAATTTTAAATCTAACAATTTATCCTGTGATTCAATATCAATATCCACAAATCTTATCAAATATTCTAGCCTCAATCTATTTTTTCTTTAATAATATCTTTAAATCCTATTTACTATTAATATCCCTTATTTAATCCCCTCATATCTCTATAGATTCCATATAATTATCTAAAATGTTATGTAACTGCTAATTGATTGATCATTTACCAAGAGTGATAGTATTCTATAACCATCTTAATCGCATAATTCCCCATCTATAGATAAGCAAATATATATCATTCACTAACACATAGTCTTTCTATAACCATCTAAATAGCATAGTTCCCCATCGATAGATAAACAAATATATATCATTAACAAAAACATTTACCAAGAGTATTCTATAACCATCTTAGTAGCATAATTCCCCATCTATAGATAAGCAGATATATATCATTCATTAACACATCATCTTTCTATAACCATCTAAGTAACCCAATTCCCCAGCTATAGATAAACTAATATATATCATTATCAAACATAATCTTATTTTAAGCATCTATAGTTATTGCTAACAATCAATTAATTAATAATCCTTGATAGTAATTTAAACCCAGCCTAATTATTACTCATCAAGGGATAAAAGTTCCTCTTTTCAGCCATTGTCTCTCCAAGGATGAATTAAATTTGCCTCTTTTAAAGTCCACATTCTCCATCGGCTTTTTTCCCTCTTCCCAAGTTCTTTATAAACTTCTATTGGCACATTGTGATCCTGTATAGCTGTACAATCATAGTGCTGACCAATTCTTTTCCTCAAATTTGATTTATTTTCAAATATCAAGTCTATCTCTGATGTGATCTCCTCTGTCTTCTGTTCTCTTTGTCCTTCCTTTTGCCAGTCAGGTTGAAATTCAAATTTCTGATGGGGTCTTGATCTTATCTCCTCTCTTGGATCTTCTCTCTCATCTTCAGTTAAATCCAGTCCACAAACAGCCTCGTTTCCCTTTTCTTCTTTAATTTCTCTAATCTGTTTAATTTCTTCACTTGGTGTAATGTCGAGTATTACATTAAATTTTTTCAATTCCCTGAAGATTTCAGCCAAAAGCTCCTGATTTTCTGGAGTGTATATATCTATGTGCATAGACATTTTGGCGAATCCGCAAACTAGGAAAAAGTAGCTCCAATTACCTTGTTAACACTTAGCTTATCTCTGTTAGTTTGTTTCTAAACAATATTTCCAGTAAATCTGTTCATATATGTCCGCCCACTGTTTTTCAAGAGCGATACGATGTAAGAAATAGTTTAAATAGTTTCAAAGTGTTTCAATCCTTTTTGTTGGAAGGAAAACAGAGACAAAAAAAAGATAAGATATGGTCCTTATTTAAGTTTTAAAATGCGCAATAGAGTGTCCAAATAATTATAGGATCATGGAAGTGCTCCAAGTTTCAAAGTTTTGAGTGGAATAAATAAAAAAGACAGAAAAAAAAGAATTAGAAAAGTCAGTCATAATCCAGTCCTTTTCAGCGCAAACGTAAGTATTTCTTTGTTATCAGTTCAGTCGGCCATTTCAAAACATTCTGTGAACCGGAGGAATCTCACACTTCAATTTAAGTTCGCAGCTTATCTTTAAATTCAAAGTTTTGGTTAAAAAAAAAAGGTCCACCCTCCAGAAGGGGGGGGGGGATGCGATTCGTCTCCCTTCAGAGATTTTGCTTCGTGTCGGGCAGGGATCTTGCGTGGTCCCTGCACCCAGCGAAGATTTATCTCCTAATCACCACCTCTCCGGGGTGGCTTAGATTCCTTATGGAATCACGGGGGAGGCGAATTCCAGCCGGGTCCCTGCAGTTTAGGGAGCCCAGTTGTGTCGGCTCGGGAGGCTCCGCCTTCTTCCTCAATAGATTCTTAACCTATTATGGAAACAGCCTGGGAGAAAGAGATCCACAAACTTAAAAGACCCTCCCTTAATAAACCTGCTACTAATGGAGGACTGGAAGCTTCCTATTTTGATTCTCCAGATTATGTACTCTTACCTGAAACCCATTAAAGAAAGGCAGTGGTATTCTTGCTTCGTTGATTAAGCTCTGCTGTTAAAAGGCTTGACATTCACGAAAGGACACCGGTCACCATGTCAGCAGGAGCATTGGGAAGTCACCCTGGCTGATGCTTAACCTGCAACAGCATTTGTGCCCTAGAGGCCTTCTTCAAAAATACACTTAGATTGCATGGGTATTCACCTGAACAGACTCTGCACTATTAGGGTTAGATAAGAGAGTAACAGAGTTGGAAGGGACATTGCAGGTCATCTAGTCCAACCCCCTGCCCAAGCAGGAGACCCTACATCTGCCTCTACCTAGGATTGAACTCACAACTTCCTGATTGGGAGGCGAGAGCTCCACCTCTAGGCCACAGCAGCAGGCCGATCTCTGCTTATGTGAAAGCTTGAATCTCTTGCATTGTCCTTGACTTAATTTGGACAACCATTTGTCTGAAATGGCATAGGGCCGTGATGGCAAACCTGTGGCATGGGTGCCACAGGTGGCACACGTAGCCATATCTGCCAGCACGCGAGCTGTCAGCTCCAGCATGCATGTGCACACCAGTCAGCTAACCTTTGGCCTTCCGGAGGGCTGGGGGAGGCCATTCTTGCCCTCCCTAGGTTTAGGACATCTTCTGGAGCATGGGGAGGGCAAAAAACAAGCCCAATGAGCCTAGCAGAAGTTTGGAAATGATCCGAAAAATGAGCCTAATGGGCCAACCGGACGTTTGGAAATGAACTTCCAGTTGGCTCGTTGGGCCTGTTTTTCGCCCTCCACAGGTTCCAGAGGATTTCCTAAAGCACGGGGAAGGCAAAAACAGCCTCCCCCGGGCCCTCAGAGGAAATACCAAGCTCAACTTGGAGACGGGTAGTGTGCCACGCGTTTGGGGCAGAGTGTGGGGAGATTGTGAATGTATGTGGGGGCGCGCTTTGCATTATGGGTGCTGGCACGCACGCACACTATCGTACGTGCACCCTCGCATTTTTGGCACCCAACAACAAAAAGGCTAGCCATCACTGGTATAGGGTTTGCTACTTGAGCAGGGGATTGGACTAGAAGACCTCCAAACTCCCTTCCAACTCTGTTATTCTGTTAATTTCACTGTCACCTTTATAAGAGCTTAGATCTCTGGTAGACATTATCAGCTCATTCCTTGCAACTGGTAGCTTGGTAGAGAAAGGGAATAAATGTGTACTCACCCACATTTTGCTCTGCCTTCCTTCCTTGGCACCATCAGGAAGGTCAAAAAAGTCATCATTGGTGACTGCAACTATGCAGTCAAAGCCCTGACCCTTTTTTTACACAAATTGCGAGTCTAATACATGTAGAAAGGGAAAGGATTCTGTTGACTGATTAACTGATCATCCACATTTCTAGTCCACTGCAATCCAGAGGCTCACAGTGACTTACTGCACATGAAATATAACACCAAAATTAGACTGTTCACAGTAAATACAACGATAAAGTAGTAAAACACCACCACCCAAGCAGAAAACTGCAACATTAGAAAATAAAGTTGGTGTCTTAAAATGGGCAGAAAGCTTTCCAGAACAACTCAGTGTTTAAAAACTTTTGAAATATTAGCAAAGAGGGAGGTGGCCTGATCTAAATTGGGGGTGGGTTGGGCTGTCCCAAAATGGCAGCACTGCCACAGAGATGAAGAACTTTCTAGTTTCTACTCCATAACCTCCCAAATTTTGTGTATCAGTAGCAGTGCGTGATCAAACTGGTCAGGATGGTACATTGGTACAGCATCACACCATAAAGAGCTTCAGAGCAGGGGTCCCCAACCCCCGGTCCGTGGACCGGTGCCGGTCCGTGGCTTGATAGGAACCGGGCCGCAAGGCTGGAGAGGAGGAGGAGGGAGGAGGGGGCAGCCCTCTGGGCAGAGCATGTGCCGGATGTGGGAGAGTGCAGGCGCGGCCGTTCGCACCGTTGGAGGCCCTAGAGGGCCGAGTGAGCCAACTCCCCCCCCTGCCTGCGCATGGGCAGGCGCGGTCGTTCGTGCCGTTGGAGGCCCTAGAGGGCCGAGTGAGCTGACTCCCCCCCCCCGTGTGCGCATGCAACGCCTGTTCCCCCTCCCTCCCCGCTCCTCCTCTACGCCAGCCAGTCCGCAGAATTTTCTTTAAAATGAAACCGGTCCCTGGTGCAAAAAAGGTTGGGGACCCCTGCTTTAGAGGGTAAAACTCAGGGGTGAAATCGACTTACCCTTGCTACCGGTTCAGTAGCAATGTGAGCGCGCATGTGCAGAGTGTCAAAAAATGAACTACAAAGGTAAGCAAACAACGAGGGTCGGGGAATCCGCTGTGCCACACGATTTATATTAGCTAGAAAGCAGGAAATCCTGCTTTCTAGATAATATAAATCGCATGTCACAGCTGATCGTCGGAAACACTGGTTCTCCTACACTGGTAGGATTTTTGTTACTACCGGTTCAGGCCAACTGCTAGCATTTTTACTATTGGTTTGGGTGAACTGATCCAAAACAGTTGCATTTGACCCGTGGTAAAAACAGTACTTCAAATTCTACCCAGAAACCAATTGGCAACCAATGCAGGATCTGCAAAATTGGTGTCATATAATCCCAATGATGAGAGCAAAAAAAAAAAAAAATGCTGATCATTGCCTTTGGACCAGTGGTAATTTCTGAGAAGCTAAGTCCAGCCCTAGTAATGGATATTACAGCAATATATCTACCGGTAGATGATAAGAGTTACTGTAGATATCCTGCCCCAACCAGAACAAATGCTGTCTTGACTTTTCTGACCTCCCCTTGCAGATGTTTTCTGGTTCTGCCCATCACCTGATGAAGCATCAACAGAGGGATAGAATCTAGATCGCGTGAAGTGTTAATGCCACTGTATAATGCCTTGGTAAGGCCACACTTGGAATACTGCATACAGTTTTGGTCGCCACGATGTAGAAAAGACGTGGAGACTCTGGAAAGAGTGCAAAGAAGAGCAACCAAGATGATTAGAGGACTGGAGACTAAGACATATGAAGAACGGCTGCAGGAGCTGGGTATGTCTAGTTTGATGAAGAGAAGGACCAGGGGGGACATGATAGCAGTGTTCCGATATCTCAGAGGGTGCCACAAAGAAGAGGGAGTCAAACTTTTCTCCAAGGCACCTGGGGGCAGGACAAGGAGCAATGGGTGGAAACTAACCAAGGAGAGAAGCAACTTAGAACTAAGGAGAAATTTCCTAACAGTAAGAACAATTAACCTCTGGAACAGCTTGCCTCCAGAAGTTGTGAATGCCCCAACCCTGGAAGTCTTTAAAAAGATATTAGATAGCCATTTGTCTGAAATGGTATAAGGTTCCTGCCCATGCAGGGGGTTGGACTAGAAGACCTACAAGGTCCCTTCCAACTCTGCTATTGTATTGTATTGTATTGTATTGTATTGTATTGTATTGTATAAGCCCTATTTTTGAGAGAATGAGGGACTTGATAGAAAAATAAGTTTGCAGCCTGATCGTGTGATCTTAGTTTATCTATGAGTAAGCTCTATTGATTTCAATTAGTTTGCTCTGCCTTCTATCCGTTGGAACTGTTGAATGATTTTTTTTTTTAAAGGGACTCTTTTCATTGAACGCTTGAACTGCTACATGCCATTTTTAGCCTCTTTGAAGATGTGGCTGATACCAATGCTCAACTTCAATCAAAGGCTGCACGGGAAGAGCAGCAGATTTATCAACCACAGTGCCTGCCTTTCTGCGCTGAAGAGTATTCCCAAGCTACGAAAAAGACAACACATCCTGTTCTGGTGCCAGATCTATGTGGATGTCTCTTGGCCAAGGACCCTGTAAATCACAGATTGTGCCATTGAGATGAAGACCTTGCTATCCCCTTGAATCTCAAATGAGTCATTGCAGATCATGTATCACCCGTGCAAACAATTTGTATCTTCCATGCTCTGGTTCTCCTCGTGAAGAATTGTCCTTTCTGATGTGGCCTTCAGCAAGCATTTGCCTTGTGTGCAATGAGAACTGGAGCAGCTAATTCAACGTTCACTCTATTACTGGGTAGTGCTGGGAGGAATAGGATCCTGCATTTTTTTAAATATAATTTATTTTTGAGGAAATCAGTGGCTAGGGTGGAATGGGAAAGAACAACGATATGATATCACAGAAGTGGGGAAGACTTCATTCTCAGGACATTTTGGTGATAACATAATATTTTTTTAAAAAGATACAACAGGGTCTTCTTACACTGAGTTTCCCAATCGGATGGCCTCCAGAGATATTAGCCTTCCATAATCCATTGCAGGCGTTCCATGGAAGTTCAGCATATTTGCATTTTTCAGTTTTAGAAAGGGATTTATACAATACAATAGCAGAGTTGGAAGGGACCTTGGAGGTCTTCTAGTCCAACCCCCTGCCTAGGCAGGAAGCCCTTTACCATTTCAGACAAATGGCTATCCAACATCTTCTTAAAGACTTCCAGTGTTAGGGCATTCACAACTTCTGGAGGCAAACTGTTCCACTGATTAATTGTTCTGTCAGGAAATTTCTCCTCAGTTCTAAGTTGCTTCTCTCCTTGATTAGTTTCCACCCATTGCTTCTTGTTCTCCCTCAGGTGCCTTGGAGAATAGTTTGACTCCCTCTTCTTTGTGGCAACCCCTGAGATATTGGAACACTGCTATCATGTCTCCCCTAGTCCTTCTTTTCATTAAACTAGACATACCCAGTTCCTGCAACTGTTCTTCATATGTTTTAGTCTCCAGTCCCCTAATCATCTTTGTTGCTCTTCTCTGCACTCTTTCTAGAGTCTTCACATCTTTTCTACATCACTGAATGCAGTATTCCAAGTGTGACCTTACCCAGGTTTTATAAAGTGGTATTAACACTTCCTGTGATCTTGATTCTATCCATTTATGCAGCCTAGAACTGTATTGACTTTTTTGGCAGCTGTTGCACACTGCTGGCTCATATTTAAATAGTTGTCCACTAGGACTCCAAGGTCCCTTTCACAGTTACTACTATTGAGCAAGGTACCACCTATACTGTACTTGTGCATTTTGCATTTGTTGCCTAAATGTAGAACCTTACTCTTTTCGCTATTGAATTTTATTTTATTAGATAGTGCCCAATGTTCAAGTTTGTCAAGATCCTTATGTATCTTAAGCCTTCTCCTGCTTGATTTTTGTTACCTTAAAGAAGTAGTCTGTACTACTAGCTGGATATATAAAACAAATTTGGAAATATATGGGACCTAGCAGTGGCAAAAGGCATGACTCCTTGAAGAGAAGTTCGGGGAAATTGCTATTTGAAGAAAATAGTGTCAAGAAGATGGATTAGAGTATGCATCATGTGTTCTGCGTGTAAAGCAATCAGCATACTAATGGGTTATAATTTCTATATAAATTTGCCTCTAGACCTTATGCTATCACTGCGGTCATAGTCCCCATGTTACTGTTTTTAAATAGCAAATCTTTAAATAACTCTCTCCCTGATTTATTAATTTATATTATTCATGCAGTCATATAGTGGATCTTAGACAGAGATGGATTGGTTTGGGTGTGCTTGTGAGTGACTTTGAACATCCAGGTGGATGGGTGGAGTCGCCCACCACCACTACTATCGGTTCAGCCAATCCGGGCTGAATCAGCAGCAACCCATCTTTGGTCTTAGAACTATCACACACAGACTGCATAGATCCATGTGATCACTAGAATGCAGCAAAGAGACTCAGAAACCTCATAACTCTTTGCTGCCATCTACTGGACAAGCAAATGTTTGCAATTCAAATCCAGTAGAATGAGAGGGACCATGCTTATCTTGATAGCTTCTTGCTTTCCCAAATAAATTAACTGTAACTTCTCCGTAATTGTGTAATGTATATCCTGTCTTTTTCTATGTGGGTGTCCTTCAGATCTGTAAATATCAATTCCCAGAATTCTCATCAATGGCCATGCTTGCTAGGGAATTCTTGGTCTCATAGTCCATATAGAGAAACTCAAGGTAGAGAAAACTTACATCTCTGTTTAGATGCAATAGAAAGATTTATGTAGATGCTGGTTTTGCTTTAGAAATAAAGTAAACCGAATCATGATTTACTATAGCGCAAGATGGAAAGGAACCATCATTTATCTCAGGGACATTCTCCTGGGCTTTCTGTGATTGTGTACAACATGTTGCTAAACTATGGTTAATTGAACTATGGATTGTTATATGATGCCCAGTTAGAGAAAATGCTATATAAATTTGATGAATAAATAATCCAACTAATTTTAGCCTCATTGTATTTTGTACAGTTTCTTTAGGATTTGGGGTGGTTGTGTGAACTCAGATGATCTGGGATAATTGGGTAAATCATGGTTCAACTAGCCATAAGCATCTCTTGCATCTCACAGTTACAGAAAGCCTCAAAGGATGCCCCTGAGATAGATGATGTTTCATTTACATCTACACGACAGAGTAAATCATGGTTTGGTTTACATATTTCTAAAGCACTAACCAGGCATAAATCACAATAATCTAAATCTAAAATAGTGTATATCAGTAGAAGGGTAGTTTACATTTGTAGAATATGTATGGCTTTGTAAAATGTGTTTGACTTGAGGAATGATGGAAAGGAATGCTTGCTTTCCAGCTCTAGATAAAAGTGCTAGTCCTCATAAAATTTAGTCCTATCAAGAAACTAGGGACTATGCCAATGGAGAGGAGGATGGCATCCATCCTACCATATAGCCTAACAGTGTTATTCTTAAATATTTATGTATTTATTTATGCGAATTGTCCTAAAAATGTGAGTTCCAGGGGTAGTTATAAAAGAAACCGACATAATGAGCAATATATTTTAAATATATTTTAAAGTTCCGGAGATTATTATGTCGGTTTCATTTATTTATGTATATATTTATGTCCCACCTTTATTGTTTTTATAAATAAATCAAGACTGTAACCATACTTAATGCTCCTTTCTCCTCCTAATCTTTCCACAACAAGCCTGTGAGGTAGGTTGGGCTGAGAGAAAGAACCAAATTAGCCAGCTGGCTTCATGCCTAAAGTGGGATCATTAGAACTTCTGGTTTCTATGCTTTAACCATTAGGCAAAATTGGCTATGTATATTCCAATATACACACAATCCTCAAACTTCCCCATCCCCACCAAATAGCTGGCTATTGGTATGTCTCACTTGCCTCGAAGTAGATGGTTCTCTTAGGATACAGGCAGCTAAGCTTTCATTCTTTTACCCAGCCTTGTTCCCTTAGGACAGCAGCTGTAGCATCTGGCCCTATGTCTGTTTCCAAAGGAAAATAAGACTGAAAGAGGAAGTGGAATCATTCAAAGATCAATGTTATAACTATGAAATACTCAGACAAGAAAAACCCAGAAGTTAATGAAAATTCATATGACCATCAGTTTGGGACTTTTAATTGACATTGAGATAAGAAAGCTCATTATAAAACTCCTCTCTTGGTTTCTCTTGGGCACAATGTCGAAAAGGAGAGAGAGAGAGAGAAAGAGAAAGAGAAAGAGAAAGAGAGAGGGGAATGGGGAAACCCTACCAGAAATATTAACGAGATCTTTGCAGTAGTGGGCAGAAATGAGCAAGCTTTTCTCAGTTGATGTGGCCATCCTTGGCCTTTAAGTGGTCCTAGTCAGAAAAAGTAATGGTGGGACCAGGAGAAAAGTGATGCTAGTATTATTTAATGTTGTTTTCATTTAAACTCCTTTCCAATTATTATTGTAGTATTTTTCCCTATTCTATACCATTAAAAAATAGAATATGATAAATTAGAATATGATAAAAATATAGTTGAGTAATGCTTTGGTAAGAGGGGCACAACATGATGTGTAGTTGTATTGTAAATGTTGGGGTGGGGGTAATGGAGAGGAGGTAATGATGACATCATGATTTCAAGCGAAAACTTTGACTTACAGATGATAGGTTTGGAGGAGAGGGCTGCTTTATTACGTGTGTTAAGCATTCTTGAAGCAGGCATAGCCTGTTTTGTTCTTATCCACCCCACATTTCAAAGGTATGGTTTTGGGGCAGTGGTGGGTTTCAAATTTTTTTAGAACCTCTTCTGTAGGTGTGGCCTGCTTTGTGGGAGTGGCTTGCCAGCCACGTGACCAGGTGGGAGTGGCTTGGCAGTCATGTGCCTGCATGGGCGTGGCCAACTTGTAAAATGTGGTGAAACTCATTTAACAACGCTCTTACTTAGCAACCAAAATGTTGGCTCAGGAACTCTGGCATTGAAGCACACAAGTCGTAAAGCTGCCAAGTTACAAGACCCTTGCACCCTTAACCCCTCAGAAAAAAAACACCCCAGGGGTGTTCAAACTTGACAGCTTTAAGACTTGTGGACTTCAACTCCCAGAATTCCTCCTCTCGCTCTTCCTCTTGATGATGGGTGGACGGGCAGGGGGAGGGAGCTGGAACCGGTTCTAAATGGCACTGTAGATTTGTGGAACCTCTTCTATAGAACTGGCAGGAACCCACCCCTGTTTTGGGGTAACAGGAATGGGGGGACATAGAAAGGGAACGGAGGTCTTTGCAACCCAGGAGGTGCCTATTAGACCTATTTTATAACAGCAATCTCAATAATGTCAAGAAGTGATTGATCCCACTTCCTATTTTTTAGTTACATCATAATTTTATATCAAAATTTCACATTTTTGACAGGTTTTCTCAGCTCTATTTAATCACAATTCTCATCATGGAGGTGAGTGTACATTTTTAGTGAGTATGTTCCAAATTGGCTTTTTCCCAGGCAGCCCCAATCGATATTGACATGGGCCCAGAATGCTAAAGAGATTCACAGGACCTATCCCTGAGGGGCTTGCTATGTTGTTGTTAGTTGCAAAGTTGTGTCTGACCCATCACGACCCCATGGACAATGTTCTTCCAGGCCTTCCTGTCCTCAACTATCCTCTGAAGTCCATTTAAGCTCACGCCTACTGCTTCGGTGACTCCAACCAGCCACCTCATTCTCTGTCTCCTTCTTCTTTTGCCCTCAATCTTTCCCAGCATTAGGCTCTTCTCCAGTGAGTCCTTCCTTCTCATTAGGTGGTCAAAGTATTTAAATTTCATCTTCTTGTTATATTTTATTTCAATCTCTTTCCCTTATTCAATTTCAAAGTAGTTTGATGACTTAAAGCTTCTCTTTCCCCCTACTTTTAATGCAAGTGATCTTATTGTAAGAAATCACAACTGGTAGATAATTTCCCCCTCCAGTAAGGACATTTACTCTCAGGTTATTTAATTTTTAAAATCAATATTCTGTTTTAAAAACCATTAGAAGGTATCTTTTCTCATTCTTCTTCAGCATCAGTAGGAGCCAAATGCTGAAAACTAATCAGTGATACCTACAGTTCAGAGGTACAGTGTGTAGGTATCAGTGATACCTACACACACACACACACACACACACACACACACACACACACACACACACACACATATATGGAAGATTCTAGTTTTAAAAAAGAGAATCTCCCAGTCTTAAATCAGAATGGCCCTGGAAGCCCATGCTCAGAGAGCAGAGGAAGTAGATATGCCCACACTGGTCTAAAGTGATCAATTAGTGCACACAATACTGTCGCTGACAAAGTGGTCAGGAAAGCATATTTAAGGGTACTCACAGTAAAATTGCTGGCTGTTTGAGGGAAAATGCACAACTTTTGATTACAAACCTCTTCACAGGTGATTTTAAAAGCCTTCCGATAGGTTGGGTGCAAGATGGCAATAACATCATGGGGACACAACAGAAAAAAAGGAGTTACTGGGATTTAATCCTGTGGCAATTTGGTGCAAGTGGAAAAGGATAGCCGGCAAAGAATCCAGATCTTTTCTGTTATAATCTTAGAATCAGAAATAGGAAGTTGTTTAGTCCCGTGTGCCTTGCATAACACAGTGCACATGTTTGTTTTGGCTTCTCCCTCCTCCTCCATTACATATTCTGTATCTCCAGGCCTAGAAGGAGAGTGTTTATACAGGTCCATCCAAGCAAGTCATCCAAATAATTATTTTTCTATGTTTAATTCATCGTATTTACAGCAGCTGCAGAGAACTTTTCGCAATCTAATTCAGGAAAAGGGTTTTAAATGCCACCTTCCGGTTTTGAAGAGCTAAAGCTGAACCTGAAGTTTTTATTATGACCGGAGGGTAGCAATTTAAAATGGCCTAGAAGCATTGAAAACTCCAGACAAGAAACAACGCATAATAAAATGCAATGCAATGCAATGCAATGCAATGCAATGCAATGCAATGCAATGCAATGCAATGCAATGCAATGCAATGCAATGCAATGCAATGCAATGCAATGCAATACAATACAATACAATACAATAATACAATACAGAGTTGGAAGGGAGCTTGGAGGTCTTCTAGTCCAACCCCCTGCCCAGGCAGGAAACCCTATACCCGTGATGGCGAACCTATAGCACGCATGCCACAGGTGGCACGTGGAGCGATTTCTGAGGGCACGCGAGGTGTTGCCCTGTCAGCTCCAGCACGTGTGCACACACTGGCCAGCTGATTTTTGGCCTTGATTTTCAGCAATTTTTTGTCCTCTGGAGGCTTTGGGAAAGCCTCCTGAAGCCTCCAGAGAGTGAAAATTCACTCAGATTCGGAACGAGCTGCCCTCCACTAGTGGTCCGGTCGAGGTGTCCGGTGCTGGTCTTGAGATAACACCCTGGGAGGAGTTCGACTTTGTTACTACCGAGGATATGGACAGGTTGCGGAGGAACCTTAGAGCCACCACATGTTTATTGGACCCGTGCCCCTCCTGGCTTGTACTGGCATCCTGGGAGGTGATACGAGGCTGGCTCCAGGGTATTGTGAATTCATCTCTGAGTGAGGGGTCCTTGCCTACCATCTTGAAAGAGGTGGTGGTGAGGCCCCTCCTCAAGAAGCCATCCCTGGACCCAGCTTTATTAGAGAACTATCGTCCCGTCTCCAACCTTCACTTTTTAGTGAAGGTTGTTGAGAGTATGGTGGCTCAACAGTTTCCCCGATATCTGGAGGAAGTTGATTATCTAGACCCGCGCCAGTCTGGCTTCTGGCCCGGTCACAGCATTGAGACGGCATTGGTCGCGTTGGTGGATGATCTCTGGAGGGCACGGGATAGAGGTTGTTCCTCTATCCTTGTCCTATTAGATCTCTCAGCGGCTTTTGATACCATCGACCATGGTATCTTATTGCACCGATTGGGGGGGTTGGGGCTGAGAGGCACTGTTTTACGGTGGTTCTCATCCTACCTCTCTGGTCGGTCGCAATGGGTGTTGGCAGGAGGGCAGAGGTCGTCCCCGAGGCCCCTCACATGTTGGGTTCCTCAGGGGTCGGTCCTCTCGCCACTCCTGTTCAACACCTACATGAAGCCGCTGGGTGAGATCATCCGTGGTTTTGGGGTGGAATACCATCTGTACGCTGATGACACTCAGTTGTACATATCCACCCCAAACCACCCCAACGATGCCGTCGAGGTGCTGTCCCGGTGTCTGGAGGCCGTACGGATCTGGATGGGTAGTAACAAACTCAAGGTCAACCCATCCAAGACCGAGTGGCTGTGGTTTCCGGCACCCCGGTTCAGCCAGATAAGTCCAACACTGGCCATTAGGGGCGAACAACTGGCCCCCGTGGAGAGGGTGCGCAACTTGGGCGTCCTCCTGGATTCCAGGCTGTCCATGGAGGACCATGTGGCGGCCGTGGCCAGGGGGGCGTTCTATCAGGTACGCCTGATACGCCAGTTGCGCCCCTTACTGGACCGGGGAGCCCTTCGCACAGTCACTCAAGCGCTTGTGACATCCCGGCTGGACTACTGTAACGCTCTCTACATGGGGCTCCCCTTGAGGTGCACTCGAAGGCTACAGTTAGTACAGAATGCGGCCGCGCGGGTGATTATGGGTGCCACAAGGCAAACCCACGTAACACCTCTCCTGCGCGAGCTGCACTGGCTGCCTGTGGCCTTTCGAGTGCGCTTCAAGGTGCTGATGACCATCTTCAAATCGCTCCATGGCTCGGGGCCTAGCTATATACGAGACCGCCTCCTGCCCCATACATCCCTTCGTCCGATCCGCTCCCACAGAGAGGGTCTTCTTCAGGTGCCATCGGCGGGGCAATGCCGGTTGGCGACACCCAGGGGAAGGGCCTTCTCTGTGGCGGGCCCGGCCCTCTGGAACGACCTACCCCCCCGACCTCCGCACTATCTCGGACCTCCGCCTCTTCCGCCAACGTCTTAAGACGTATTTATTCCAACAAGCCGGCCTAGGATAGCCCCCCGTTTCTGACTTTTTAAGAAAATTTATAATTTGGTAAGGGTTTTAACATTGGTTTTAGCACGGGTTTACTAATTTAATACATTTTAATTGATATTTATTGTATTTTGTATTTTTAAATGATGCCTGTGCGCCGCCCTGGGTCCTACCAAGGAGAAGGGCGGGGTATAAATAAATAAAATAAATAAATAAAAAATAAAAATAAAAACGGACTTACTGGGCCCACCAGAAGTTGGAAAATAGACTGGTTTCTGGCCTCTGGAGGGCCTCTGGGAGGGGGTGTTTTCGCCCTCTCCAGCTTTCAAGAAAGTTGTGTATGCATGCGCGGGGCAGCAGAATGGGGTGTCCCACACATATGCACAGGGGGCATGGCATGGGGAGGATCAAATTATGGGGGTGGGCACTCGATTGCGTGCAATGGTGTGCAATCGTAAACTTTTGGCACCCGAGGCAAAAAAGGTTCACCATCACTGCCCGAAAAGCATTTCTGACAAATAGCTATCCAACATCTTCTTAAAGACTTGCAGTGTTGGGGCATTCACAACTTCTGGAGGCAACTTCTGTTCCACTGATTAATTGTTCTAACTGTCAGGAAATTTCTCCTCAGTTCTAAGTTGCTTCTCTCCTTGATTAGTTTCCACTCATTGCTTCTTGTTCTACCCTCAGGTGCCTTGGAGAATAGTTTGACTCCCTCTTTTTTGTGGCAACCCCCGAGATATTGGAACACTGCTATCATGTCTCCCCTAGTCCTTCTTTTTATTAAACTAGACATACCCAGTTCCTGCAACCGTTCTTCATATGTTTTAGTCTCCAGTCCCCTAATCATCTTTGTTGCTCTCCTCTGCACTCTTTCTAGAGTCTCCACATCTTTTCTACATCGTGGCGACCAAAACTGGATGCTGTATTCCAAGTATGGCCTTACTAAGGCATTATAAAGTGGTATTAACACTTCACATGATCTTGATTCTATCCCTCTGTTTATGCAGCCTAGAACTGTGTTGGCTTTTTTGGCAGCTGCTGCACACGGCTGGCTCATACAGTATTTAAATGGTTGTCCACTAGGATTCCAAGATCCCTTGGAATAAGGGATACAATATACATGAACAAAATGACACAAAGAACTTTAAAAAACAGTGTCCCGAGAAAATTAGTATACTACTTATAGTGTTGGCATTTCTTCAATTGCCCTGCGGATTATGTATAAAATGGAAACAGCTGGAGCAACGGGGAGGGCATTTTTGGCAGCAGGTATGGGTAGTGGCCTAAAATGGCAATGGAGGCTTGAAGTTTGTTATTGGAACTCAGCAATAGGATGAAATGTCAGGCCAATTGTTTTGTTTAGAGTTTACTGAACCATGACAGTATTGCTATAAAGCAGGGGTCTCCAACCTTTGGAACTTTAAGTCTGAAGGACTTCAGCTCCCAGAATTCTCCAGCCAGCTTTGCTGGCTGGAGAAGTCTGGGAGCTGAAGTTCTTCAGACTTAAAGTTCCAAAGGTTGGAGACCCCTGCTATAAAGTGTTGTTTGTTCCCTCCATTTCTTCATGTTACTGTAGATGAAGGACAAAGGACCAACATGTATCAGCAAGGTCTATCTGTAATAAAAGGTTGAAGCAGAAGTAGCTGGGAACTGGTTATGGGCTGCAATTTGTACGGCCAAGTCTTTTAATTAAAGGGTAGGGAAGGACAATGAAAATGCAGAACAAAGATTTAATATCACTTGTATTTAAATGTAAAATGTAACTGCATTCATTTGCAGAATAAGTAAGTGGAATTGGCTACTGGATCTCTTAATATTACAACGAAGCTCTTTCCTTTCATAGGGTGCTGATGATTTGGCTCCAATGTTCTGAATTCGTGTGTCCAAATTTTGAATCCGAATAGTTGAATTTCCCCCCCCTTCTGTTCATTTGTGTCTGATTATCGGAGACTGCCTGGACAAGGCCCTGCAATCTTGGTAAGAATTTTCAGAAGTGGTTTTCCATTGCCTCCTTCCGACAGCTGAGAGAAAGTGGCCCAAGGCCATCCAGATGGCTTCATCATGCCCAAGGCAGGACACATGATAGGTCAGTTATGAAGTCCAAGGAAACTGTATCCCAAGGCACCTGTGGGTAGAAGGTAACATTCAACAGATCAGCCCAGTTGCTCTTTGGAGGGATGACAAAGTGGCAGGAAGAAACAAAGATCTGGGCTTTATGGGGTCACAGAAAGTCATGGAGAAATAAGTGTATCATTTTAGGTATTCTGGATACTTAGCTGTTCTGCCCCCATAGACGGACACACACACAAGCTTGGCTGCTTGCCACTATCTCCTTGGCTGCTTGCCACTATCTCCTTGACTGTGATCCCTAACTCACGTAACAAAGACAGACAGAGAATTGCAGACACGAACGACCAGAATTTCCAATGAGGAGTTGTGACTGTTGTTTCCTGCAAATGACACCTCCCCAAAGCCTTCCTTATAAGTTCTCTTGGGAGGGGCCACTCAGCAACCAGCTGGTGCCCATCAGGGCTTACGAGCTTGCCTCTTACGTAACTGTTGCCTCCTTTTCTCAGCCCCGCGTTATGTAGCATCCGGGACAAACTGCCCCTGATCCTCCCCACTGCTCCATGACCCAGGCGCCTCCTGGTGGCCAACCAGACTCTCTGCTTCCTCAAGGTTTCCCTCCTCCTCCAGGGCAGACTCATAGGACTCTTCACTAGAAGAGTCCATCATCAGCTCATCCGGAGCCGGCTGGGCCACAACACTTACCATAGCTGGTGGGCCATTGTGGCAGAATGTTAACCCTTCTTCCTTCAGGAAAGGAAAGGCATATCCTATCTTTGTGTTGCCATCTTCCGTGTCATCAGGAAAAATGACAAAAATGTCACCTAACAGCCCTCTCTACCCTGAAACTGCTGCTTCCTGCCTTGCTAGCTTTAGCCTTTGCGACTGCAGATTATGTCTACCGACAATAATTTATTGATTCCGACTCCCTCTTGAACCGCGAGGTGGACAGCAAATAAATTTGGTAGTAATTGATATTAATAATTTAGAAGATGATGATTGCTACAGTACTGAGCTGGAATCTTCAATTTCCTCTTGAGATGCTAAGCCCCAGCTCGGTATTCATGCCTTTTGGAAAACCTTTCCTGCCTTAGAGTCCAGATGAGAGTGGAGGTCTTGCACTCTGAACTGGGAACGCTCTTCATAATAGCAGTCCCCAATGTATTTGCCACTAGAGGCCGGTTTTGTGGAAGACAATTTTTCCACAGACCTGGGGGGGGGGGGGGGGGATGCAACCTAGATCCCTCGGATGCGTAGTTTACAGTAGAGTTTGCACTCCTCTTTTTAAATTATTAGCTTATAATACAAAAGAAAATAGTAGGAAGATGGGGAGAGAGAAGGGAAGGGGAAAGTGTAGGGAAAAGAGGAAAAAGAAAGAAAAGGGGTTGATTTCCAACTCCATTTGGTACAATAAAATAAGATAATGGCATCAAACCTCAACTTTTTTTTTACATAACAGTATAAACTAGCCATTTCTATAACAACAAACTGTTGGAAGTAAAGAGTTCAGGGTTCGTTCCCAGCCGGGAATCACCACCGGCACTAAAAGAGAATTTCACGAAGACAGCTGCCTGGAAGTTATGAGCTTTATTAAAGGAAAGAAAAGACGGGAAGGACGAGACACAGCTCTGTCGTTCCCGGGTCTGCAGGACACCCTACATGAATTGGTTTCCCACCTTTATACAGTTTTCCTCCTTTGAGGCCTTTGTGTACGTTTCTAATTAACAAAGATTTATTTATTGGGGATAATTGCTGGGATGTTGATTCCGTTTGGTTGGTGTCTGGTCCTTGGGGTTAATCCTGTCAGAGAAGGCAAGGAAGAGTGTTTCCTGTGAGTAGGTGTCAGCTTTAGGTAAATGGTTACGATGTTTGTCTTGCCTTAGATTAGATTTAATGTCTAGTGGTTATCACCAGACTCAGGGTTTTCCTGTGCTTTGGTTATTCTTAATCCTTTATACTAAGTTTCCTTTTGTGATTACACTCAACCCATTTTGGTTACGTGTATGGTTTTCTCCTGGCTATGGCTCTTGCCCATATGCATTTATTAATTTCTAAAATGAGTTTCCCGGTACCTTCCTACAAAACCTATCTAATAGGTAAAACCCAAAGTCAAAAATCAATCCCCCCCCCACTCAAACACAAGTTATCACCCAGCCCTCTCCCAGAAAAATGAAATATCCTAGGAAATATTGAAGAGACAGAATATTACATTCCTCCTGGGTGTGAAAAAGGGTTTTAAAAACAAAATAGCTCCCTGCGGCTTCCTGCCCCCACCCCCTTTGTCAATGGGCCACTAGGAAGCCCAAGCCAGTCCCTTTACATAATAAAGAGTTCTCCCCTTCTTTTCCAGGGTGATGGGATTAAGGCACGACTAACCTTTACCCACTCACCACATGGCATCTGAGAACTCAACCAAACCTGGATTCAAAACACAGCCTAGAGAGTTTCCCCTGTATGGCCCCATGGGAGTCTGACTTTTGTCTTTGTCTTCTGTCTTCTGTCTTTACACAAAGGGATAAAACAGTCCAACCAATCAAAAACAGCACCACAAAAATCAGATTAGGAACACAAGTTGAAATAGGGAAGAAAATGGTAAGTGAGCACCTGTCTGCCCTGGACGAGTTCAAATCACCAGGACCGGATGGATTACACCCCAGGGTCCTGAAGGAACTGGCAGACGAGATCTCAGAACCACTGAACTATATCTTTCAGAGATCCTGGAGCACCGGGGAACTGCCAGAAGACTGGAAAAGAGCAGATGTGGTTCCCATCTTCAAAAAAGGGAAAAAAACAGATCCAGGAAACTATAGACCCATCAGCCTGACCTCAATACCAGGAAAGATTCTGGAAAAGATAATTAAACAACAAATAAGTGAACACCTAGAAGCAAACAAAGTAATAGCCAAAAGCCAACATGGGTTTGTCAAAAACAGATCATGCCAGATGAATCTAATTGAATTCTTTGACAAAGTGACAAAATCAGTGGACCAGAGGAATGCTGTTGATATAATTTACCTGGACTTCAGTAAGGTATTTGATAAAGTAGACCATAACCTACTATTAGATAAAGTAGAAAATTGTGGGTTAGACAGCAGCACCACCAAATGGATTTGCAACTGGCTGACCAACCGCACTCAACGTGTATTCCTCAATGGAACTGCATCTACATGGAAGGAAGTATGCAGTGGAGTACCCCAACGCTCTGTTTTAGGCCCAGTACTCTTTAACATCTTCATCAACGATTTGGATGAGGGGATAAATGGGGAACTCATCAAATTCGCAGACGACACCAAGCTGGCAGGAATAGCCAACACTCCAGAAGATAGGCTTAAGATACAGAAGGATCTAGACAAACCTGAACATTGGGCACTGTCTAATAAAATGAAATTCAATTGTGAAAAAAGTAAGGTCCTACATATAGGCAAGAAAAACCAAATGCACAGGTACAGTATAGGTGGTACCTTGCTCAATAGTAGCAACTGTGAGAGGGATCTCGGAATCCTAGTGGACAACCATTTAAATATGAGCCAGCAGTGTGCAGCAGCTGCCAAAAAAGCCAACACAGTTCTAGGCTGCATCAACAGAGGGATAGAATCTAGATCACGTGAAGTGTTAATGCCACTGTATAGTGCCTTGGTAAGGCCACACTTGGAATACTGCATACAGTTTTGGTCGCCACGATGTAGAAAAGACGTGGAGACTCTGGAAAGAGTGCAGAGAAGAGCAACCAAGATGATTAGAGGACTGGAGACTAAGACTTATGAAGAACGGCTGCAGGAGCTGGGTATGTCTAGTTTGATGAAGAGAAGGACCAGGGGAGACATGATAGCAGTGTTCCGATATCTCAGAGGGTGCCACAAAGAAGAGGGAGTCAAACTTTTCTCCAAGGCACCTGGGGGCAGGACAAGAAGCAATGGGTGGAAACTAACCAAGGAGAGAAGCAACTTAGAATTAAGGAGAAATTTCCTGACAGTAAGAACAATTAACCTCTGGAACAGCTTGCCTCCAGCAATTGTGAATGCCCCAACCCTGGAAGTCTTTAAAAAGATGTTAGACAGCCATTTGTCTGAAATGGTATAAGGTTCCTGCCCATGCAGGGGGTTGGACTAGAAGACCTCCAAGGTCCCTTCCAACTCTGCTATTGTATTATTGTATTATTGACAACCAATCAGAATACAAGCTCAAGATCAGAGAGGGCATAAAACCAGGGACTTTCAGCATCTCAGCCCTTCCTTCTCTTCTCATCAACATTGAAACACGTGATCACCTTTTCTGTTGAGGACTCAAGCCACGTGGCCCTGTCCACCATTAAATCATCTTTCCAAGCAGCCTCCATGTTTCCAGTGTCTTTTTCCCCACTTGGAGCCGAACCCAGAAGGACATTTCTTCTTCCAACAGTCCAGAAGCGGCTTCCAAATGGAAAGAAAAGTAATTGTGGTTTTTTTCCTCCCCTTTAACCTAAGCAGTCAATTTAGACATCTCTGCTAACTCCCTCCGCTTTGGCAACCCTTCAGGCATGGTGGGAATCAATGGATCTTTCCATTAGGGTTCGCACTCCAATGAGAATCTAATGCCTGATGATCTGAGGGGCAGCTGAGGTGTTGATGTTAGCGGTGGAGAGTGACTGCAAATGTAGATGAAGCTTTGCTCGCTTGCCCGCCACTTACCTCCAGGTGCGCAGCCCGGTTCCTAACAGCCCATGGACTGGTACAAGCCTGTGTCCCAAGGGTTGGGGACCCAAGCTTTATAACATACCCAATGTGCTGTAGGCTAGCCCAGCTAGGTGGCAGCCCCTAACAACCTTGGCTGATCTAGAAGAATTAAGCAAGGTTAGGTCTGGTAAGAACTTGGAGGCAAGACCACTATAGTTGTAGGTTGAGAGGTTTAAAAAAATAATACAGAAACAGAAACAAATCCCAGGAAAAGGTACAGGTAAAGTCCTCAAAATATGAACACAATTGAGCCCAAAATTAATCGGATCCTGCCTCATACATCCTCACGGCCGATTCGCTCCCACAGAGAGGGACTTCTCCGGGTGCCGTCCACTAGATTGTGTCAGCGGGCGACGCCCAGGGGAAGGGCTCTCTCTGTGGCGGGCCCGGCCCTCTGGAACGACCTTCCCCCCAATATTAGAACGACTACAGACCTCCGCTCCTTCCGTCTGAAATTAAAAACACACTTTTTCTGCTTGGCCGGCCTAGGCTAGTCTCTCTTTCTATGGGGTTTTAAACTTATTTATAGCTGCTGGGTATTTTAGTTTAACGGGTTTTAGCACAGGACTAGATTTAATCTGTTTTTATATTATGTATTTATATTTGTATATTTATTGTTTTTACTTTCCCTGTGCACCGCCCCAAGTCCCCGTGGGGAGAGGGAGCGGTTCTACAAATTAAATTTGAATTGAATTGAATTGAATTGAAAATTCATGTTGCTAAATTAAAAATTTGTTAAACGGGTTTCGCCCCCCCCCTTTTATGACTTTTCTTGCCATGTGTGTTAAGTGAATCGCTGTAGTCCTTAAGTGAGTAACACGGTTGCTAAGTGAATTCTGGCTTCCTCATTGACTTTGCTTGTCAGAAGGGCACAAAAGGGGATCAAATGAAACACCCCAACCGTCATAACTACAAACCAGTTGTCAAGCATCTGAATGCAAATCACATGGCTGTGAGGACATGGTCATAAGTGTGAAAAACAGTCACAAGTCACATTTTTTGCAAAGCTGTTGTAACTTCGAACGGTCATGAAACAAACTTGCAAATCGAGGACCACCTGTAGCAGTGGTGGGTTTCAAATTTTTTTAGAACCTCTTCTGTAGGTGTGGCCTGCTTTGTGGGAGTGGCTTGCTGGCCATGTGACCGGGTGGGAGTGGCTTGCCAGCCATGTGACCAAGTGGGAGTGGCTTGGCAGTCATGTGACTGGGTGGGCATGGCCAACTTGTAAAATGTGGTGAAACTCACTTAACAACGCTCTTGCTTGGCAACCAAAATGTTGGCTCAGAAACTCTGGCATTTGAAGCACGCAAGTCTTAAAGCTGTCTAGTTACAAGACCCTTGCGCCCCTAACCCTTTAGAAAAAAAAACCTCCAGGGGTGTTCAAACTTGACAGCTTTAAGACTTGTGGACTTCAACTCCCAGAATTCCTCCTCTTGCTCTTCATCTGGATGATGTGTGGACGGGCGAAGGGGAGGGAGCTGGAACTGGTTCTAAATGGCACTGTAGATTTGTGGAACCTCTTCTATAGAAGAGGTTAGAACTGGCAGGAACCCACCCCTGACCAGTAGTGGTAAAACACTTCTATACTGTTACTTGATGTGCATGGATATGTCTAGGAGGAAAAATAAAACAAAGGTAGCCTTGGGGGGGGGGGAACGACACGATGGAGCAATTCAGAATGTGTTTATTGGTTTCTACTGTTTAGGAACTGATTTTTTTATTTTGCAGTTTTGTTATTGGACACACATACACACACATCCCTTAAAAGATTTGCTAGTCCTTGGAAATATGTACCGTATTTTTCAGAGTATAAGACGCATTCCCCACCCCAAAAGATGGTGAAAATCTGGGTGCATCTTATACACTGAATGCAGCATTTTTGGCCTCCTGAAACACTGCCCTCTTCACAAAAATGGCCATGCAGAGGGTTTGGGAGGCCTGCAAAGTGCTCATGGGGGCTGGGGAGGGCAAAAACGAGTGAAAAAATGGGCTGTTTTGCCCCCCACCCCACCCCAGGAGCACTCTACGAATGTCCTAAAGGTTATGCATGGCCTTTTGGGGGGCAAAAAAAATGGATTCATGTTTGTGAAAAACGGGTCATTTTTTGCTTGTTTTTGCCCCCCGCCCCCCGCCTCCCCAACTCCCAGGAGCACTTTGCAGGCCACTCCAACTCTCTGCATGCCCCGTTTTTCACAAAAAAATGAGGTGCGTAAAGAGTTTGCGAGGTCTGCAGAGTACAAAAACTTTTTTTTAAAAATGTACTTCTTCAAAATCTTGGTACATCTTATACTCCGGTGCGTCTTATACTCCGAAAAAGATGGTAGATATGTCAGTCTTAGCAAGAAACAGCAGGCTAGGTTCTTCATGGTTACGAGAAATGGTAGTAGGTGGATTACATCTGTTCAGTCAATATAACTGTTTCTCTCTCTCTGCCCCTCCCTCACCCCCCTTTTACAATGTTCTATAGTAGAGAATTGCTCATACTTCCCGTAAAGAAGAAAACTCTTGTCTTTGAGAACAAAACATCCATTGATAGTCCTGATTCTTAATGGGCTGTCCGTCATGGACAAGAATCTAGCAGGGGGTCCATCACGTTTCTGTATGCACAACACATGGGGATAGCAGGTGTCCTAACAACAAGCTGTCCCTCTACAACACATGTGCCTCCTACCAAGCACTTAGCAACGGATGCCCTTCCTTCTCTCCTGTCCACCCTCTTCTCTCCTGTGTTACTTAAAAGTCAAACATGGGCACTGCTGAGAGAATCACAACCAATGATGGGTCTTCTGATTCATCGCCTCCCTACTGGAATCCTTGTGGGTGTTTTGTCCTCATGACAAGAGTGAAGAAGCTCGGATTTCAGAATCGTTGTTCGTTGCACAACACGTTTTGCTTAAACAGTGATCCTGAAATGGATATATGTGCAGGGAAGGGGAATTATTGGCAATTCCGCAGGTCCTAGGCTTCTGGATACGAGTTGAAATTTAGGAATAAAGGGAGTGTGGTTGTATAATAATGTCCAACTTATTAGAATACACGGAACCCTTTTCCCAGCAACGATGTGGCATTTTAATTATGTTATTGATTCCCTTCTCCAAAATGCTACGTACTGCAAGTACAGAATACTAAACAAGAACAATCGCTTTGTAAGAACTCTTTTTCAGATTATTATTTTTTTGATGCTCACTTTCCATTGATAAACTGACATTTTCAATAAAGAGATAAAAAATCAAGTTGAGCTGTGGGATGATAAAGAACCTGTTTTCTGCCTTCTGGTGTCTGTAATAGAGTGTTGGGAAATCGGACCAATTTAGTGAGACAATAGAGAAACAATTTTCGGTAGAACAAAAGAAATAGCTGAAAGTCGGAAAAGCTCTTGAATTTTGATGGGAAATAGGGGACAGGCTTGAAGCTGTGAAGGCTCAGAAATTAGAGCTACAGGACAAAAGGTTCCAGAGGCTAAACGGATGTCTAAAAGAAGAACATTGGTGAAAGGAAAACTAGCCTGAAAAATAGGGACATGAGTACAAAATGGATTAAAAAAAATAAAGTGCTGAAACAAGTGCAGGGCCTAAGAAATAAAGGGCAAAGCCAGGAAGAAATTTAGGCTGGAGAGTCTACTGTGAGGTTTGTTTGGTGCTTGCAAAACGGTGCGTTGAAGAAAACATTCTCTAGTCAGGATCTATACATTATGTGAATATCTCGCTTGTTCGTGGTTTGTTGAACAAACCATGAAAAGATGAGATCATATCGGTGGTTGGGCCCACACACTGCATTAAGCTACAATCAGGCAAATCATATGAGTGAACCAGGACCACCTAATCCTGCGGAGCTTCTTCTCTGGTAATATAGTACTGCTAACCAGAGCATACAAAACATTTGCTAGACCAATTCTCGAATACAGCTCACCTGTCTGGAACCCACATTGCATATCGGACATTAATACAATCGAACAAGCCCAGAGATATTTCATGAGAAGAGTCCTCCATTCCTCTGCTCGCAACAGAATACCTTCTGCCACCAGACTTGAAATTTGGGGCTTAGACAACTTAGAACTACGCCGGCTTCGGTCTGACCTAAGTGTAGTGTTATATCTCGTGGTAGAGAGAGAGGTTCAGACCAGGTTTGCTCAGAAAGGTTGCTTTATTCAAGTTCAGCAGCAGACAGGAAAACTGTGCAGGTTATATCATAGGCGCGGTAGACAGGGGCTCCCGCGTTTGACAGCTCTTTATATAGGGAGCTGTCAAACGGGGAGCCAATCAGGCTGCGGCAAGAGCCGGATTCCCGCCAGGCGCGCCTCAGCCAATCAGGCGCGTCTGTCGGTTAGCCGGCCTGCTACAGCCTGTCTCCATGGCTTCCCAGAGGCAGCCTGGAAGACCCGCAACCGGTCGTAACTCGAGACCGGTTGCAGGTCAAGGACACAACATGTAGTACATAAAATTACCTGCTACAATGTCCTACCTGGCAATGACTACTTCAGCTTCAACCACAATAATACACGAGCACACAATAGATACAAACTTAAGGTAAACCGCTTCAAACTCGGAATATAGGACTTCAGCAACAGAGTGGTCAATGCCTTGAATGCTCTACCTGACTCTGTGGTTTCTTCCCCAAACCCCCAAAACTTTAACCTTAGACTGTCTATCTCACTCCATTCCTAAGAGGTCTGTAAGGGGAGTACATAAGCGCACCAATGTGCCTACTGCCACTGTCCTAATGTTTCTTTTTATTCCTATCCATTTCATGTATACAAATCATGTTTATACTTATATGTATTATCTAGTGCATGCTTGACTAAACAAACAAACAAACAAACAAACAAACAAACAAACAAACAAACAAGATAATGCTAAGCAGTTTTTTTTAGGCCAGGGGGCACATTTGACATTTTGGTTGTTTTTGCAAAATGGCTGCCCTAAAAGCTTGCTTCTTTGAAAAATGGCTACTAGGCCAGGTTTGGCAGTCCAAAAAAAAATCTATTCACTGACATACACCATAACTTTTTCCTCTTTTTTTTCTGCAAAGATAGCAGCAGGAAGACAGGGCTGCACGTTGGATGATGCCTTGTTTTGCTTTCTAATTGCCTTAAAAGAAAGTGCATGCAGTGTGACATATATTGGTGCCGAGGGATACCAGAATGTGGTCCGAAGTACAACTAAGGCAAACTATAGATATTGTGGGGATTTGGGTGAGCTGTTTTTTTTGAATTATTTCCCTCTATTCTGGGTCTTTCCTGAAGGCGCTGCTATCAAATCCATTAAGAGTTTTATGCTTAGAACATTTTTTTAAAGAGCCTGTAGACTTGAAAAGCAGTTTGCCTCTGACCATGTGCAGTGTGTCTCCTTTCCTTACCCTGAGGCTCTTGCGCATCTTAAGTTAGGAGATATACCTTGTGTATGTCTGGATTATGGATTACTGTACTTGTGTATGCACAGGTACAGTATAGGTGGTACCTTGCTCAATAGTAGTAACTGTGAGAGGGATCTTGGAGTCCTAGTGGACAACCATTTAGATATGAGCCAGCCGTGTGCAGCAGCTGCCAAAAAAGCCAACACAGTTCTAGGCTGCATAAACAGAGGGATAGAATCAAGATCACAGGAAGTGTTAATACCACTTTATAATGCCTTAGGAAGGCCACACTTGGAATACGGCATTCAGTTTTGGTCGCCATGATGTAGAAAAGATGCGAAGACTCTAGAAAGAGTGCAGAGAAGAGCAACAAAGATGATAAGGGGACTGGAAACTAAAACATATGAAGAACGGTTGCAGGAACTGGGTATGTTTAGTTTAATGAAAAGAAGGAGCAGGGGAGAAATGATAGCAGTCTTCCGATATCTCAGGGGTTACCACAAAGAAGAGGGAGTCAAACTATTCTCCAAGGCACCTGAGGGCAGAACAAGAAGCAATGGGTGGAAACTAACCAACGAGAGAAGCAACTTAGAACTGAGGAGAAATTTCCTGACAGTTAGAACAACTAATCAAAGGAACAGAAGTTGCCTCCAGAAGTTGTGAATGCCCCAACACTGCAAGTCTTCAAGAAGATGTTAGATAGCCATTTGTCTGAAATGGTATAGGGTTTCCTGCCTAGGCAGGGGGTTGGACTAGGAGACCTCCAAGCTCCCTTCCAACTCTGTTATTTAGTTTTAGTTTAATTTTATTTGATTTATATACCGCTCCTTCTCCAAAGATGGACTCAGGGCGGTGCATAGGGAATTAAAAACAACAATAAATAACAATAAATACAGTAGTAATAACTAAAATACAATTAAACTTAGAATCTGTGCTAAAATATTCCCACTAAAAATTCTAAAATCCATTTACTTATTGGCTCAGATTGTGTTGCGGCTGAGCTCTAGCTCTAAGCTAGACCGGCTTGCTGGAAAAGATATGTCTTAAGTGAGCGGCGAAAGAGGGGAAGGTTTGTGATAGTACGAAGTTCGGGGGGTAGGTCATTCCAGAGGGATGGCCCTGCCACAGAGAAGGCCCTTCCCCCGGGCACCGCTAGCCGACATTGACCGGCGGTTGGCACCCTGAGGAGGCCCTCCCTATGGGAGCGGATTGGTCACTGGGAGGTGTGCGGCAGGAGATGGTCCCGCAAATTACTAGGCCCTGTGCTGTATTGTATTATTGTACCTCTGAGGATTACTTTTAGAAATTAGGTCCTGAATAGACAAAAAGTTCCCTCAGCTAGGACTGATATCCTTTCTATTACTTTTGCTCTGCTTTTGGCTTTGAGGCTGGATCCGTGGTTGCCGAACTGAACAGCACCAAGCCGGGAGGGGAAGATTCTTATGCACGTTCTAAAATTGGCGCTGTTCAATTGCTCACCTTCAAGGCTCAAAGTTGCTTGGCAAGACAAGCTCACCGTGTGTTTCTTCCCATCTTAATTCAGCAAAGGATTCATGGGCAGAGACCAGGGGCAGAAGGCTAAATTACAGTTTCACAGTCAAAATGGCTGCGAATCCTCATATCTCAAACAGCATGGAAGAACAGACGTATTCATGTTGAAATCCTGCTTATGGCATACCTTAAAAAAAAAGAACAACCTGGAAGAGGATTGAAGATTGAGGATACAGTAGTTTGAAGTATTTAGAAGGCCTTGCAGTAGAGATAGTTGAAATGGGTTACTGCACCCATTTCGCAGATGGCACACTTAAAGGTGGCAGCTTGTCAAAGGACGCTAAACACATGGCAGAAATGAAATTTCAACCTGGGTTGCAGCTTAATGGTTGATCCTGCTTGAGCCAAACTGCTGATTACATGGGAAGTCCGTAATTAGATTTTTTAAATTTTAATTTTCACTTAAGAGCAGTGGCTGGCAGGAAGAAGCAAATAGATTAAGGAAATGGGAGAGTGGAGTGTTCAGTTATTCTTCCACTCTTTTACTTTCTGGAAATACTGACGTTATAATTTGGAGGGGAAAAAAGAGGTATTTGCATTCATTCCCCATACCCAGCAGGCTACAGATTATCCCACGGAGGAAAGTACAATACGGGTATCCCTTGAGTTAAACAGTTCATTTAGTGCAGGGGTAGTCAACCTTCTTATACCTACCACCCACTTTTGTATCTTGTTAGTAGTAAAATTTTCTAACTGCCCACCAGTTCCACAATAATGGTGATTTTATGAAAACCTAATGAAAATGTTTTTAAATAATGCATGAATATTTTTTTTAAAGTCAATTAAATTTTAAAAAAGGAAAGTGCTTCAGTATTGGACAAAACCCCTACCGCCCAGCATGAAAGCTGGAACGCCCACTAGTGGGCGGTAGGGACCAGGTTGACTACCACTGATTTAGTGACTGTTCAAAGCTACAATGGCACTGAAAAAAATTGACTTATGACCATTTTTCAGACTTACAAACATTGCAGTATCCCCATGGCCACGTGATCAACATTCAGACGCTTGGCAACTGATGCACATTTATGACCGTTGTCGTGTCCCAAGGTCATATGATCCCCTTTCGTGACCTTTTGACAAGCAAAGTCAGTGGGGAAGCTAGAGTCACTTAACAACCAGGTTACTAACCTAACAACTGCATTGATTCACTTAACAACTGTGGCAAGGAAAGTCATAAAATGGAGTAAAACTCACCACCTATGTTTCACGGAGCAACATAAACTTTGGGCTCATTTGTGGTCATAACTCGAGAACTGTCTCTACATGCATTTTTAATCAGAGCACAGGCTTGTGGTTCAAAGGGATAAGCCAACTGGGAAGGGTTATGCTCCCATTTTCCTCTGTAGCTTACTGCTTTCATTTAACATTACTCTTCCATTGCTATTTTTAATCAAAATAAATATATGAAAAATCTAGCAACCCACACGTGAAATCCAGGCAGTGTGTTGAAGTGTTTAATGAGTTTGCTAGGAAGTAGAAAGACCAGGCTCATATCCCCATTTTACTATGGAGATCCCTGAGTGAGAATGGCTAGTCCCCGCCTTTCTTCCTAGCCTACTGCACAAAGCTGTTGTGATGAACTAGAAGAAAGGAGAACTAGATTTTGAACATCTGAAGGAAAGATATAAATGTCATCAACAGACAGTTATGCAGAGGCTGCCTATAAGACTGATGGACTGTACCCTCTCACCCATCACTCTGAAATCATTTAGTCATTTAGATACCTGCCCTTTGATATGTATCTTTTTTGAACAGAGAATGTCCTCTAACCAATGGAATGATAAATAGCACAAGAAACTGAGAATATGAATTGTATCAAGGTTTATAATAATTTATTCGGAAACAGAAATCGATCAATTTCCCAAAGGTCACTTGATTTGACCTTTGGGAAAGGAGAGGGCGCGCAATTTGGGTGTCCTCCTGGACTCCCGGCTGTCTATGGAGGACCATGTGGCAGCCGTGGCCAGGGGGGCGTTCCATCAGGTACGCCTGATGCGCCAATTGCGCCCCTTACTGGACCGGGGTGCCTTACACACAGTCACTCAAGCACTCGTCACGTCTCGACTCGACTACTGTAATGCTCTCTACATGGGGCTTCCCTTGAGGTGCACCCGAAAGCTACAGCTAGTCCAGAACGCAGCCGCGCGGGTGATTACGGGAGCGCCTAGACACTCCCATATAACACCAATCCTGCGCGAGCTGCACTGGCTTCCTGTGGTCTTTCGGGTGCGCTTCAAGGTTCTAACGACCATCTTTAAAGCGCTCCATGGCTCGGGGCCTAGTTATATGCGAGACCGCCTCCTGCCCCATACATCCCTTAGACCGATACGCTCCCACAGAAAGGGCCTCCTCAGGGTGCCGTCGGCCGGACAATGCCGACTGGCGACACCCAGGGGGAGAGCCTTCTCTGTGGGGGGACCAGCCCTTTGGAACGACTTGCCCCCTGAACTCCGTACCATTTCTGACCTCCGCCTCTTCCGCAAGTGTCTGAAGACACACCTATTCCAACTAGCAGGCCTTGCGTAGCCTCCAATATTGACTCGTAGATAGTTTTAAAATGGGGATTTTAATTCGGTTTTAGCACAGGCCTTTAGTTGAATAAGTTTTTTAAAAAGAAAAAGTTTTTATATGTTTTTAATGTTCCTGTGTGCCGCCCTGGGTCCGTTTGGAGAAGGGCGGGGTATAAATTCAATAAATATAAATATAAATATTTGCAATTTGCATTCCTTCCTACCTCTCCTTCCTCCACAACAGTTCCTTAAATTGTAAAATAAAATGCATACATACAACTGGTCTTCTACAAGCTGCATCTCCTGAACCAAATACTTCATAAGTCAGCATGCAAATGTTCCAGCCACCTGGTTCTGTGTGCAACACCAATGCTTTTGCATGAAAGTCAGCTGGATTGTTTTAAACCAGGGGTGTCAAACTCAAGGGGTACTTAGATCTTGCCCGCGAGACCGCCCTGGAAACAACGAAGGACCGGCCTGCGGTGCCTCTGCCAGCTAAAATGTATGGCCCTTCTGAGCTCCATTTTTACTGGCAGAGGGTTGCAGGTTGCCGCCCCAACCAAAAACAGAACTTGGGAAGCCGTTTTTGCTGACAGTGCACTCAGGTTGTCACAGGCACCTGACACGAGTGACATCAAGTGGCCATGCCCACTCTGGCCATATCCACTCTGGGGGCCCCCAGGTCAAACACAACCCTGATGCGGCCCTCAATGAAATCAAGTTTGACACCCTGTTTTAAACCATTTGACCAGGTCATCTGAACAAGCAGTGTTTGGTTGTTATACATTTTGTAAGCCACCCAAGAGTCTACTGCAATGAGTAGCTATATTAAATTTAGTAAATAACAGCAAAGGCAATAATAATAGGCATTTTGGAAATGGATTGGTTAGGGTTTTTTTTTTAATGGATTTGGAATATTGAGGATGATTCCAGAACAGGAGTATTCTGTTTCCCAGAATTACATTTTCACTTGACTTCTTTCACAAAGCTACACTCGCTCTTTGCGCTCTTGCGCGCGCGAACGGCCGTCGGACGACCCTTCCCGATCGCTCGTCTTCCTTCTACGTCTGGCGCCGGAGCCAGCCACGACGCGGACGCGGCCGTGCCGCTCCGCCGTGCGCCGCCCGGGAGGACGGCCCTGCCGCTCCCCGGCCCCGCCGACCAGGTCGGCGTCCTTAGGAGCGTCGAGAGGCCCCCCCGGCCTCGGCTTCTTTCCATCTGCGCTCTCTCTCTGGGGGGGAGCTCAAGGCAAAGCAGGTGGGACAGCCGCGAGACCGCACACCCGCCCGCGGATTGCCGACGGCCGGCCCCAGGGCACTGGGTGTAGCCTCATTGATTTGGTTAAGCAGCTTGTACCAACCCATCCACTGTGCCTTGAAACCCATGTTTTACATCTAAGCTGGTTTTGTGGGATTCATCAGGTGTGGCTTTTTCAGCAAACAATGATCAGCAAATTATGATTTGGCACAATGGATGACCATAGTCTTTCCTGATTTCCTGGTGCATGTTGTGTCTTTTCCCTTCCCTTCTTCAGCCATCTTCATTAGCTTCTTACCCAGCCATTCCTACAGCTATGCCCTCTTAGGAATTACTACCAAGGGACTCTTTATTATTCTAGATTCATACAATGCTCTATTTTCATACTCATCAATCATAGCATTAAGCAATAATAAGCTTCTAATGCACCCTGCTGCTGGTACAGCAGCACAGTCATTATCTAGATTAGCTTTGCATCCCTTTTCCTCTCACAATTTGCTCAACAAAGAAGCCCTTCACAATAGACAACTTGCAGGAAAATAGCCACACTCCTCCTGCTTTCCTGCTGGGGGAGATGAGGAGGCACCTTATACTTGTTGGCATCTACCTCAAACAAACAGGGTCCACCTTTGAATGAAAGCCAGCATCAGAGTGACTAATGGACTTGCCTTCATTAGTGTTGAATTTTTTGCATGCATTTCCTTTCCTTTCACTCAAAGCACAGTGAAAACAACCTAGTATTTATCTATGGCAGGGAAGAGAGTCATCTTCTAAAGGTGGACCATTGATCAACAATGCCCAAATCTTTGGGGGACAACAATGGCTTTTTGCTTTATAGCATGCCAAGTGCTGCACTCTGAAAATTAAGTCAAAGCCAAGGCCAAAAACACCTGGTCAGAGCCAAAGGAAAAATAATTTAAGTGGATGTAATTGTCACTTGCATGACTAAAATTTTAAATATCAAAATGGTTGCTTCTTGACTATGTCACGGATTTACCCCTTTTGTCACCCTTAGTGATTATTATTAGTGAAGGTTTGATAGGTTTTGCACCTTTAGTGAATGCACAATTGGGATAATGATCTGGCTCAATACAGCATGAATGGATTCCTAGATGTTCCTACAGTATAATTGGGTTCGCACACAGAGCCAAATCATCAGGGGCTTAACTATATTTATTGAATAAGTTAGCAATTAGTTCATTCTGCACAACACCCAAACCGATCAACCATGGGTGGGGGAGATGAGAACCAGGGAAATAAAATTAGCCACAGATTGATTAATTGGTTTATTTCTAGGCAGAGTCTCGCAGATCTCTCTGCCTTCCATCAGTGACGACACAACACCCCAAAACATTATTTTACCCTGGTAAAACTGAGCAATAACTAAGTCACAAAGACATTGGAAGAATTCTATAATGAGAAATGGGACCAGAATACTTTTTGGGGTGGGAGGATGAATAGGAAAGCTTGTGTCCTACACATTTCCTGTGATGCTCCAATTTCATTTTTATTTCCTGACATTAGGCCGTGTTGTGAGGAAGTTAATTTAATTGTCAGACTTCTTTTTTTATAGCGCGTATTAAGCAACCAAGTTATAATGCAAAGGTAAAGAAAGGAATAAGGTTGTCTCAGAAGTTAACTCTAATGCAACCTTTCCTTGATTCACAGAAACAAGCATCAATGAACAGAGAATTGGGGTGTTCTTCAGAAGACTGCAGATAGAAAATGGGCCAGAAACTAGCTGCTACTAACGTGTCCCTAATTCTAGGTTGACATCAGGAATATGGAACCCTTTATTGGGTTGTGGCCCAATCTCTCAATGAGCCAAAAGTTCAATGCTAGCCTTAAGGAGACATTTTAAATGTATTTCCAGCCTTCAGCATTCTCCCCTTTTCTTTGCTATTTATCTTTTCTCTGTTTGTCTCTGAACCAAGCATCATGTTATATTGACAATCTATGACCACAGCTTTTGATTTTTAAGATTTTTATTTAAATTCCTGTTTAGGGGAATTTGACCTCACTTAAAATACCGTATTTCTCGGAGTATAAGATGCACCAAAGTATAAGACGCACTAAGGTTTTGAAGAGGCATTTTTTTTTTAAAAAAGTAGGTAGGTAGATAGAGAGAGAGAGAGAGAAATAAAGTAGGTAGGTAGGTAGATGTTTCCAGGTGTACCTATCCATGTGCTGGAGAAAGAAATAGCTGACAACTTGCAGCACCTAACTTTGTTCCTGCTGGCACAGCATTTGATCCATGTAATTCTCATCAATCCGTTAAAAAGCTCTCCAAACCTCCCCAAAACAGCCCGTTTTTCGCGGAAATGGGCCCTTTTTTTTCAAATAAAAGGCATGAATAGCCTTTGGGAGACTTGCAGAATGCTGGGGGGGGGGGCAAAAAAGAGCAAAAAAAGGGCCCGTTTTTCACAAAAACAGGCTATTTTTTTGTCAAAAAAATTGCATGCATAGCCTTATGGAGACTTATAGAGTGCTGCTGGGGGGGGGGGGAAACGGTCCATTTTCTGCTCATTTCTACCCTCCCCAGCCCCCCAGGAGGTCTGTGAAAGCCTCCATAAGGCTTGACAGGCCATTTTGGTGAAGGGGGAGGGGCTTCGGGAGGCCAAAAAAAATGCTGTAGTCGATGTATAAGATGCACCCAGATTTCCACCCTCTTTTTAGAGGGAAAAAATTGCATCTTATACTCTGAAAAATGCGGTAAGTTTGAAAAAAATGTGGAAAACTATACATGGCAACATGAACAAATGGCACCAAGTTTAGAGAAGGAATGATATACAGCTGCCTTGAGGTGGTTATTGTTTGTTAATTTTTTAGTCTACAACCCAAGGCCAATAGTCTCCCTCCTGCCCCCCATAATATGGTGGCTTGCGTTTTTCTTGACCTAAATTCCTTTTGAAAATTGATTGGACTGTCAGCACAGAAATTTTTCATTATAATCTATTGGTTTTGCAGTGAGCGTGTGTTCCTCTCTCTGTGTGTATATGTATACAGTGTATTAATATACGCACACGTTGATTGCAGTCATGAGGAAAATAATGCCATCCTGGGAAATTTAGCTCCACATATGATCTTAACAGAATAAAGACAGAAGTTATTGCCAATCTGTTTCCCCAGTGTGTAAATCCACCATCTTGCTTCTGTTAGTTTCTCAGAGGAAAAATTATAAGCACCTGTGTGAGGCTGGATTATTTTTTTAACATAGACCAAATAATTGAAGGTATGGTTTCAGTGTGACTCTGTGTTTATGTGTTTGTCTCCTGATGGACAATTCCAATAATAGCAAGAAACTTTCTGTTTTAAATAAACCTGCTTCAATTCAATTTCTCTTTATCCTGGATGGAAAAGCACCTTGGAGCAGGGAGGGAAGAAAAATGACAAATGCTTATAAATCTTGGGGCCCTAGAGATGAGTTAACACTTAAAGGCTAAATATAGAAACTTCATGTTTTTATTTTTTTTACTCACCCCCTCTGCCCCCAGTCAGGTCTTAAATCTGAATACAGTCCTATTGGAAGAAAGGAAAATAGCAGGATGAAATTCCTTTTATAACCTGCTTTGGAATTTTCTGTGCTGCTTTGTTGCCTGTGGTGGCTGAAAAGTGGAAGAGCAATGTGATATTATATAATGCAGTATGCATTACATTAGAATTTCTAATGTAGTATGTATTACATTAGAATTTCCATTGGTTTTAAAATGTGGACAATTCCTCTCTGCTAGTAAAGTGTGAATTGCCAGAAGGCCATAAAAGCAGACCCACTAAGGCATACAATGCACTAAGGAATACAATGATGCACAGAGAGTAGCTTTGAAAAGGAAGTTGTTAGGGCAAGCTGTAGGAACCAGACCTCCTGTTTGGACATTCGGAAATTAAATATGTGTGTGGCAGACAGAAGGCCTTTGACTCAGTGTGTCCATGAATACAAATGACAGGCAAATAGCTTTAAAAGGTAGACCATTTCCCCTACCATCCATAATAGCCACCAATCTAGTTAGTTAATGTGCCTGAATAGGCTTTTGGGTTGCAGCAGTTCTGTATATCAGGGGTCTCCAAGCTTTGCAACTTTAAGTCTGAAGGACTTCAGCTCCCAGACTTCTCCAGCCAAGTTCAAGGAGCTCTTTTAAAGCAAGCA